>CM053595.1:218913417-218924932 GCA_028646575.1 Pseudocheirus occidentalis
GGACCCCAAAATACCAACTGGTGGGGTCCTGCCAAATGAATTCCACTCAGGTCTTCTCTCAGCCAAAGTAAAGCAAAGTTTATTAAAGGTTCACCATAATGGGTAGACTCTTAAGGAGCCTCGATGCTTGTAAGTGGGCCAGAATAATCTGACAGAGTGAGCCTGCACTGGAAAATTCTCCAGCTACTTCTTGGAGGCCAGATGGGTCTTACATACACAAAAGTTGTGGGAGGATTTAAGGGTGATCTAGAGGAGGAGTTTGGGGAGGTTCTTCAGGAGGAGTCAAATGAGGTCTGGCTCCTGTAATGAGAGATTTAAGGGTGGAAAGTAGCTGCCAGCTGCCTGGAAATAACAGACCAGGGAGGGCTAGGCTAGTTTTAGAGTAACAGATTTGGGCATAGATATTTTGGGTGGATCAAGGGTGGGAGCCAGCTGGATAATGGAAAGGCTGGGCTAATAACTGAGATTTGGGCTGAGGCTGAGTTTATGGCCTCAGGCAAATACCTCAAGAGAGAAGATTCGAGGGGGTACCCAGAGCCTGTACCTTATCAGGTGTACAAATACAAAGCATAAATGTTAAATTCTACATTTGGCTGAGAGGCAGCAAAGTAATCAAGAGGGAAAAGGAATTAAGGGGGAAGAGAGATCAGGAAAGATCTGGAATAGGAGATGGTACCTGAACTGTGTGATCTCTTAATGTAAGAGTCACAGATGCAGGAGGGGATATGCTGTGTAAGAGGAACAGCTTGCACCAGTTTAAATGGAATAGAGAGTCCATGAAGAAAAATAATGCAACTGGAAATGTCTTAAAAACCGGATTGTGGGGGTCCTAAATGTCAAGTTGAGGATTCTATTTTATGCTAAAGGCCATTAGGGAGACATTCAAATGTTTTATTGGGGGGGGGGGATGCAACGTGTTCAGAGCTATTCTTCTGGCATATCAATTAGGCCTCTGTGTTAGAGGACAATTGGAAAAAAGGACAGACTGGGCCAGTTAGGCTATTCAAATAGTCTAGGTCTGCACTAAGTGCTGGCTGTGTAAAATGAGAGGTAGAATCCCTTCACACTTATTTCATATACATAACATTCTGTCACAGCTAGATTCCTGGGGGGGAAAAAAACTGTCTATACTTACTGCCTCCTTTTTTCCTCACTTTTTAACCTCTTTGCAGTTTAGCTTCATTACTGCATAGGTTATGTCCTCTACAAAGTTACCAGTGATCTCTTAATTGCCAAATCTAGTGGCCTTTTCTCAGTTTTCAGCCTTTTTGACAGACCATCCTCTCTTCCTGGGTTCTGTGTCCTCAGCTTTCATGACACTGCTCTCTATTTGTTTTCCTACCTATATATCAACTTCATCTGTTTTGCTGTATCACCATCTATATCCTACCCTCTAATAGAATGTATCCTGGACCCTCTGGATATAATTTTAGTATTCTTATCAGCTTTTCAGTGGATCTCATCTCTTTGCAGATGTCTCACAGATCTATATATACACATCCCTAGTTTTTCTTTTCAGCTCCAGTCCCACATCACCAGCTGTCTCTTAGACATTTCCAACTGGATATCTCTTAGGCACCTTAAATTCAACATTCCAAAACTGAAATCATTACCTTGCTTTCCTTTCTGTCAAGGACACCACTATCCTTCCCATCACCTAAATTTTCAACCATTGAGTCATCTTCAACTCCTAACCTTCCCTCATTTTCAGGTCTTATCAATTCTACTTCTCTAACATCTTTCACAACTACCACCCTGATTCAGGCCCATATCACCTTTCATCTCAACTATAGCCATATAATTAGTCTTTTTTCTCTGATCTCTCCATCCTTCACATAACTGCCAAACTGATATCCCTAAAATACAGATCTTACTCTATTAGTCCACTGCTTAAGAAGTTTCAGTGGCTCTATATTGCTTCTGGCTGCCATTTAAAATCCTTCACAGTCTGGCTCCATCTTTTCTCTCCGGACTTATTAAATGTTACCTCCATCATGTGTGTTGCATTGTAGCCAAACTGGCGTTGCCTTTTCTAGCATGTTATAGTCCATTTCCTGCCTCTGTGCCTAGAGTACACTCCCTCAGAATCCCTAGCTTCCTTCAAAGCTATATTCAGGCACCATCCTCTACATGAAGCCTTTCCTAATTGCCTACAGCTTCTAGTGCTGCTCACAGCCCCCAGATTACCTTGTATATGTACCTTTTATGTATACACACACACATATATACACACTCACTCTGTATATGTGTGTACATCATTCTGTTTTGGATATGTTTGTTTTGAGATAGAAAGAATATGGCCAAGGGCGGAGCTCTGAAAGATGCCCACATTTAGTTGACAAAGGGGGAGTCAGCAAAGAAGACTAAGAGTAGAGAGACCAGAAGAGAACTAGTAGAGGAGAGAGTATCCAGGAAGACCTTGTAGTCCTCAATGACAGAGGTCAAGTAGTAAACCTGAGGAAAAGCCATTGGATTTAACAAATGGGCACTTACATCTGAAGTTTTCCCAGTTTGAGTTAATACACTAGGCCCAGGCAAGAGAAGAGAGCCAAGTGAAATTAGGATTGATAATAGGAGGAAAATTTGAAAACTGCATTATTAACATATAGCATAGTTAGTGTAGGAATAAGGAAGCCACCTTCCATTGCATTTGAGACTAGTAATGTGAAAAAATTCTGGTAGGGGTTAATAATAGCTAATCTTTAATGAGTTTTGTTTTGTTTTTTTGCTTTTTGGAGGGCAGTTGGGGTTAAGCAACCCACCCAAAGTCACATAGCTAATAAGTATGTCAAGTGCCTGAGGCCAGATTTGAACCCAGGTCCTCTTGGCTCCAGGGCCGGCATTCTACCTACTAGGTCAAGTTATCTTGGTATGCTAGAAAAGACCTTGGACTTGGTAGCAATACCTAGTTTCCAATTCCAGGTCTGTCATTTAACTGGTTATGTATGTGACCTTGGGCAAATTACCTGAGAGAACTGAAAATCAACTCCCTTATCTATCACATGGTGTTAATAAAACTTGAGCTCATTTGACCAAGCAACCTTAGTACAAGATCAAATGAGAGCATGGATATAATTCATTTGTAACAATAGCGTGTTAAATAAATGTCATAATTTTCTAAAACTGTTAAATGGTGTCAAGTACAATGGAAGATGGTTTCCACATGCCTACATTGCTGCTTTTTAAAGATTTTAAATATTGCGAATCACTTCCTAATGCCTGCTTCATAATTAAGCCATCTTTTTCTGTTGTTTTAAGATGGATTCACCATTAACTATTAAGTTCTTTTTTTGTCCTTGTTTTTGTTTAATTCGTTGTTTTTCTAAGTCAGGCTAATTATAGTTCTGTTAGATAGTCCTTTCTCCAAAGTATTTAGCTCATTTCTCCTTATGCTTTGCTTTCACTTTCGCTTTTTAATCATAGAGTTGATCTCATTACCTGTCTGTAATTAGATTTAGTTCTAAACAGGTGTATCCGCTGTCAGAATTTATATACTTCAGATGGTGTCTCATTAGCCAGCCTTAAGGTTCACTCTTTTATGTTGCCCAAGGGCCATTTTTTAAAAAATATACATTTTGGAATGATAATATGAATGTGCAGAAAGCAGCCTTAGAAATCCTGTAGTGAAACTTCCACATTTTACAGATGAAGAAACACTTTAGCCATGATTTTAAAATACCAGTTTTGTCCTTTTTTATTGTTGTTCAATCATATCCAAATCTTTGTGACTCCATTTACCATACATAGCTCACCAATGGGATTTTCTTGTCTAAGATATTGGAGTGATTTGTCATTTCCTTCTCCAGTGTTTTAAGGCAGATAAGAGGTTAAGTGACTCACCCAGGGTCACAAAACTGGTGTCAAAGGAGGGTTTTGAACTTACGTCTTCCTGACTCCAGGCCCAATGCTCTATCCACTAAACCACCTGCCTGCTTCTTTCATCCTTTTACCATCACATATTTACAAAAACCAGAGATATATAGTGGGAAATGAAGACAATGTAAAAAAAAATAAGGAAGATTTTAATGATCAGTAATTAGTTGAAACCTAAGCCCCCTCCTTATAGCTCAGGAAGGACATATTTTTATAGAAAGAGGTTCTGAATTGTTACAATAAGCATTTTGAATGAATCTTTTTCAAATGGAATAGAATAGCATTTTAGAACTGAAAGGACCTTAGAGATACTCGGTCCAGCACCTTTCTTTTATAAATAAGAAAACCTGAGGCACAAAGAAAGTAATTGATTTTCATAAGGACACAGTAAGTTTGTGGCAGAGCCAAAACTAGATCCCAAATCTCCTGACTGTCATATGTTGCTTTGATTCTACTGACAGTTTATGATACCTACATCCTAACTGGATTTTACCTTGAAAAATTGAGAAAATGGCCCATTTTAGAGCTTGTTAGGGCATCTAAAGAATTGTCCTCAATTTATATGCTATTGTACCACTACAAGGTCTATAGAACTATTTTAAATGATCTTTAAAATGCTCTTTTTCAGAGAAACACTTGGTGCTCCTCCGAGATGGTAGGACTCTTATAGGCTATTTGCGAAGCATTGATCAATTTGGTATGTATTAGGATCTTAAACTTAAATTTACTATAGCTTCTCCTTGATTGTGTTTTTCAACCCTTTTCACTATTTCCTTTTTATGAGTAACTTTTTGTTTTATAAATGTTTTATACTCTTCTCTCCCTTCCGCCTAGTGAAACGTGGTTTTAAGTCAGCAGTTTGTGCATTTTTTTTTAAATGTAACTAGGTTTAAAAAAAAAAACCTGTATGTGTATATCTATCTATATACATAGAGACACACAAGCTTGATTATCTAAATTCATTTTCAACAAGTTCTGGGTTTTTCTTTCCCCATTAGGTGGAGCTAAGTAGCAGAGAAAGACCCTACATCAATGTTAAGGCTGTTCATTAGCACAGAGATATTGCTGTAGTAATTACTCAAGCAGTAGTTACTACCCAGCACTGAAAGAAGTCACTCACTGGTATAGGTCTTTGTTTTACAACAGAAAGTGTTGGGGGCTGTTCGTAAAGCTTTTTGTTCAGGGACCCTACATTTATACTTAGAATACTACATATGCATCACTTACTAAATTTCTACTACAGCTGTGACTGTAGGCACTTAATAGCGTTCATAGAGTTCATCCATGACTGGAATGTTACTACAAAGTATTCTAATTAGGAAGCTTTTTTTTTTTTTTCAGACAATAAGCTTTTATCAAATTCTATGTAGATCACCATACATGTGCTAGGAAGGTAAAATTTGGATAAGTTCCAAGCTCCATGGAGTTCACAGCTAGAAAGGGGATAAGATGCACAGGATAACACAAAATCACATAAGTGCATCAGAAAGTTTAAAAAAAAAAACAAAAAACCAGACTGTTAGACAAGACCTGAAGAGGAAGATTATTATCTACCAGGGGAAGTAAAGAAAGCATTTTGGAAGAGGTGGCCTTTGAATGGGACTTTAAAAAGTTAAGTTAGGAATTTTTAGCAGGTGAAGGGAAAGATGGACATGAAGGAGAAGAGAACCATGGAAATACTGCTAAATTTGAAGTCAGAAGACTTCAGTTCAAATATCAGCCCTCTTACATGTGTCACTGATTGTAAACTTCACCTCTCTAGTCCAAAGTTACCTTATGTAAGAGGAAGGGACTGCACTAGTTGATGCCTAGACTCCCTCCAGATGACATTGCTTGTCTCCACATCTTTCCAGCACAGGCTATGCTTTCTCTCATATTCCTACCCACTCACTGTTTCTGGTGGAGGACTCACAATTCATCTTATTCACCAGTACTACTTCCAGGCTTTCCCTCTACCACCTTCACTAACCAATTTCTCTGAGGTTTACCCTGTCTAGATTTCTGTCATCCAAAAGATGGCTTTTGACATCCAAGACATTTCTTCTTTGGTAAGTTCAGTGCCTGACATGAGGTCCTCTCCTTCCCTCATGCTAGGATACTTTAGCATACCAATTGATATTTCCTAAAGGAATTCACATAAGTGAGAGATCTGGATCCACTACAAATTTGTTAATCTGATTTCACATGGACCCTCACTGTAGCCATGCAGATGTTCCACTTTTCCTTAATTATTTCACTGTCCCAGTCTTCACAGCTCCTCCAAGCCTCCTCTTCTTAAGATTTCCCCCTCCCTTCATCTTCTAGCTAAGGACCTTGCCTCAGACTTCATTGGAATAGTTGAGACATTGGCTAAAAGCTCTCCTTTTTCTCCTCTTCCTCATCCAACTTTACTCAGACTGCTTCCCTCACTGTGTCCACCTTCACTACCAGGAAGAAATGACCCTTCTTGCCAAAACTAACCTTTCCAGTATCAAGCTTGATCCCATACTTTCCCATCTTTTCCAGTAAATTGCCTCCACTGTCATTCTCTCTCTTTTTTTTTTTTTTTTGGAGGGCACAGAGTAGGGCAATTGGGGTTAAGTGACTTGCCCACAGTCACACAGCTGTTTTTTGTGTTAAGTGTCCAAAGTCAGATTTGAACTCAGGTCCTCCCAACTCCAGGACCAGTACTCTATTCACTGTGCCACCTAGCCACCCCTGTCATTCTCTTTTAATCTCTCCACATCTGCTGGCTCTTTTCCTGCTGCCATCGTAATGTCTGTGTCTCTCCTATCCTTAAAAAGCCCTTGCTCAGCCCTCCTGATAAGGTGTAAGTTCTGGGATCACCCTTGAGCTCCTTGAATCTTTAAGGTACAGGCTCTGGGAATCCCCTTGAAGTATGATCTTCCCACTTGATGAGGCATTTTCAGAGCCCTAAGTATTTCTTTGTGGCTAGGCCCAAACCTCTGTTACTAGCCTGGCCCTCCGTTGTCCATTTGCTTCCCACCTTAGAGCCTATCAAAATATCTCTTGCTTTGACCTCATTAACTCCTCCTGAAGACCCTCCCCAAACTCCTCCTCTGGACCACCCCTAGATTCCTCTGTATATAAGAATCCCATCTTCTCCATGTGGTGTGAGAGAGCCGCAGAATGCCCTAGCACAGACTTGCTCTGTGAGAGCGCCATAGAATGACCTAGCATAGACTGGCTCCTTAAGAGTCTACCCCATATGGCGAACTTTTAATGAACTTTTAATAAACTTTACTTTTCTTTGGTTGATAAGACTTGAGTCAAATTCTTTCAGCAGGACCCGGCGTGTTGGTATTTTGGGGTCTCAGGCACCCCTAACCCTCTTTGGGTAACGGAACCATAAAAATGAAGAGGCTACCCAAAGAGGGTTAGGGTTAATATCCCACTCCCCATTAAGCTCCTTTGGTTCTCTGTTACCTCTAGGATCAAATACTAACTCCTCTGCTTGCTATTTAAAGCTCTTCATAACTTGACTCCATCCTACTTTTCTGGTCTTCTTATATTTGACTGTCTTCCACACATTCTGTGATCTATCTGTACTGGCCCACCTGCAGTTCTTCTTCATCCCCTGTCCCCATGCCTTTAACACGATCTGTCCTCTATACCTGGAATGCTCTGGGCCCCCTTAGTTTTTCCCTCACTCCCCTCAGGAAGCTTAGATTCCTTAAATTCCTCAGATCCCACCTTCAGGAGGAAAGGGGAAGGGAATATATTCTAGGAACTGTGCTAAGTGCTTTTCATTTGATCCTTACAGCAAGCCTGGGGGGGTATATGCCAGTTTTGGAGAAACTGAAGCAATTGAAAAGATAGAGTTCCAGTGATTTGAATAGGGTCACATAGCCAGCTAAGTGCCTTAGGCCACATTTGAATTCCAGTTTTCCTGACTTCAGGCCCAGTGCTCTATCCACTGTTCCATCAGCTACCTCAAGAAGCCTTTTGCAATCCTAGCTACTAGAGCCTTCCTCTCTCAGATTATCTTCCATCCTCTCTGTATATATCTTATTTGGACCTGTTTTCTTCCCCACTAGGATGTAAACTCTTGGGGAGTAGAAATTACTTTTGCCTTTCCTGTGTTCTCACAGTTTAGCAAAGTACCTGATGCATAGTAGTGCCTATTGACTAACTGACTAAAATACCCCTTACAATCCCAAATCTTTGATTGTGTGGCAATCCAGACAGAGAGAGCAGCCATATTATGAGATCCCATGTGAACCCAGCTTGGGTATGCTGAAGAATTTTCCAGGTTGAAGCATAGGGTACATGGAGGACAGTAATATGAGATCAGGCATATTTATTTGTATCTCAAGTCTTCTGATGTCAAAAACCTAAAATTTTTTCTGAGTACTTCAGTAAACTTTACCCTTATGAATTAAAAGTTGTGAAATGAAATGAACCGGATAGCACCTAATTAACAATGAAACGAAGGTAAATTTTTTGTTGGGTAAGCCACATGGCAGACAGTAGTTTGATGATGGTAGTGAGATGCGGTGAAAATTCAAAGGTTAGGCACAGATCCTATGATCCTACTTGGTGACAACCATGGCCCTTTGCCTTGTCAGAATTATAAGCTATGGAATAAGGTTGAATTAACCTCATTGAGTACAAAAATAAACTGAATAGGAAACTACCTCTAAAAATCTCATCAATAGGTAAAAAATTAAGCACCTACTATGTGTGGGGGCACTGTACTAAGTGCTGGGGATACAGATATGAAAAGAAAAGCAGTCCCTACCCTCAAGGAGCTTGCTGCCTAATGAAGGAAAACTTACGAAAGAAGGGGAGAGGGAGTAGAAAAGCCAGGGAGGGAATGGTGGAGTGGTCTACATACCCAAAATGAGTGTAGCCAAGTAGAAAAACTTCTATACTGTGCCCCCTACTTAAATGGAGGTTCAGGAATTCATGGCTAAAAGTTCCTGTCAGTGCCAGAGGGTAATGAGGAAGTATGAATATTAAGGCTGATTTGATCCTGCAGGTGATTTCTCAGCCTTGAGGTTCCTGGGGGCATGAACTCAAAGAAGTCCAAAATGAGTGTAGCTGGATGGGAAATAAGTACCTAATCATAAGAACCCACAGTTGTTCATATAAATTACTTAATGTGAGGAAATTATTTAAACACTATTGTTTGATGAATTTCAGATTCATTAAGTAAACCTTAATTAAGCACTTACTATGCTAGGAATTGGGGATACAAAGATAAAAATGAAATACTCCCCACCCTCAAGGAATTGACATCCCACTGGAGAGGTGCATTTATATTTTCCTATGGCCCTGTGGCTCTGTCTTCACAAGAACTAAGGGCATGCTGTCTCTTGAGTTGGCAGGATGTTCTCTTAATCTTAAGCATCATAGGATCTCTTCCCTGAAATTGATTAAGTCTTTTTTTCAAGGGAGATTTATTAGGCCCTGGAGGCCAGGAGCTTAATTCTTAATTTTTATAACCCAGCTGAAGCCTTAATGCTGTGTGCTTCCATAGGGTAAACCTGAAAATACCATCCTTATTTGAATCTCTTCTAATTTAAACAGAGGCTTACTTCAGAATATGTGTAATAAATGGGCTTTGCTCACTTGTACTCAGGAACTTAAAACTAAATCTCTCTCTCTCCCCCCTGACATGCTTGCAGCTAATTTAGTGTTACACCAGACTGTGGAACGCATTCATGTGGGCAAAAAATATGGCGATATTCCTCGAGGGATTTTTGTTGTCCGAGGAGAAAATGTAGTCCTCCTTGGAGAAATAGTAAGTAAAGAGCTATGGTTGAGCGAGGTGCTCATGCTAGTTGGGTTACATGTCTTTACAGTAATGTATAAATATTTTCATCCTCACATCATTGAGCTACTCACTTAGAACCAGGAAAATGTTTGATAAGAGATACCCCTGTCCAATGAAGTGAGCACTGATTTGGAGTCAAAGCACCTCATTCAGGTCATGGCTGAGTGTGTGACCTTGGCCAAGGAAGCTACTTCTCTGGGCCTTCATCTAGGGGAACTCTATAGAATAGAGGCATTGGATTCTGCAACCTACAGTCTCTTCCAAGCTGTTATGTTATGATTCCAAAGTAATTGTTGATATTGACAAGATAATTGCGTTTAACTTTGCTTTTAAACCTCTTGCTATTGTTCAGTCCCGTTCAACTTTTTATGACCCCACTTGGTGTTTTCTTGGCAGAGATACTGGAGTGGTTTGCCATTTTCCTTCTCCAGCTTATGTTACAGATGAGGAAACTGAGGCAAACAGGGTTAAGTGACTTGCCCACAGTCATACAGATAGTAAGGTTCTGAAGCTGGATTTCAACTCTGGTCTTCCTGACTCCAGGCCTGGTGCTCTATCCACTGCACCACCTAGGTGTTTCTTTTAAGTCTAGGCCTTCTTAAACAGCATTGTACCTAACCTGTCATGAAATACCTGTGGTAGAAGTGCATGCAATAAAGTTACTAGAACAGGCACTGAGAATGCTGTGTGTGGAGAGGTAGAATGAGCCTAGAACAAAATGCACAAAACGATCATCTCTTCTTTATGGGAGAAATATCGAGTGCTTGAACTTATAATTTGTGTCGTGCAGAAGGTTTTTAATAATGCTGTAACAAGAGAAACAAAGATTAAGAATGATGTCATTTTACTATGGGCTAACTTTTGCTTGAAGACTTTGTGTAATAGTCCCAAAGGGAGTTAAGGACATGTGCAGAATCATGAAGATTTCATAATTGATCATGAACTTAAGCAATCACTAAATAATTCTTCAAGGGTACTACAGCACTTGACCTTATGTGTGACATAGCCTTTTGACTGCAAGAAAACAACCGCAACATGAATGTATCACTTAGATAAAGATGTTGGACGGGCCAAGTATAGAGCCAGAAACATGATTATCCCCATCTAGGTGCTATAAACTGTACTGTGGGGAAGGACTAGCAGTCACATCAACATTTTCAGCCATACTTGTATATTAGCATAGCAGAAATATTTTTGGATATGAGAATAGATATTTTTGAGCTCTTGCTTTTATCCCTGAGATGAGATAACTCAAAGCAATTAGCTTCTACTGTCATGATATCTTTCCATATTTTAGATGAGATTACCAACTTTGATGCATATACCACCACCCATGTAGCTGTGCATATGCCCCTCCCTTTTGGAAATTACACATTTGCAAACAGAATGATATATTTAGTGACTGACTCCAAAAAGATTCTCTGTGTGGTCTGTTAAGGGATTATTGCCTTTTGAGTCCTGTCACCAGACTATGGAAAGAATACATTTTAAAAGTGATTCAGCCAAATTTATTTGTATATGTCCATCTTTGTAAATGTGTTTACTTTGTACCCCCCAAAGCCCGTAAAATTTGGAAGAAAAAAAGATTACGTGCCTTTTGTAGTTCTAGTCTTTCTTCTCTTGCCATAATAAGTAATTTATCAGTTCTTTCATGAGGAAATATGTGAAGGCATCTCAGATAGAAATGGGCAGAAGAGGAAAAATACTAACACACATTGACTTAACCCTTTGCACTCCGCTGTCCCCTCTCAGGGGACATCAGAATTCTAGCATATCACTCAGCTGTCCCCTCTCAAGCACTAAAACAGTTGCATACAGAAAGAATAATACTACGCTTCTTGCGTGGAAAGATAAAAGAATTAT
>CM053595.1:218925432-218949034 GCA_028646575.1 Pseudocheirus occidentalis
TTTTTCCTCCACTTCTCTTATTTGTTTTTTAAAGCCCTTTTTCAGTTGATCTATAGCTTCTAGGCATTCTTCAAGTGTCTTGGAAGCATTTGGTGTGGGAGTTCTGACTGTGTTGTCTTCCTCTCATTCCATGCTTTGATCCTTTTTGTCCACAAAATAGGATTCTAGAGTTTTACTGCTGTTCTTATTTTGCTTCCTTTTCCTCATGTTGGCCAGTCAGTTAATTGGTTGTTTTTTTTTAGCTTTGTGGAAATCTGCTTCCAGGGGGGAAAGCTCTGTTCCAAATTGCTGGGGTTTTCCCAGCTGCTGGAGCTATTAGGGGGGTGTTGCAGCCCACCCCAGCTTTGGCTTGCTGAGAGTGCACCCCAGGACCACCACCCAAGACCACTATCCGGATTGAGGCTGCTCAACGCAAGAGCACTTGGCCCTGATCAATTGACTCAGCCCCGTGCGGGGTCACAGGCCAAGGGCTCTGAAGCAGCCCAGTGTGGGCAGCCGCTGGTTACAGCAGTTCCTGCCCTTCCCCCACTGCTTCCTTGCCCTGGGGCAGATTGGCTGAGCTGCTTTTTCTCCTCCAAATTTAGCTTCAAAGTTCCCCTTTTGCTGACTGTTTCTAATCCTGGCTTGCTAGATGTGAAGATCCCTTCAGGTGCTGTAGATCTGCTCCCATGCTGAAGCTAGACTCCTCCTGAGTGCCCTGGGGCTTGGCTGCGTTTTGGTTTCAGGCTGGGCTGGCCTTGGCTCCCAGCCTGCCGTGATGAGCCCCAGCTGCTGACCTGCCTTCAGCAAGAGATGTGTTTTCTATATTTTTGTGAGTTTAAGAGCCTTAGAATTTGTTTAGGGTCATATTTTATGGGTATTTAGGGTGGCTGTGTGGGAGCTGCAGAACCTTGCTGCTTCTACGCCACCATCTTGGCCCTGCCCCCCAGGACTACACGGTATCATGTGCTTCTGAGGTATGTTCCTTTCTATCTCCATTCAGTTTTCTCCAGAGGTTTATCACATCTAACTTTTCTAAAATTCTTTCTTCTTTGCTTTTTTGGAGGGGGGAGGGTAGGGCAATTGGGGTTAAGTGACTTTCACACAGTCGCATGGCTAGAAAGTGTTAAGTGTCTGAGGCTGGATTTGAACTCAAGTCCTCCTGACTCCAGGGCTGGTGCTCTATTCACTATGCCACCTAGCTGCTCCACTTTTCTAAAATTTATTCACCTCCTTATCATTTTTTGGTTAGATTCACCTAGTTCTCAGAGGGGAAAGCTGAGGTTCCCCACTAGTACACTTTTGTTGTCTCTTTCTTGCTTTAACTCTCTTAATTTCTCCTCTGAGAATTTGGATGCTATACTACTTAGTGCATATATGTTTAGTATTGAGATTATTACTTCATTGTCTATGGTACCTTTTAGAAAGATGTAAATTTCCTTCCTTATCTCTTTTAATTAGATCTATTTTTGATTTGACTTTGTCTGAGATCAGGATTATTACCCCTCCCTTTTTTTTTTTAACTTCAGCTGAAGTAGCCCTGCTAGAAAGCTAGAGAGGTGTTGGAGGAGGGCATAAAAGGGGAACAGATTGTGGGAGGGGTCTTACAGTGGGATCAATGTTCTGGGCTGGGGGGTAGGGACAAAAAGGGGAGAAAATTTGTAACTCAAAACCTTGTAGAAATGAATGATGTAACCAAGAAAATAAATTAAAATAAAAAAAATAAAGAATAAACTATTAAAAAAAAACTTCAACTGAAGTATAATAAATTTTTCTAGTCTTTTTTTTTTGGAGGGGGGAAGGAAGGGTAATTGGGGCTAAGTGACTTGTCCAAGGTCACACAGCTACTTTTTGAGTTAAGTATCTGAGGCCAGATTTGAACTCAGGTCCTCCTGACTCCAGGGCTGGTGCTCTAGTCACTGTCACCTAGCCACCTCTCTAGCCTTTCATCTTTACTCTGTATCTCTCTGTTTAAAATGTGTTTCTTGTAAACAACATAGTGTAGGATTCTGGTTTTTTATCCACTCAGCTATCTGCTCCTATTTTATGGGAGAATTCATCCCATGCACAATCACAGTCGTAATTTCTGTGTATTTCTCTCCATCCTATTTTCCCCCATTCAGACTTTTCTCTCTCTTTTCACTCTGTCCCTCCTTACTAGTGTTTTGCTTCTAACCACTGCCTCCCTCAATCTGTCATTCCTCCTATCAGTTTTCCCCCTCCCCCCCATTTTCTTTCCTTTTTCACTTCCTACTTCTCTACAGGGTAAGATAAATTTGTATACACAACTAAGGTTGTATGTTATTTCCTCTTTGAGACAAATCTGATTAAAATAAGGTTCAAACAATGCTCACCGTCTTCCTTCTTTCCCTCTATTATAAGAGGTCTTATTTGCCTCTTCCCACAATATAGTTTACCCTATTCTGCCTCTGCCCTTCCTTTTCTCCCAGTAAAATACTTTTTTTCACCCTCTATGTATATTCCTTTGAATTGTCCTAATAAAAATACAGTCTTCAAGAGTTACAAGTACCATCTTCCCATTCAAGGATCTAAACACTTCAATCTTATTGAGTAACATTTTTTTTTTCTTTGCTATTTACCTTTTTTATACTTGAGTCTTATATTTGAAGACTAAATTTTCTGTTCAGTTCTGGTCTTTTCATCAGCAAAGCTTGAAAGTCCCCCATTTCATTGAATGGTTATCTCTTCCCCAGAAAGATCATGCCCAGTTTTGCTGGGTAGTTGATTCATGGCTGTGTCCAAGGTCCTCTGCCTTCCAGAATATCTTATTCCAAGCCCTCTGATTCTTTAATATAGAAGCTGCCAAGTCCTGTGAAATCCTGACTCTGGCTCCTTGATATTCGAAGTGTTTCTGGCTACCTGCAGTATTTTCTCTCTGACCCGATAATTCTAGAATTTGGCTATAATACTCCTTGGACTTTTCATTTTGGGATCCCTTTCAGGAGGTGACCAGTGGATTCTTTCAATGACTATTTTACTCCCTGGTTATAGGATATCAGGGGAGTTTTCCTTGATTGATTGCTTGAAAGATGCTGTCCAAAAAGAAAAAAAAAAAGACAAAGAAAGATGCTGTCCAGGCTCTTTTTGTTATAATGGCTGTCAGGCAGTCCAGTAATTCTTAAATTATCTCTCTTGGATCGATTTTCCAGGTCAGCTGTTGTTCCAACGGGGTATTTTACATTTCCTTCTCTTTTTTCATTCTTTTGATTTTGACTGATTCTTGATGTCTCATAGAGTCATTAGCTCCCACTTCCACAATTCTAATTTTTAAGGAATTTCTTCTGCAGTTAGCTCTTGTACCTCTTTTTCCATATGGAAAATTCTACTTTTGTTTTTTTTTTCAGTGGATTTTTTTTTGTCTTTGGCTAATTATTTTTAAGGAGCTGTTTTCTTCAGTCAGTTTTTGTGCTTCCTTTTTGAAGCTGTTTACTCTTTTCATAATTCTCCTGCATACATCTCATTTCTTTTACCAGTTTTTATTCTACTTCTTACTTGATTTTTACAATTCTGAGCTCTTTCAAGAAGACTTTTTCAGCTTGAGACCAATACATATTCTCCTTTAAGGTTTCACATGTAGGCATTTTGACATTGTTGTGCTCTTCTGAGTTTGTGTTTTGATCTTCTCTGTTGCCATAGTAGTGTTCTATGTTCAAGGCTCTTTTTGTTTTTTGCTCATTAAAAAAAAAACAGGTGAGCTCTAATAAATTAATTAAAAATTAAAAAGAAAATAAAAAGCACTTGACTAGGTAAAAAAAATAAAAAGCACTCTCTTAAAAAAAATTTGACGGGGGCAGCTAGGTGGTACAGTGAATAGAGCACCAACCCTAGAGTCAGGAGGACCTGAGTTCAAATCCGGCCTCAGACACTTGACACACTTATTAGCCAAGTGACTTTGGGCAATAACCCCAATTGCCCTCCAAAAAGCAAAAAAAAAAAAAAATGTTAAGCTCTGCTCCTGGGGGGCACTATCCTAAGCTTCTTGTGCTAGGGGCCAGGGATCTTGTCACTGGCTTTCTGTGCCTGGGCCTCAGGTCCTTGTGCCTTTCCCAATGCACTAGGGTGGCCTGGCCTAGTCCTGGCTATTGTGTCAGGGTTCTTGGGCTGGTAATTTGTCTTCTGTGCTGGGGCTAGAGGCCTCACAGCTAGCCTTCTATGCCACTAGCCTTCTGACTCAGGACTAAGGAGCCTTTGGTTGCTGATCTGTGCTGTAGCTAAGAGACTCCTGCTGGCTTGCCCGGAGACCATTTGTATTGGGCTGTGCTCCCTTTTACCCAAGCAAGACACCTTTCCTTAAGTCCTTCTAAGTTACCTTAAGCTGGAAAATTGTTTCACTCCATCTTTTGTGGGTTATGTTACTCTAGAATCCATTCAGAGGCTTGATCTAACATTGTTTCCAAGGGAAATTGGGGAAAGCTCAGGCAACTTCCTTGCTTCTCTCCTCCATATTGGCTCTGCCAGCAACAGTGATTTTTCTAGAGAGACAGCTAGGTAGCTGTCTTCACGAGTGTATCGAAGCTGGAGTCAGGAAGGCCAGAGTTCAACTCTCTCTTTGCTTACTAACTGTGTGACTCTGGGGAAGTCACTCAACCTGTCTGCTTCAGTTTCCTCATCTTTCAGATGTGTGATGGGTGAAATCTGAAATAACTGAGAAAAGAAAAGTTCAAGCTTCCAAGCACATCAGTTTATTAAGCAATGCATGCCAACTGCATAATAAATAGGGACCAGGCCTCCTCAGCTTGGCACTGGACCCCAAATACAGGAGGAAACAGATTTTTATGCATTTAAAAACAACCCAGTAACCAGGATACTGGATTAGGTAATTGGATTTCTAATTGGAGGAAAAGCTAGGAGTTTTCTGACTTGAGAGGGGGAAAATAAACAGTACAATTCCCTGAAATCAGAAAAAGAGGTTTTTCACATCCCCCCAGGTGTCTGTATTAAAGCAAAGGAAGAAGGATATAATAACTAATTGACCATTATGGGGCCAGGTTTCAGATAAGACATATGGGTTGCCTGAGATATATAACTGTGAGAAAAATCATATCAATCTTTGGTTCTGAGTTTCTAATCAGCATAACCCAGGTCTTTAGCTAGAAGTCTCTAAGCAACAGGTAGAATTAGTCCAGCTTCCTAGTAATGCAGGGCTAGGTTCAAAAAATGCAATAAAGTTTTCTCACAATTCCCATAATTGAATCAAGTTTTTTTCAAAAGACAGAAATTGGACTTGATCCATGATTGAATAGAAAGAGAACTGAGTTAGATCCAGAATTGAATCACAAGATAGAGTCAGTGTGGCTAATTCAATTCTCACAATTCTCCCTCACAAGGGGGAGATAATAATAGCACTTATCTCCCAGGGTTACTGTGAGCATAAAATGAAATATTTGTAAAACTCTTTGCAAACCTTAAAGTGCTATATGTGATTACTCAGTTTGCTGTCTGTCCCTTTACCGGTCTTTTCATTTATATTGTCATTTAGTATAGTGTTCTTTTGGTTTTGCTCATTTAGCCTTCTAACAGTTTCTACACATTTTCCCAATTTTTCTCTGAATTTCTCATAATCTTTTCTTACCGTGCAGTATTCAGTTATTTTATGTCATTTTTTCAGCCATTCCCCAACAGATGGGTACTCACTTTTTTCCTGTTCTTTCTTACAATGAGGTCCCATGAATCATTTCACATAAATTGGTCCAAGTCTTTGACATTCTTGTGATATTAGGTCAGTAATGCGACCCTGGGTCAAAGGTGAGGGCAATTTAGTCATTTTTCTAACAATTTCAAATTGATATCTGGGGTGACTGGATTAGTTCTCAACCCCCCACCAACAGTATTTAGTGTTCCTGTCTTGCCATAGCTCCTCTAGCATGGACTATATTTTTCTGTCATCTTTGCCAATTAATTTCTTATTAAAATGGGGGGGGAGGGGTCTATGGGCCTAAGGTGGGGACTAAAATGCCTTCCAGCCCTAAAACGTTACCATCTGTGTCAAAGCAAATACCCAAAGTGAACCTCAGTTCAACAATATGAACCTAATCTAGTAGCAAATCTGCAAAAGAGAGCTATTTAAATTCAGTAAATTCTTTTTGAATCAGATTAATGTTTGCATACAGTTGCTTGCATGTTGTCTCCCCCATTAGATTGTGAGATCCTTAAAAACAGGGCCAGCCTTTTGCCTTTCTTTAAATCCCTCTTGGACCAGTTAGTGGCCCACAGTAGGGGATGTAAGTACAATGGAACCGTTATTTCATTGGTATAGAGAACTCCCAGTGAGCAAACTTAGGGACGATGTAGTGGCTGCTCTAAGAGGCCACGCAGGATTCACACCCAGGTCTTCTTGACTCCAGGCCTGCTGTTGCTCGAACATGAAGGTCGGTTCAAAGAGGTCAAAGCCCTTCTAGACAGTGGGCATTTCTAAGTCAGAAGGGGGCAGGCTGGGAGGGCCTGCCAGTTTGGTGAATGGGCAGCGGGAGTGGCACGGCCTGTCCTGGCTCCTGCGCAGTTATTCCCGTCTCTCCAGGTGCTAAGACCTACCATCACCCTCCACTACACAGACTACGGCTTTTCCTCATACTCACGGATGGTCGGGGCTAGAAGGGCCAGTTTAACCTGTGCCTCTGTTTGCTCGTCTGTGCAATGCGGGCCCCACCCCTTTCACCAGGCTCGGCGAAGGCAGGCTTTGCAGAACCATGAACCTCGCCAGAAATCGAAGCGGAGTAGAAACCCGGCACCTGTACTTTCGAGGCTGGGCGAGGGAAGGTGGCTTGGCCAAAGTCACACCGCAGTTGGTGGCCGAGCCGGACCAGAACCCAGAGCTCCCAGTTCTCAGGGTGAATGTGGGTCTGGGATTCCACTGCACTCCCCCCTTCCCTCAGGGATGAGACTTCACAGCTGGGGAGGGCGCTCCTACCCCCTTTTTGCCCTTCCGGCCCTCCTTCTTTTCTTTCTTCCCCTGCTCTGGGTCTCTCTTTCCATATGCCCAGACCCCCTCCCCTCCTCACCACTTCTCCCGAGAGCTCCACCCTCAAGTCTCGCGACACGTGCCGCGCACCCCGAGCTTCTCCCCCGCCCCTCTCCCTCCCTACTCCAGCCCTCTGCTGCTTGGGGCAGGGGCGGGGTTGGAGGGAGGAGAGCGGAGTCCTGGCTGTGCCTGGGAGCGAGGGCGAGGGTGGGCCCCGTCTACCGGCGAGAGCGCCTTCCTCCCTCCTCCCCTCGGGTCCCGCCCTGCCTCGGGGGGAGGGGCTGCCGTGCTGACAGGCCGGGCCGGCGGAGGCTCGGGACAGAGGCCGAGAGAAGGTGAGTCCCCGGGGGTCAGGGTGGGCTGCAGCTGGGTTGGGTCGGGGTGAGGCTTGCGGGATGGGAGCGCAGTTCCGAGGAGATGACAAGCAGCCTTCTCCCGGGTTGGCCTTCGGGGCTTGGGGGCGACCCTGGTATAGCTCCCGGCCACTGCCTCCCCCTCCCCCGCTCTCTCCCGTCGTTGTCACCGACAGGGTTGCGGTCCCTGAAGGGGAGAGGAGGGTAAGGTGGAGGTCCTCGGGGTAGAGCCGCGAGCGAGGCCGGGTTGGGGGGGGAACGAAGGTGACGTCGCACCCCAAACCCCGGGCCACGACCCCTGAGGTCAGACCGGGCCGAGGTCAGCCTGAGCAGGGGGTGGTGGTGAGAGATCCTCGTGGGGGGCGTCGGGGGTTCCGTCTCCCCCGTCCCTCCTGTCTCCCCACCCCCTACTTCCCCATTTTTGCCTTGAGGGTCGAGATGCTACCGTAGTGGAATGAGCGCAGAATGGGGAGTCCCTGGACCCGGCTTCTAATTCCGGGACCCCATTACTTAGCCAGGGACCCCATTACTTAGCCACGAACCCCTTGGACGAAGTTCGCAGCTCTGAACCTCAGTTTTCCTAGATGCAAAATGGAGATAATGATACTTTGCCCTGGCCCACCCAGCTAGGATAAGGTGAAGATAAAATGCGGTCTTGTGCGTGCCAAGTGCACCCTGTAATTTATAAATAAAGCAATTTATAAATGTGAACGATTGTTATGAATGATTCCCTTGAGATGGTGGCCTTGGTTTCTAAAATGGTTGCCTTTTCATAGTGCTGCTACTATGGAAGGGAAGGAGAGGGGGGAAAAAAGAAGATGCTACACCGTTAGAAGATAAACATGTTTTCTTTTAGACATTCTCCAGTGGCCACAGGCAAGTTTAAGTTTTTCGGAATCGGTCTACTCAGTAGATACATTTGGCCAGTCCAAAACGATTTCTTGAAAATGCAGAAAACTCCAACTCAGATGCCTATGGATTAAATGAAAGCATACCTGGGAAGGGCTTAAAACTGGGGCTAAGGGCATGACTTTTGAGGTCCCTTCCACCTCAGATTGATTTGCTTAGCTCTGCTTTTGACTCTGACCTTAAGTTTCTTGATCAGACTTCATGAAGTTCTGGTGTCAAATATTTTGTTGCAGCCCAGTCTTGACCTTACCTTGCTTAGGATCCTGACCCCACCTGCTATATCTACTTGTCTAACAAATTTTTTACTTCTGCATGGTTTAGCCAACATTTTTTTTTCACACTTCAACTTCGTGCCCCTGGTGGATACCACTTCCCCCTATTCCCCAATTTGACATCCCCTTTTTACCTCTTGTGTGTTGTCTTCCTCTCTAAGAATATAAGCTCCTTGAAGGGAGAAACCGTTCTTTTTGCTTGAATTTGTATCTCCAGCACTTAGCACATAGTGCTAGTAAGTGCTAAATAAAAATAAATAAATATTTATATATTATGTATATATATATATATATATATATATATGTATAGTAAGAGCTTAATAAATGTTTGCTGCTTTGCCTTGCCTTTGAGGAAGAGTGGGGAATCTAGCTCTAGGCAATTAATTGGCATACTACAAGTATTTTGTTTAAAGTCAGGAAGAAGCAGTTAACTTGTAAGTTGGTTTTTAGTTCTTGGGGCCTTGTTAGATTTTGTACCTATGCATTGTCCTTTTGCAGAGATAACTACCATAAAGTTACCTTATCTTTCCTATCATCAGTTCTAATAGCAAATGTGAAATTATTTCTTTGAGTTTTTTTTCTTTTACTTGTCTTTTAGAGAACACAATGTCAGCTGTGGGACAGCAACAAGAACAGTTGTCCCAGTCAGATCTTTCCCCATCATCTAATTCATCTAGTTCCTTTGAGATAATAGACATGGATTCTGCCAGTTTGTATGAACCGATATCTCCTCACTGGTTTTACTGCAAGATAATAGATTCTAAAGAAACATGGATTCCTTTCAACGCTGAAGATTCACAGCAGCTGGAAGAAGCCTACGGTTCTGGTAGGCATAACATAATGGCTTTTGGTAGATAATAATAATTCATGTTTATTTGCCACTTTTCAGTTTAGATTCTTAAGATCACAACCTCAGAGTTGGAAGAGACTTCAGAGATCATTTTAGTCTCAACTTGTACCTGAACTAGAAATTCTCCTTACAACATCTCTGAGGAGTTGTCTTCTAGCCTGTTCTTAAAGACCTCCTTTGATACGGAATTCTGAATATCTTAAAGCAGCCTAATTCTAATCTTGGACCGTTCTAATGGTTAGGAAGTTTTTCTTAATATTCAGCCTAAATTTGCCTCACTGCAACTTTGTATACCTATTTTTGCTAGTTTAGGCCCAAATGAAATAAATTTCATCCTTTTTCTACACAGTAGTCCTTCAAGTACTTTAAAACAATGGTCACTACTACCTCAAATCATTTTTAGGTTAAACATCTCTACTTTCTTACACTGATCCTCAAGAGGTGTGGCTTTTACTTTCATTATGTTGGTTATCCTCCTTTCCACATGTTCCAATTCATGCAAGTCTTTCCTAACATGTGGCACCCATAACAGATCACAGTATTCCAGATGTAACCTGACCAGGTTAGATCTAAACCTGGACTATTACTTCTTTTGTTCTGAACAATATTATTCTGTTATTGCAGAATAAAATTATTAGTTTTTTTGGAGGCCATCATGTCATATTAACTTACATTGAGCTTATGTAATAAATAATATTGAAATTCATAGATCTTTTGTACCAGTATTATTTAGCCTTGGATCTTTTATTTTCTGTTTTTACAGTTGATTTTTTTGAACCTAATTGTGGGACTTTGTCTCTGCCTCTATCAATTTTTATTGTATTAGATCCAGTCCATCATTTCATCCTCAAAGGAACTTTTAAAGTTCTCAGTCATGTAATTATTTGTTAAGCTGTCTTTCTCAGTTTTGTGCCATCTGCAGAGCTAATATAAGTATTCCCTCTATAGCTTTACCTAAATCAGTAATAAAATATTGGTCAATATCGACAATGGTTTACAAAGCATTTTCCTCATATCCTATATTAATATCCCAGTTTTATAGGTGAGGAAACAAACCCAGTGAAGTTAGGTGACTTGCGCACAGTCACCTCTAGTTCCTAAGGAACTGAGTTGTATCATGAACTCAGGTCTTCTGATTTCCCAAGTTTAAAGTTCTTTTCATCTCTTCAAACCATAAATAAAATAGAACTCGTAATAAATAATATTGACAAATTCTGTGTTTTTCAAAATAAGTTGAGAATGTTACAACATTTTCATTTTAGGTAACTAGATGGTTCAGTAGAGAGAGTATTTGTATTCAGAGACCTGAGAACACATGTTGCCTCAGGCATTTACTAACTTGTGTGACCCCAGGAAAATCTCTCAACCTCTCTACTCGTCCTCTTCTGTAAAACAGGGATAATAATTGCACTGATCTCGCTGGGTTGTAGTGAGAATCTGATGAGATACTCAGATATGTAAAGTGCTTTGAAAACTTTAAGACATTATTATATAAGCTGCAAACTAGACATGAATATCTTCCAGTAAGCCTAGCTAACTAACAATAAATTATGGCTGTACAGATTTCTTAGTGAACAAATCATTGTCAGTGGGAGAATTTTGAAACTAATACTTCTGGATACTTAAATCATTTTTATTTTAATTTGTTTTTAATGGGAATCTTTCAAAAATGTTTTTGTCTACTTTTCTGCCTTCCTGAATTGAGTATGCTGGATTTGTTTTAGCTTTTTATGATGACTAAAAGTCATCATAGAATCCTAGAATTGAAAGAGACTTAGAAGTCATTATTAGCATTACTTACTGTGCTGAAATGCAATGTAATCACTCACTCAGGGGCTATTGTGGGATAAAGCTTTAATAATTTTTAAAACGTAATTCTTATTTTTTGTAGATTACTGTTTTTGTAGATTTTGTTTCCTCCTTTCTTTTCAGCCGTAGCTTTTTGCTTCTGATTTTACTGTACCTGTATCTTTTAACAGCCATTTTCCCTCCTTCTAATAGGTTGCTTCTCGTTTGTTCTTGACTTCGAAGTAATATAACTAAGCGTAGAACTGAATGTAAAATGAGGATAAATAGACTGTGAGTAAGGCCTTGAGGGGCTATGTTAGTAAAGTGCATGAGGTTTAGGTCATAGGTTTTGTGACATTTATTATTGTTGCTCAGAAAGTTTATTTCCTTCCTTTTTGGTTTTGCTATGGAAAAGAATTTTAGCCAGTTTATTTAAAAAGGTATCTTACCAATTTGTTTTAGTTTATCTTATTTTTAAATATAAGACTCTTATTTATAAATAGGGGTTTCTTTAGTTATCAGAAAACTGGGTTTTCTAGCTTCAGTGCCATTTGAAACAAATCAGTTTTGGATTCAATAGAATATGGTAAAAATGACCTAGAGTATAATGTCCTATTAAATAGGGTAAAGATCATGTACTCACAGCAATCACAAATTTAATTTATATATTCAAGCAAAAAATCAGAAGGGAACCCCTTATGCTTAGTTATTTTAAAATAGACAGATTTCTTGTGTACACTTATCCTATGAACAGAAAAGGTCATTCCCTGTTCTCATATGTAGTATTTGGTTAATACTTTATCTGTACCTCATATAACTCAAGTATGGTTACAGGGAAATTTGTAAAGTTCTAGGGACACTTTACTTAGTATCATCCATAAAAGCTGACAGTACCATATGTTTGCAATATCACCCAGAATTTAATGTAGAATTGTATTGTCTTTTTTTTTTCTGTTGTTAAATGTGTTTGTCTTCTTCCCATTTCTCTATTAGATAAAGATTGTAATGGAAGGGTTGTCCCCACTGATGGGGGACGATATGATGTACATTTGGGAGAGAGGATGCGGTATGCTGTATACTGGGATGAGCCAGCATCAGAAGTGAGACGTTGTACCTGGTTTTACAAAGGCGACAAAGACAATAAATATGTTCCCTATTCTGAGAGCTTTAGTCAACAATTAGAGGTAACTAAACTGCTTCACTCATAGCAACTGTTCTTTTGCTTTTTGTCTTCCTTTGCTCCTTTGTTTAATATCTGTGTCCTGAGTTGTCTGATTTTGTATCAACTCCAGAGATCATGGTGTAGTACCAGAATCATAGATCCTTAGCATTCCTGTCTTTTAAAATGAAATTTGAAAGCAATTTTTATTTTTTGTTTTTAAAAGATTTTAGAAAATGTTCTGTATTTTTCTTGTTATACTGCTATTCTTAAAGTTTCTTGTCATTAACACTATGGAATCAATTCTTTACATCTGTTTTCCTCCCTTGTGCCTTAGAACTCTGGAATTACTCTATCTTAAAATTAAAGGTGTTTAGTAAATTGTACGCTACTCTAGTAAGATTCTTGTGTCTAAGTTGTTTTTACTTGAAATGCTGTTGGAGGGGTGGCTAGGTGGCGCCCTCTATAGAGAACCAGCCCTGGAGTCAGGAGGACCTGAGTTCAAATTCGGCCTCAGACACTTAACACAAAACTAGCCATGTGACTTTGGGCAAGTCACATAACCCCAATTGCCCTACCTTCTCCCCTCCAAAAAGCAAAAACAAAAAACAAAAAACAAAAAGAAAGGAAGTGCTGTTGGTGGAAGACTCTAATAAAATGTTGTTTTTTTTTTTCTGAGGAAACCTACATGCTTGCTGTAACTCTGGATGAATGGAAAAAGAAACTTGAATCCCCAAACAGAGAAATCATTATATTACACAATCCAAAGGTAATCAAAGATTTTCTCTAATATGATGAAAATTTGAATTAACTTAGTAAAGAGAATGCAATTTCTTCCTTTTTTTCTCTCTCAGCATTGTTTAGTTCATTCTTCAATAATTTTTTTTATCAAGAATATACATTTTCTTAAGAATTTGATTAAGATTTTTTATGTCCACATATCTTATGATAAAAGAGATACTTTACAGAGAGATGTGCTGGAGTGAATTAGGAAGCCACTATGTACAATGTACTACAAAACTGTATGGGTATACCTTCCACATGTTGCAAGCCAATTAGGATAACATCTTTTAGATGAATGCAGGCGTGTGACAGCTGTATCTAACTATTTTAACTGTATGCCTGTCACTCCTTTAGCCAAAATAAGGGAATGAGTTTCTACTTGTTTGACTCATTTCATTAATATGGAGACACATTACTTATTACTGATAGTGAATTAAGTAGAGCATGTATCTATTATGGTATCGACCAAGGCCCTTCTTAAGTATCCTTCTTAATTTTTCTAGTACTTTCCCCTGCTTCTGCCTTCTTCAGATTTATATATCATCGGCTTAGGGCCAGACTCTCCCTGCCTTTGCTAGATGACATTTAACTAACTTGATAAACTACTGCTACTAATATGATGAGGGCAGAACATTACAGAGATTCTCAGAGCCCTCTCCACTAGTTCTAGACTATTGTGGACATCTTAATGGGGTTTTTCTGGAGATAATTGCTTATTATTTGGTATATAGTATTAACTTACATAAATTAAAATGATAAAATCATGTAATACTGATGAAGTTACTATAAAATTACTAGTGTCAGCTGGAAGACTATAAAGTTTAATCTAACTTAAAAAAAGTAACAGTTCAAGAATATTATAGAAAATAACTTCTCTATTGAAAACATCCTGACAAGTTTACTCAGTGCAAAATCTCAGGGTTCTTTTCTGAAGGTACAATAGCTGCCTATCAATTCTTATTTCTGATTTGGAAGTATATGTTTATGAAATGTTAAAAATTATGGTTTCTTCCTTTGTTTAGAGGTCCTCAGAGGAATGACTTCAATATAGACTTTGCTCATTGCTTTGATATTTTTGTTTAAGCTGATGGTCCATTACCACCCAGTGGCAGGATCTGATGAATGGGGATCTATACCTACTGAACAAGGACGCCCCAGAACTGTGAAGAGAGGAGTTGAGAATATCTCTGTTGATATTCCTTGTGGTAATTTTTGCTAAATATATCTTTTTCATATCTCCCAAAACAGTATATCTATGTAACCATTTTCTTAATTGTTACCTTTTTATGTAACCTAAGATTTCCTTGGTGCTCAAGTTAAAGTTTTAAAAAAATAGCCTTCAGGCATATCGATTTATTCTGATAAAAGATCAGTATTTGCTTTTATTTTTTTTTCTGAACTTAAATATCAGGTAATATTAGTGTTTTCATATAGTAAGTACAGGAAAAGAGTATATTGCAAATGTAGCTATGAATCTTTACCACTTGTGTGTGGCTTCTTTCTCCTTCAATGTATATAAAACATTTAATATTTATTTTCTTTTTTTTTGTTTTTGTTTTTGGAGGGGGAAAGGCAAGGTAGTTGGGGTTAAGCGACTTGTTCAAGGTCACACAACTAGTAAGTGTCAGGTGTCTGAGGCCAGATTTGAACTTAGGTCTTGACTCCAGGGTTGGTGCTCTATTCACTGTACCACCTAGCTGCCTCTATGAATTCTTATTGGGCAGGTGACCATTCGACATTTCTTTACTTCAGTATCTTCCTCTGAAGGTGAACCCTGGTCATCTCTATTCCCATAATAACTTTGTGTGATTGGATTCTTTCTCCTTTCTCTGTACATTTTTTTTTTGTCTTAGTAGCTTAATTTTTGTAATCACCTCTAGCCCTGGGGTATGGGAAATGGTGCCTCTTACCCCTGATCTTCAATTCTCCCCTCTAGCCTGGAACCAAAGCCAAATTTCCCAACTCCTACAAATGCCCACAACTAGGGGCTTTCTGTCCCACTGCTTCTGCCCTCATCAGATATGAGCTGGTTCTTTCTCTCCCCCATTGCTTGTTGCAGCACAGCTGGGTCTGGCATTCCTTGCCAGTAGAGGTTCCCTTGATCTTCCTGGGCCCAGATGCCCAACTCCCTTCACTCTCCCAGGGGTAAAAGTTCCTGTAGCTGGGGCAGACCAACCCTGGGATTTGTTGGCTTGTTGTTAAAAGGGAACCTAGCCTGGAGGTGTTTACTTTTCACAGGGACCAAATCTTGTCCTGGGATTTTTCTTCCAATCTTCTCAAATTGTCCCAGGAAGACCTGGGTTGTACCTCTATTCTTATTTATCTCCACCCACACTTTGTTTGCCCTAAGGTGCTATTTTAAGTCTTTTATGGGGGAAAATCTTGAGAGATTGGAATTTTCTGACCTACTCTGTCATCTTCTTAATATTTATCTTTGGAGTTATCCATAGCTTATCTGTGTTTCTTATTGACTTTTCTTTTTTCTGCTTTTTTGAATTAAAAAAATGATTCAGTGACCTTTTTCTTACTTTTTTATTTTTATAAACCTCTCAATTACTTCCTTTCTCCCAACAATTTGGAAGAAAAACAAAATCTTTGTATCAAATATTTGTAATCAAGCAAAAGAAATCCACATATTGGCATGTCTGAAGATACATATTTAATTTTTTACCTTGAGTTCATCACCTCAGTAAGGAGATAGGATAGAATGTTTCATCACTGACCCTCTGGAATTATGTTTGGTTATTGCATTCATTGAGTTCTTAAGACTTTTTTTAGTTGCTTTTCTTTACTATGTTGTTTTCCTTGTATAAATTGCTCTCTGGGTTTCTCTCACTTCACTCTGTATCAGTTAATACAAGCCTTTAGGTGGTCCCCGAAATAGTTATAGCAAAGTTAGGAAGGGAGAGTACTTGGCAAAGATAATGAGTTCAGTATTGGACATAATAAATTCAGATGTCTTCAGGACCTCCAGTTTGAGATATCTGCTGGTAAGTTTGAGAAGCAAGAGTGGAAGTCAGGAGAGAAGTTAAGGGTTGGATAAATAGATCTGAGAATCATCAGCATAGATATGATGATGTCATCAGCTGAATAGTATTTAGAGCAGCGGCTCTCAACCTGTGGGTCATGACCCCTTTGGGAGTCAAATGACCCTTTCACAGGGGTCGCCTAAGACCATTGGAAATATGTGATGGTCTTAGGAACACCCTCCTCTATCCATGCAGATACACCCACATACGAGTATTAAAGGGTTGTGGCATTAGGAAGTTTGACAACCACTGATTTAGAGGAACAAGAGAAGTGGGCCCAGGTCAGTGTTAGGGAATATCCATGATCATTGTTTATGACTTGATTTAAATCTAGCAAAGGGGGCTAAGGGAGAGTAAGGTGGATTTGTCAGACAGGTAGGAGGAGAACCAAGAAAAGGGCAGTATATACAAATATCAAGGAGGGGGGGTGCTCAACAGTGTCAGGGTTGTAGAGGAGGAGAATTTTAAAAAATTCATTAGATTTAGCAATTAAGAGATCATTGGTATCTTTGAAGAGAACGATTTGAGTTGAAGGATGGAACCAGAAGCCATATTGCAGAATTAAGAGAGAGGAAAGGAAGTGGCAACAGCTAGCAGGTTTGAATGGTTAAAGTGAAGGTTTTTGAGAATAGGGGAGATGTGGTCATGTTTGTAGGCAATAGAGAAGTAGCCAGTAGACAGAGATGAAAGATTAGTGAGAAGAAGATGATAGATGGGGCAGTCTGCTGGAGAAGGTTCAATACAGTGGAATCACTTATGCATGTGGAGGGATTTGTCTTGTTAAGGAAAAGGGCCACCTCTTCATGTGATGCAGTGTTGAAGGAAGAGATAATGGCAGAAGGCAAAGAAGTGATGTGAGATAAGGAGGAAAGGGGGGGGGGAACAACAAACTTTAGTAACTGTTTGACCATAGTTTCAAATTGGTTTCCAGATTGACTAGAACAATTTACATCTCTACCTGCTGTATTAATCTCATTTATTTTCCCACATGCCATCTAACAGTTGTCATTTTTGCCAGTCTGATGGGTGTGAGGTAGAAGCTCAAAGTCATTTCTCTAATTACTAGTGATCTGGAGCATTTTCTCATATGTGTATTCATATGCTAGGTATCTTCCTTTGAAAACTGCCTTGTTATATCCTTTGACCATTTATCTGTTTGGGAATGGCTCTTTGTATATATTTAAGTCAGTTCTATATATAAAAATGAATATAAAATGAATATAAAACCTTTAGTAGAGAAACTTACTGTAAAGAATTTTTTCAGTTAACTCTTTCTCTTCTAAATGTAATTTAGTTAATATTATATAATAAAAAATGTCCATTTTCAGTTGTTAGAGGACTTATGGGAAAATGGGCACATTGATGCACAGTTGGAGGAGCTGTGAATTGGGCCAAACCAGTTTGGAACTGTGCCAAAAGTTATTAAGTCAACACTACATTAATTGTTCATATCCTTTGTTCTGGCAGCTCTGTGGTGCGGTGAATAGAGTACTGAGTCTGGAGTCAAGAAGACTCCTCTTCCTGAGATCAAATCTGGCCTTGTACGTTTACTAGTAATGTGACCCTAAACGAGTCACTTACCCCTGTTTCCCTTAGTTCCTCATCTGTAGAATGTGCTGGAGAAGAAAATGGTAAACTCGTCCAGTATCTGCCAGGAAAGCCCCAAATGGTGTCACAAAGAGTTGGACACAACTGAAAAATGACTAAACAACAAAATTCTTTGATTCAGAAGTCCCAGTATTAGGCCAGTATGCCCTAAAGAGATCAGAGACAGAAGGAAAGGATCATATGTATAAACAATATTTATAGGAGTTCTTTGTTGTAACAAAGAACTAGAAGCTAAGGGAGTGCATACTGCTTGTGGAATGACTAGACAAATTATGGTATATGAATCTAACGGGATATATTGTGCCATAATGTGACAAAAGGGACAATTTCAGAGAAACTTGGGAAGACTTGTATAAATTGATGCAGATTGGAGTGAGTTAAACCAGGAGAACAATTTATACAATGACAAGAAAACAATTTAAAACAATAGCAACAATACTGTGAAAGCAAACAACGTTGAAAGGCTTAAGAATCCCGATCAATGCGATGACTAGCTATGATCCCAGAGGACTCATGATGAAGCGTGTTGCTGCAGAAGGAGAAGCACATTGTTGGACATGATCGAATATGAACATTTGTTTGGTTAGCTCTTCATATATGTTATAGAGGTTTTGGTTTTCTTTCTTCTTCCTTTGGGGAAGAGTAATGGAGAGAGAGAGAAGGGAAGTAAGGAAAAAAAAAAGCAGAAAGTAAAGAAAAAAAAAGAAAAGAAAGAAGGTGGGGGCAGGCACAGAACAGAGGGCAGGCCAGAAGGAATCACAGACAAACTTGACAGCTTTAAATGTAAGTCATGGGAATTTTTGTATACTTTAAAAGAAAATCAAATTGTACATAAAAGAGGTACACAGTTTTATGTAAAAAATGTCCATGTATCTTCTGAGTTCATTTCTATTGTTTGGCCACAAACTCTTCCTCTATTCATACTTGGAGTAGTTACTTCTTTTTCTTGCTTCTAGTTTGTGTATGATATGACTTCTAATATCTAAATCATTTATGTACTTGGAATATATCTTGACACACACAGATGTACATGTATGTATATATAGATACTGTTCTAAACCCAGTTTTTGCTAGACTGCTTTTCTCATTTTCCTTGTTTTTTTGGTCAGATATGGAGTCCTTGCCGCCCTAGTTGGAATCTTTGGGTTTATTGAACACTATGCTTCTCTCATCTGCTTTTATTTATTTATTTATTTTTTGGTTTGCTTTTTGGAGGGCAGTTGGAGTTAAGTGACTTGCCCAAAATCACGTGGATAAGTGTCTGAGGCTGGATTTGAACTCAGGTCCTCCTGACTGCAGGGCCGGTGCTCTATTCACTGCGCCAGCTAGCCACCCCTCTGCTTTTATTTACTAAGAATGTTTCTTCTTTATTATATTTTTCTTTAAGAGCTAATTAGTCATATATAATAATATCTTATATGGTGCTTTTTAAGGTTTACAAAATTCTTCCTAGTTGTCCTCATTTTATTTGAGAGACACAGAGAGAGACACAGTAAGTGATTTACCCAGTGTCATACTTCTTGTAAGCATCACAGCCAGGATTTGACACTGGGTCACTTGATTTCCAAGTTCACCTCTTTATAATTAACAGAATTGACACTGAAACCAGTTAACATCCTTATTTCCAGGAAGTGATTTTCATACTACATGTTTGGTGTGTTCCTGATGATACTCAATCTGGATGATTATTGGCCATGTAAAAGCAGTTTTCAGAATGACCTTGATGAATGTCCATGGCTTGTTTCTTATTTCACAATATACTTAAACTAGGTATTAATTCTTTTTCTTCTTGCTTTAGAATTGGCGTAACTATATTATAAAGTTATAGCCTTTTGGATAAAGCTGTGGTATGGGACTTGTACTGAAACTGCTGAGAATTTGGATGTTGATCTGGTAGATAGATTTATCAGAAAAGATTTTCATAGACTTCTTCCAAGAACAGTTAATTAGAAACAAAGTCACATAATTCTTTTGTGCTAAGTTCTAAGACAGAGCTTTGTTTTAGCTTAATTCCATATAATATTTATTACTTGTTATCTTGCCCATTTAAATGAGAATATTACCAGTTTTCATGTTTGGTTAGTCATTTAGACTGGTCTTTTGCTTTAATTTCTAGGAGAACCCTTACAAATAGATCATCTGGTTTTTGTGGTCCATGGAATTGGACCAGCTTGTGACCTTCGATTCAGAAGCATTGTACAGTGTGGTAAGTTTGCAAAATATGTATATGATTAGATTTCCTAAACAGTGTTCAGAAGGTATGCCAGCAGGCTATAGCAATAATCTTGGTAGTATAATCAGATTTGGAAGAGTTAAAGAAGACTACTGAACAGCCAAGCTTCTTAATTTAAAAATAAAATGCTATTGAATCTCTAAGGATAACACATGGATAATCTCTTAATTAGTATATGATATATGGTCAAGTCCTAAATACTTAGAGAGATGTGGTTTCTCTATCAAAAACACAATAAATGTCAAGAGAATGGTAAGGGTTGCTAATGGTCAAGGTGAAAAAAGAAAAGCCATAATGCAACTCTTTGTAGGGTTAGATTTACCTAACAAACTTTTTTAAAAGTAGTTTTTTTCTTTTTGAAAGAAAGTAAAAATATCCAGTTAGGCAATCAACATTCAAAACAACCATCTTAAGCAGTGTGACCATGAGCTGGAATTGTTTTATGGAAGGTAGATTTTATGTGAGAAATATACTCCAACAATTATGTAGTATTTTTCACTTAAAATGTTTTTAAAGAAAATTTTTGATAGCTTAAATTTTTACATCACTTACATTTCCTCTTGTATCCCTCTCAAAGAATGATACCTTTGTAATGAAGGATTTAAAAAGGAGAAAGGAAAAAAGCGTTCTGTAAAACCAACCAACATATCAAAAAAGTCTGACCTTAATATGTAGTATTCCACAGCCATACACCCCAACATCTGCAAGGAAACAAGGGTTGAGGGGTGGGGAGTAGTATTTTTTCATACCTGGCCTTTTTTTTTAGGTGGGGCAAGCTTGATCATAATAAGTTTGAAACATTTAATTTGATGGTTTTATTGTTTCTATTTTTTTCCTTTTAAGTTGTAGCATTGTGTATTTTTGTTTTCCTGATTTCTGCTTATTCAGAATGATAAGTGCGATTGTAAATAAGTAAAAATTGTTAAAGAATTTGATGATATCGCCTACTGGTAACTAGCGATGAGTTTTTTGTGAGAAGCTTCCTATGACAGAACAGAAATAAGTTTGAAACCAACATTTTTAATGAAATAATTTGTAGGTTATGATGATTATTTAAATTGATAAATTCTTCTTTATCCCTAACTTTCTCTTTCCCCCTCCCTAAGGGAAGTTGGTTAGGTGTTTTAAAGATAAGATGTTATAAAGTCAAAAAAAGTATTAAAAGAAGATATAGTTAGATAAATTATTGATTCAAAATGAAATTTTTTTTCCTCCCAGTCAATGATTTTCGTGGCGTTTCCTTGAACCTGCTACAGACACACTTTAAGAAAGCTCAAGAACAGCAACAGATTGGCCGGGTAGAGTTTCTTCCTGTCAACTGGCATAGCCCTTTGCATTCTACTGGTGTGGATGTGTGAGTAAAATCTAAAACCTTTGAGATAGTTAACTGTGATTATATGCTTATTGAAGCTTTGTAGTAGGGTTTGCTTCTGTTCATTGAAGTATCTGGGGATATTTCTGGCATCAGTAGAAGTCCATTGTGGGTCCCTTAGACTACTACGAAATATAGACTCCTGTGTTTCTTTTTTTTTTTTAAATTAATTAGTTTATTTTTAGTTTTCAACATTTATTTCCTAAGATTTTGAATTACAATTTTTTTCTCCCTCTCCTTCTTCCCCAAGATGGCATGCAGTCTGATATAGATTCTACATGTATATTCATAGTAGACATATTTTCACATTAGTCATGTTGTAAAGAAGAATTAGAATCACTGAGAGGAACCATGAAAAAGAAGCAAAACCAAAAAAAAAGCAAATAATAATGCTTCAATCTGCATTCAGACTCCATAGTTCTTTTTCAGGATATGGATAGCATTTTCCAGTATGAGTCTTTTGAAGATGTCTTATATCCTTGCATTGCTGAGAAGAGCTAAGTCTTTCAAAGTTAGTTATTGCACAGTGTTGCTATATACTATGTACAATGTTCCTCAGGTTCTGCTCACTTTACTCAGAATCACTTCATAAAAATCTTTCCAGGTTTTTCTGAAATCTGCCTGCTCATCATTTCTTACAGCACAATAGTATTCCATTACATTCATATACTACAACTTGTTTAGCCGTTCCCCATTTGATGGGCATCCCCTTAATTTCCAGTTATTGGCCACCACAAAAAGAGCTGCTATACATATTTTTGTACATGTGGGTCCTTTTTCCATTTTTATGATCTTTTTTGGAATATTTGTATAGATTTGACTCAGTTCTCTGTATATTTTAGAAATGAGGCCTTTATGAGAGACACTGGTTGTAAAAATTCTTTACCTTTCCCTCCTAATGTTGGTTGCTTGGCTTTATTTATACAAAAACTTTTCAATTTAATGTAATCAAAATTATCCGTTTTGCATTTTGTAATGCTCTCTATCTCTCATTTGGTCCTAAATTCTTCCCTTCTCCATAAATCTGACAGGTGAATTATTCCTTGCTCTTCCAGATTGCTTATAATATCAGCCTTTATATCGAAATCATGAACCCATTTTGACTTTATTTTGGTATATGTCTAAGATATTGGTCTATGCCCACTTTTTGCCATAGTTTTTGCCAGCGGTTTTTGTCAGATAGTAAGTTCTTATCCCAGAAGCTGGAGTCTTTGGGTTTATCAAATAGTAGATTACTATAGTCATTGACTACTGTGTTTTGTGTACCTAATCTATCCCATTGATCCACTACTCTATTTGTTAGTCAGTACCAAATAGTTTTAATGACTGCTGCTTTATAATAGTTTAAAATCTGGTATGGCTAGGCCATCTCCCCTAGCATTTCTTTTCATTAATTCTCTTGATATTTTGAACCTTTTGTTCTTCCAGTTGAATTGTTATTATTTTTTCTAGCTTTATAAAATAATTTTTTGGTAGTTTGATTGGTATGGCACTAAATACATAATTTAATTTAGGTAAAATTGTAATTTTTATTATATTAGCTCGACCCAGCCACAAGCAATTGATTTTTTCCCAGTTAGTTAGATCTGACTTTATTTATGTGAAAAGTGTTTTGTAGTTGTGTTCATGTAGGTCCTGGGTTTGTCTCAGCAGGTAGACCCTGTGTTTCTTTCTTTAGGGTAAAATGATTAAATTATGAATCACCTTTCAGATTGAACAAAATTCTTATTGGATGAAAGAGGGAGTTATTATACTATTTTGGAACGTTTTTTGATTGTATCATCACTACACATCCCCGAAGCTACACTGGCTCCTTAGCAACATTGATAAACAAGGCTTCTCTCCCATGGCACAAATACTCTTGTTTTTTCATTTTCTTTTATTTCCATACATCTTAGTAATATATGTTCAACTTTTAAAGAAGGTAAGACATTCCCCAATCTTTTTAAAAAATTAATTAATTAATTTTCTTGTTTACATCACTCATTTCCATGAGATTTTGAGTTACAAAATTTCTCCGTCTTTCCCCTACCCACAACCCCAAAACAGCAATCCCATTGTAAAGCCCCTCCCCCAATCTACTCTCTCCTATGTCCTTCTCCATTGCCCCTCTAACTTTCTGGTAGGGCAGGATGGGTCTCTCTACCCCAGTGCCTGTATATCTTAATTCCCAGTTGCATGTAGTTAATGATAATAATAATAATAATAACAACAATATATATATATATACACACACACACACATATATTTTTAACATTTGATTATAGAACTTTAAATTCTAGATTCTT
>CM053595.1:218949534-218969525 GCA_028646575.1 Pseudocheirus occidentalis
GGGGGGAGGGGTGGGATAGGATGGAGGGAAATATACTTAGTCTTTCACAATATAACTACTATAGAAACGTTTTGTGTAACTATACATGTACAACCTATATTGAATTACTTATCTTCCCAGTAGGGGTGGATGAGGAGGGAAGAAGGGAAAGAATCTGGAAATCAAAGTTTTAAAAACAAATGTAAAAAAAATTTTTTTTTACATGCAACTGGGAAATAAGATACACAGGCACTGAGGTATAGAAATCCATCTTGCCCTACTAGAAAGTTAGGGGAGAAAAGGGGGAGAACATAAGAGAGAGCAAATTGGGGGAAGGGGTATATTCAGCAGGCTTGATATCTTGGGGTGGGAGGTTGGGGAAAGATGGGGAGAAGATCTGTAACTCAAAATCTTGTGGAAATGAATGCTGAAAACTAAAAGTAAATAAATGAATTTAGATTTTTAAAAAAGAATAAATAAAAGCATCAGAAAAAAGTCCTACCACTTTCTCTCTCATCCCCAAAAGGGGGGGGGGGGGGGGAAGAGAGAAATGAAGCAAGTCATTTTCCTCCAAGATTTCCAACTACGTGGACTAAATTCAAATTAAATTAGCTGATTACAGTAACTGAACTGAAAGAATTTAGCAATGACAATGTACAGGCAAGTATAACTCTACCCCACGTGTGTCTGTAAAGTTCTTCCCTGTAAGCCTTTACCTACATATTTCTGTATTTATAACAGGAAGTGACTTCATTATAAAGAAAACTCAGTTTTATTTAATAAGCCACGTCTGAGTAACTTTATTTAAGATTCAAGTGAAAGTGATATCCAACAGAATATGGCACAGACATCAAAAACTAACTTTAAAAAAATTTTTTTGTATAAAACAAGCCCAAATTTTAATGCAAACATTCAAGGAAACTCTTAATTTTCTAAAATAAACATGTCAGTACTGGCCTTCCCAAAAGCTGAACCAGCCCAATAAATCAGGGACACCATTATCAACCCTCAATTTCTTCTTAGCTGCTAAAGGAACTACTAGCTTAATTTTTTTTACCTTAAGTTTTTTATCTGCACTTGTGTTCACTGCTCACAATTTGGTGTTCATCTTTTAATTCAGTCAAGTTGTGAGTTAGCCCGAATTATCCTAATTATCTTACACTAAACTCATTCTTTGGGGAAATAGTCACATCACATGCTACAGCAAGGAAGAAATTAATAATTTTATGCTTCTAGCCCCTGGTAATCCACTGTGTTCTTGAAATGATGCCTAAATTAATTTTTACATAGGTTTAGGACTCTTTCCTTTTCTGTAGTGTTATCTATGTTCAGATTTTTGAACTGAGGCTAAATATATATAGCCCTGAAATAAATAATCAATATATCCAACTGTAAAATCACTCATCAAAACTACAAGTAATAGTATAAGCTAATACCCTTCTCAACATATAGTAAGAAAACCACATTTCCCTTTTAACACTTGTGAGGCTCCAAAATGCCAGTGCTGCATTGATAGACTATTAGGGAATAGCTAAGTTTTTCAATACGCTGAAACTCACCAGAGATGATTAAATTCAGTATATTTCACAAGACTCTTTCTTAAAAACTGCCCTGCAGACTTATTCAAACCATCACACATACTATCTTTTTTTCGATATTCCTTGTTTAAGTTAGGTACTGAGATATAACTGAGCTAACAGTGGCTAAAGGAGACTTTTGTTAAAAAAAAGAATTGTAGGGGCAGCTAGGTGGCACAGTGACTAGAGCACTGGCCCTGGAGTCAGGAGTACCTGAGTTCAAATCCGTCCTCAGACACTTAACACAAAAAACTAGCCGTGTGACCTTGGGCAAGTCACTTAACCCCAACTGCCCTCCAAAAAGCAAAAAAAAAAAAAAAGAATTGTATCCATAAAATTAATCTGCTTTCAGCAAGACTGGATAAGGATGTACACTTTTAGAATACGAAAAAAAAAAAATCAACTCTCATTCTAGCTATATGGCTGATTCTCTTCCTAAACTTTCATAACTGGCTTTCACACTCATGTTTCATAGCTGTAAACTGAACAGAACTCTTATTCTGTTCATAGGAATACTGAGAGCAAAATTAATAGTTTGAGATGGAAAGTGCTACTAACCAAATAATCATGTTTTAATCAAGTTTATTATTTCCTGCAGTCACTATTTTTAGTCACTGTTATGTTTCATGTCTTACCTGTAGTCATCATAATGCTCTGTACAGAAGCAGCAAGTACATATGATGTAGTGGCAAACAGAATTACACTGTGAAAAAGATAAATTTTATAGTGGATCCTCACCCAAATCCCCTTTAGATGTAAAAAACAAAAAAAACTTATGAACACATTCACTCTTAAGTTAATATTGCCATATCCAAATTCTGTTTCCACTACTACATTTCATGGGCAAAAAGTCCAACCTAATGATGATTTGCACATAAGAGGAAGAGGGGTAACAACAATTCACAATCAAGAATATCACTAAACATTGCAGTATTTCCAAGAGCTGGAAAAATATTAACTAATATTCAGAGATGCCGCACTGACAAGCTATCAATGTGGTCTCTTATATGGTCACTTTAAACATATGACTACAGAGTGCACCAAATAGAGAATGATACATTTCAATCTGCATGACCAGATTTATGGAGCTATAAATAGCAACACAAGACAGGCCCAATGAGGCTCAAGTTCAAACTATAATTTACACAGGGGGTGCATGTTATAAAGCCTTCACAACATACAAAATTAGACAAGTACTCCAGCTCTTTAAAAACAGTGCCTGTTTGCTTCAGATTATATCTAGCCTCGTCTGACCTGGTTCTGATAAGCCTGTTACATAAAGTGAATTTCCCTTCTGCTGAAAAGAAGCCTGCAGACATCCCTAGATGCCTTCAGAATTAGTGGGCTGACTTGGTTAATGCTGATGGTTCCAGAGTTTCCTATTACATTCATTGGTCTGAAACATCAAACTGAAAACAATATGGAACCAAAATGTCCTTCCAAGTCTTTTGCCACTTTTTTTAATAGTTTTAAATGAAGGAAAAGTCAGCATTTATTGCTTCTTATCATCAACAGCAGTTTCAAAGGGATAAGAATTAACCAAAATCAAGAGATCTTTGGTCAAGTTAGTAACAGGCTTCTACTAGTTGCACATCCATCTCATAATGCTTCTTCTTCCAGTTTTTCCAGTATGGCCTGGATCTTATAAACAGCCTCTTTTCTTGCTTGTCGAATAGTGTCCTGGCCACCAGTTTCCACTGAATCCAGTTCCAATAGCTCCTTGGTTAGCATTTCTTCTAGAAGCCAGTATGTCTTGTCTGTCTTTTTCCCTACAAACTTGTCTACTTCTTGTTCAAGGTACTGGACTTTCTCGAGCACTTGTGTGATTTTTTTAATACCTGGTGGTTGACCTTCGTCTGAAGATGAATGATCATCAGGGACTTTGTAACCCAGATCTTGACTGTTGGGAATTCTCCTGGCTGAGTTACCGTACATCTGGGGCTGGGCACTATACTGAACTTTGGAACTGAAAAGGTCCGCATTACTGTTGTTCATAGTTTCTGAGGAGGACTCGTACTGATGGACATCGCTGGGAAAGTTGTTCCGGTTCACACCTTGCTCTGGCTGGCTATGAGGGTATGAGGGATCCTTGGAGGCAGAGAAAAAGGGGGGAAAATTAGTTTTAATAGGGATCCATCAATACCAAGTCTCTCAGCCCCCATCTTAACCACACAACCAAGAGAGCAAATGAAGGGTTCTTCCAGTAACAGAGCTAGACCTCCCTTAATCATTTGGCAGGAACACATCCCTAAGATGGTACAAGGGAGTGACCTGTCCAAAACCAAGGACCAGAAAGGGTCAAAGGCTGGAATCTGCTCTCTGAGGCAAATGAACATCATCATCACCTCATAATCTGTCCTATGACCTAACAAACAAGAATTAAATAGTCCTTTCCCAGGAGATTATAACTGTGTGACAAACCCTTGAAAAGGAACCTATGGGAAAATGAACTTAGGTGAAATTCAATCCCTAGATTTAAAATACTCATTTTATTAGATTTAATTAAAATACACATCTGATTATTAGAATCCATTCCCCCTTACTTTCCCTTTGTGTATATGGATTATCTGACTGCCAAATGTAGTCCCATATACTTGGAATGAATGCTATCTATGAGTTAATAGTCTGAAAGTACTACAAGTAAACAGAAATCTAGCCAATTTCATGTCTCTTAGAGAGAAGCAGGAAACATAGTCAAAGCTTATGAGAGGGTAGAAGTTAGCACCTATTCATTATGTGTCTTACTCAAATGAAGAGAAATGTTAATAATATTTCTTATTGACAAAGATGCAGGGGTGGCTAGGTGGCACAGTGAATAGAGCACTTGCCTTGGAGTCAGGGAGGACCTGAGTTCAAATCCACCCTCAGACACTTGACACACTTACTAGCCATGTGACTTTGGGCAAGTCACTTAACCCCAATTGCCCTCCAAAAAAAACAGCAAAAAAACCAAAAAAAAACAAAAAAACAAACTAACAAAAAAGACAAAGATGCAGTCAAATCATTCATTATTTACTCCCTCTTAAAAAATCGTGGATACAAAGAGCAATGTTTCTACATTTCCTCACCTTGGAATCCTGGGTGGGACGTGGAGGTGGAGGTGGAGGGGGTGGGGGTGAAGATGGTGGCTGAGAAGATGCATTGCTGGACCATGAGGAAGTGGATCCTGACATAAAGTAATTCCCAGGCTGTGCTGAGGGGGCCGCTGAAGAAGGCCAAGAGTAGCGTGTTGTCATTCCATAAACCCCTGAAGAGCTCCATACTTGCTCTTGGGCTCGGAGGGGTGGTGGTGCTGGGGGTGGGACATTAGGATTTCCATCCCCATATGAGTAATGAGGGTGGGCCATTCCAGGGCTCTAGGGCAAGAAGAGAAGACCCATTACTGGTCACTGCCAAAACTCAGTGAAGATACTGAATCACCTCCCTACAGACAAAACTCTGAATGACTTCCCCTCAATTTTGTAAACTATACCAAGGATTTAGGAGGCTTGGTGGTGTAGAAGAATGAGTAGAAATAGAAGTTCTATGGCTTAAACAGGATAAATCAATGCCAGGTTATCATGAATAATGTGCCCACATACTACAGTGCTCTTCTCTAAAAAAGTAAATAACATTCTACCAATCATATCACAGTAGTTAAAAGTTAAAATCATAGATGAATCACAGAGAATCACAGGATGAAAGAAACCTAAATCTAATTCAATCCTTTATCTTACAGATAAGAAAACTGAAGCACTGAGAGGGTCAAGGACTTGTCTAGGCTACTAAATGATACTGCTTGAGTTCAAACCCAGATTGAGTTCAAATTCAATACTCCTTTTTCACTGTACCATGTTAATATGGGGAAAACACTTAAGAGCCAAATCATTCAGGACCAAGGGCTGGACTTCAGTAATAATCCTAAAGCGCTTTGATTTCATGATTTCACAGGCAGACTAAGTCAGAATCCAAACAGTGGAAGAAAACAGCTATATGGTAAAAAGGCATCAATACATAGCCACTGTTAGGCACACTTCTAGTATAGCTTGGATTTCTGTAGTGTGTTCTGGAGTCAGCATCATAATCAAAGAAAGTCACTTATTCTGAAGAACTCAAAGGCACTGAAATTGATCTCTCACTAATAAAAACTACTCACCTGGGACACAGGATATCCTGGAACATGCCCCCTCAGAGGAGGTCCTTCAGTCTGGCAGTCTTGCTGTGGATAAGTCCAGCGAGAAACAGGGGTTGGGCTATTGCCAGGGGAATGATAAGTGTTTGCGACATCTGTAGGATAAGGAGCTGGAGGATGTCCAGAAGAATAATAAGTCCCAGAATATGAAGATGCAGTTGGTCCAGGGCCTGTGGGGTATGGTGGACCATAAGCCCCATTTGTATATGAATCTATTCCCTGAAAAACAAAGAAAGACCACCAGTTTAAGAGTTCAGATCGGATGATTTCACCTGATCTGAAAAAAAAATTAGAAAACGTAAAGATCTAGAGATAATTGCAGTCAAATAGTCTGACTTTATCAGATAACTTATTATCTATTCTGAGTTAGGAACAGTTTTTTTAGGACCATTAGCAATGCCGTAACAGAAAATTATAGTGTTCCAGTCATAATGTGAATATGCTATCAGAGAAAGGTCTTGGTGAAAGGTTGTTGGAATTTAAATTCCAACACCTCTGCATTTTTTGAAATTAACATAATAATTTACTCAGGTAACAGATTTGGAAACTAATGGATCTAACTCAAAGATTCAGACAATATGAAAAGAGAGTCACTTTCTAAATATTTTTATAAACTTGCAAACACCAGATACCACAAGTTTCTTAATTGGTCCCTCCAATTTTCAAGCTATAATCTACAATAATCATTTCTAAATATAAGCATCTTCAGTCAAGTACACACACACACACACACACACACACACACACCCCTTTTATCTAAGCAATTAGTACCCTCATACCCTTATACAAACACTTTGATATATGCAAAAATGATTTAATATATTGCTAAGTGGTCGGAAGACACAAAATTTCTTTCTTGGACAATAAAATTACAGTTGATTAAACAACTTCAGATTATGATACAGTCAAATTTACTATTACTTTAAAAATCCAGGTTGAAGCATGAACTCAAGGACTATTTAAACTGTGATTAAGTTTAGTAATCTTTAAGCATTTTGTTAAAAGCTTATCCCTGAATCTCAATACAATAAAATATTCTTAGTAACTTAACATATAATTGTTCAATCACTACCTAGTTTCTCATTTCTTTTTTCCTCATAGGTTCATAGTATGTCCTCTATTCTCTTGGGTTTTTCAACTGCATAATTTTAATGTCTTTCTAGATTTATATTTTTCATATCTGCTAGTATTAATAACATATTTCACTATGCCGGCCCCATTTATTTCACATTCCCCCACTGTTTAAAATTTATTTCAAAATTTTTTGCAATTTTGTGTAGGCTCTATTAAACTGGCCTGCCACTATTCATTTCATAGTGTCTGGTATGAGTTTTCTATAATTGACAGAAGGCGAAATCTAAGCAATGTTAAAACAAAAGATGTCAATGAAAATCCATTAAAAAAAAAAACAACTAAGCATTATTAAGTGCTTACTCTATTCCAGGCATTGTGCTACAACAAAAACAAAGACTAAGTCAAACCCTACCCTCAAAAAACTCACATTCTAAAAGCATATGTATACATACACACACACACATATACGCACATACACTCACATATATTATTATTGTGCCATAAAAAATAAGTAAAGGGATGGTTTCAGTGAAACCTAAAAAGACATGTATAAAATGATACAGAATAAAGTGACCAGAACAAGAAGATCAATTTATTCAATAACACTATAAAAACAACTTTGCAAGACTTAATAATTATCCATGATTCCAGAGGATTGTGATAAAGCATGCAACCTACTTCCCTGATAGAAGGATGATGAACTTATGAATGAGACCTATATTTTTTTGGATGTGGCCAATGACGAAATTTTTTTTTTTTGCTTTACTATACTTGTTACAAGACAGGTTTTCTTTTTCTTTTTTTAATGGGGAGGGAGAGAGAGGAGAAAGGGAAGAAAAACGATTTTTTTTTTTTTAAGTTGGGAGCGGTATTAAAAAATTAAGAGTAATTTATAGCTTATCCTAGAGGCTTAAAGAGTCAATGGAATTAAGTAGAGGAATGACAGGGTAAGACCTGCACTTTAAAAAAAATCCCTTAAGCAACAGCTTAGAAAAAGATGTACTAGAGTAGATGAAGTAAGGAGACATAAAGGGGTGGAGGATTTGAAGGGAAAGATGAGTTCTGTTTTGGATATGTTGAGTTTGAGATCTCTCTTAGGGCATCCAGTCTGAAATATCTAAGAGGTGATGAATGAGTGAAGTTCAGGAGTTTCACAACACAAACTTCATTCAAATCGCCAGTGGCTCTAATTTATAATTTTATATAATGCAATAAAAATCCTCAGAGAGTGCTTTTTGTTGTTTTTGACAATACTTTTAGCACATATACCCAATAATGAAATAATTGGTTTAGGGAGTTGGATTTTTTGAGGGATAAGTTTTACTATGTATTGACATATTATGATCTCCAAAACCATGTTACAAGTTAGCAATTAGATTATAATAAATAAATATCATAATACTGAGTACGGGAATGAAAAGGTCAGATCTGTATGTAAGAAAAATCATTTTGACAACTGCGTGGAATATAGGTGAAAGTAGGGAAAGACTTGAGAATTTGGAGACTACTACAATAATTTTGGTGAGGGATGGATGATTTATGTTGGTAGAAAAAATAAATATGCACATATATATATTTATATAGAGATATATTAATATTAGATACATTCCTACCCTTGTTAGAATTCTTATATATAGTTTTCATGTGCTTGGTTTGTTGTTAGGCAATTGGGTTTAAGTGACTTGCCCAGGGTCACACAGCTAGTATGCGTCAAGTGTATGAGGCCGAATTTGAACTAAGGTCCTCCTGACTCCAGAGCCAGTGCTCTATCAACTGCTCCACATAGCTGCCCCAGGAGCCTTATATATCAGAAGTATATTCCTCACTTTCCTGCAGAATACAAATCAGTGTTCACATATTGAATTATCCCAAGGATAAAAATTATAAGCATTTCTGTCAGAGAACTCTTGAGTCTCTCAAAAGACCCTGTTCCTCAAGACCACTTTCCTGACAGTGCAATCACTTTAGAGGTAGAAATCCCTTGGAAGAACCACATTAACTGACTAGTATCCTCTATGCCTATGTAGTTTTTATTGCTTGTTTTCTTTCATTTTCATCCTTGAAGTTGCCTATTTCCTCCTATTTTCCCAACTTTAACTTCATAGATAAATATCTTCCTGGGTCTGAATAAGCCCCACAGTACTTGGGATCAGAACTAAAATTTTCTATATCACCTTTGTTAAATAAGTTTAAATAGATTGGGACATATTCTAATCACATATTCTCATTGCCCTCATCATATTACTGTGTTCAAAAATTCCAAAGCACAAATCTCAAAGTGAAGATAACAGATACATTTTGTTCCATACATCAAATTCCAATCTAGAGTGTCCCTAAAAGGAGAGAGCATCCCTATTATATATCAGAGATGAGACATTTCCTATACAAAAAAGAATGCAGGGAAGCCACCTTTGAGAAAGCTGACGCACCACCACTCCAATTTGGATGCAGATCTGAAAGACTGCAGCATCCCTTGTTCTCAAGTGCAATTTTCCATAAAGAATATCCTGTAATAAATTTCTTTTGGAAACATCTTGTCATGGACTTTCTCATTTTCTCCTCTTCAGAGCAGATGCTGAATTATTACATGATGATTCATTTGGAAAGGCCTTAGCTGCTAAATGTAGGAATTTAAATGTGTAAGAAAAACTAATCAAGTCTCATTTTAAAGCTCTTTAAACTCACAACAGAAACTTCATTCAACTTGCCAGTGGTTTGAATTTACAATTGTATATCATGCTATAAAAATCCTCAGAGAGTGCTTTTTGTTGTTTTTGATGATACATTCAGCACATATTCCCATTAATGAAATAATTGGGTTATAGAGTAGGATTTTTTGAGGGATAGCTTTTCCTATTGATATCCAAAAACATGCTACAAGTTTGCAATTAGACTAGTAATAAATTAAACATACCTGTTTCTTCACAACTCCATCAGCATTAAGTTTTATAGCTTTTAATTATTTTTGTCAATTTGATAAGTGTATGGTAGTACTTTAAAAATGTATGAATTTCTGATTACTTGAAAAAAATACAAACTCTCAAGTTATTATTAACAACTTGTGTTTCAGCTCTGAGAAATTTTCAGTTCATATCCCCTTAACCATTTGTAGACTGGGAATTATCTATCATGTATTTTTTGACAGTTACTCATATATTTTATTAGTGACTTGTTTTTATACCACCTTCATTTGTGAATGAAGCTGTCAGATTGATCTTCCTAAACCACAGGTCTCCTTTTCCCCTAAAGTCCATTCAATAAACTCCTTATTACTTCAGATCAAGTATAAAATCCTTTAAAGCCCTTTATAACCTAGCCCCTACATGCCTTTCCAATCTCCTTATACCTTGCTACCCTCCATATACTGTGGGAAGCAGTGAATCTGGGCCTCTGTGCTATTCCTTGTATACAACATTCCATCCCCTAACTCCACCCATTTTCACTACCTGGAATGTTCTCCTCCTTCATCTCCTTCACTGGCTTCCTTCAAATCTCAGCTAAAATCCTACCTTGTACAAAAAGCCTTTATGGTTCTTCCTTAATGCTAGTACCTTGACTCTGATGATGACTTCTAGTCTGTCCTGCAGAGATCCTGTTTGTACATAGCTGTTTTTATGTAGTCTCTCCCATTCAACTGTGAGTTCCTGAATAGCAGGGGCTGGGGGTGGGGTGGGGTGGGGTGTGCCTTTCTTTGTAGCCTCAGTGCTTTAAAGTGGTAACTTGCTGATTTGGGAATTTATCCCTAACCAACCAAAAACTGGACTCATTCTGACAACACATACAACATTCCACATCTATAGGCCCCTATTTCTTTAAGGGAAAGGAGGGGAGATCCATTTTCTCATCTCTTCTCTAGGGCCAACCTTGGTCAGTATAATTATAACAAATCAGCAGCTGGAGCTAGCATCAGAACTCAGGTGCTTTGCACCTTCAAATTCAGTGTGCTCACCACCACATTTCAAGGCACCTACTATGGGTCAGATCTGCTGTCAGGTTTAAATCTGAGGAGCTTCTGTCACTTGGGGTCAAAAGCAAGTCACTTGCCCTTTTAATTCTTTTAAATTTAATTTACTTTTAGTTTACAACATTCAGTTCCACAAGTTTTTAAGTTCCAAATTTTCTCTACCTCCCTCTCCTTTCCCCTCTCCTCCATGGCGTTATGCAATCCAATATAGGTTCTACAGACACCTCCACATTAAACATCAGTCAAATTGTAAAGAAGGATAATAATCAATGGAATGAACAATGAGAAAGAAGGAACAAAACAAAACAAAAAAGGGAGAGAGCAAGTAGTTTACTTCAATCTGCATTAAGTTTCCATATTTCTTTCTCTGTATGTGGATAGTCCTTTGGAGTCGCCTTATAACCTTGCATTGCTGAGATGAGCCCAATCTAACAAGGTCAGTCACCACAGATAGGATGTGCCTGTAATTGTGTACAAAGTTTTCCTGGTTCTGCTCTCAGTCAGCATCAGTTTATATATGTCTCTCCAGGTTATTATGAAGTCCATCCGCTCCTCATTTCTTATAGCACAATAGTATTCCATTACATTCATATATAACAACTTGTTTAGCCATTCCCCAATTGATGGTCATTCCGTTAATTTCCAATTCTTTGCCATCACAAAAAGAGCTGCTATAAATATTTTTGTACATATAGGTCCTTTTCCCACTTGTATGATATCTTTGGGACACAGCCCTAGAAGTGGTATTGCTGGGTCAAAGGACACAGCACATTCTTATAGCCCTTTGGGCATAGTTCCAAATTGCTCTCCAGAATGGTTGGATCAGTTCACAACTCCACCAACAATTCACTAGTATTCTAATTTTCCCACACCTTCTCTAGCATTTATCATTTTCATGTTTTGTCATGTTAGCCAATCTGACCAGTGAGATGTGGTACCTAAGAGTTGTTTTGATTTGCACTTCTCTAATCTATAGAGACTTAGAGCATTTTTTCATAGGCTTACAGGTATCTTTAATTTCTTCCTCTGAAAACTGCCTATTCATATCCTTTGACCACTTATCATTTGGGAAATGACTTGTATTCTTAAAGATTTGACTCAGTTCTCTGTATATTTTAGAAATGAGGCCTTTATCAGAGACACTAGTTATAAAAATTCTTTCCCAATTTTCTACTTCCCTCCTAATCTTTGTTACACTGGCTTTGTCTGTACAAAAACTTTTCAATTTAATGTAATCAAAATTGTCCATTTTGCAGTTTGTGACGCTGTCCATCTCTTGTTGGTCCTAAATTCTTCCCTTTTCCATAAATCTGATAAACTATTCCTTGTTCTCCCAGTATGCTTACAGTATGAGCCTTTATATCTAAATTGTGAACCCATTTAGACTTTATTTTGGTGTAGAGTGTAAGATATTGGTCTATGCCCATTTTCTACCATACTATTTTCCAGTTTTCCCAGCAGTTTTTGTCAGATGAGTTTTTATTCCAGAAGCTGGATTCTTTAGGTTTATCAAACAGTAGATTACTATAGTCACTGAGTATTGTGTCTTGTGTATCTAATCTATCCCACTAATCCACAACTCTATTCCTCAGCTAGGACCAAGTAGTTTTGATGACTGCCGCTTTATAATACAGTTTAAAATCTGGGCTAGGCCACCTTCCCCAGCATTTCTTTTCATTAATTCCCTTAATATTCAGAACCTTTTGTTCTTCCAGATGAATTTTGTTACTATTTTTTCTATCGCTATAAAATAATTTTTTTGGTAGATCAATTGGTATGGCACTAAACAGGTCAACTAATTTAGGTAAAATTGTTATTTTTTATTATATTAGCTCAACCAAACTACAAGCAACTGATGTTTTTCCAGTTATTCAGATCTGACTGTATTTGTATGAAAAGTGTTTTGCAATTGTTTTCATATAGCTCCTGGGTTTGTTTTGGCAGGCAGACTCCCAAATATTTTATAATGTCTACAGTAACTTTATATGGAATTTCTCTACTTCATGCTGTTGGGCTTCATTAGAAATATACAGGAATGTTAAGGATTTATGTGTTTATTTTGTATCCTGAAAAACTTTGCTGAATTTATTATTTCAAGTAGTTTTTTACTTGATTCTCTAGGATTCTCTAAGTATATCATCATATCATCAGCAAAGAATGGTAGTTTAGTCTCTTCTTGCCTAATCTGATTCCTTCAATTTATTTTTCTTCTCTTATTGCTAAGGCTAGCATTTCTACTACCAAACTGAATAACAGGGGTGACAGTGGACATCCTTGTTTCACCTGCGATCTTACTGAAAATGCTTCTAGCTCATCCCCATTACATATAATACTTACTGATTTAGATAGATGCTACTTATTATTTTAAGGAGGACTCCATTTATTCCTATGCTTTCTAGTGTTTTTCATAGGAAAGCTCCTTTTTAATTTCTAATTTCTAAGTTTGGAGTGGATAATTTCTAAGACTGTTTTCCAGGGGTTTCCTGTAATCCTAAATATGAAAGAATAGCCCAAGAGTGAACATCTTTAGGGGAACTTGATCTGCTACTTTTACTACCACTCCCTTGCCCCCTGACATGAAAAAAAAATAGAGAAAACCCTTTCCATTTATAGTAAAGGAGCAATACCAATCAAAGGCATGTTTAGCTTTTAGTAACGAAACTCCTTGCTTGCTCAGTGTCATTCATGTGTAAGAGACAGCATGAAATGTAATAGAAATTTATACTCATTTATGTGATTTTTCAGTCACATACCTTTAACATCTCATAAGTTTCTTAATGCTAAGTAATGTCTAATTACATTAAAATGCTTTGATGACAATTTTTATAAAAAAATAAACTGTCTTCTCATTTTCCTAAAACCAGATAAACTTTACTCTAACTTTTAAAAATTCAGTCTAAAAATATTTTTTGACAAATAAGTGTTCACTCAATGAAATTCAATCATCCCAATGCACGAACTGCACTTAAGTGATTTTGACTTCCACCTTAATACACCAGCATGAGAATAAAATTTAACTGCTGTTACACTCAAAAGTTTTATCACAAATATAATTCATCATAATTCTAAACTTGCTTTTGTTAACTCTTAATCTGAATAGGAATATGAATACTGTATTGAGTACAAATGAGATCATGTATAAGGTACTTCACAATTTTAAAACACTATATAAATGCTGACAATGGGGGTAGTGCCAAAATGGTGGGGGCAGTGCCAAAATGGTGGGAGCAGAAGCAGTAACTTTTCTAAACTCCTCTGTGAATGCAGTCATTAAACTTTAAAAAGTGAATATGAATGGATTTTAGAATAATAGAATCCACTGGGCGATGGAGCATAGAGTGTGCAGGGCGGCACTAGAGCAGACTACAGCAGAGAAGGAGCTCCAGCCAGCGGATTCACCCAGCCCAAGAGCGATTCACAGCCATTCTCACCATAGGAGGGAATCTCACCACAGGACAGAGGGTAGGTTGGAAATGGGTAAGAGAAAGTCAGGGGCCCAGAGCAGTGACAGCACCTTCTCCTGGGGCTATCAGCCCACAGCCTGGAAGTTTAAAAATCATTTATCTGAATTTCCAGAGGATAAGGGGGCAGAGTGATCCCTAGCTGCTCTGATCCCCTCTCCCAGACCCAGAAAACCCAGAGATAAATTCCCCACCCAGAGTGAAATTCTGAAATAGTGGAAATAGCTTCAGGCTTAGGAGTCACTGAGAAAGGGTGTAACTGGGGCAGTAAGGAGTCTTAAGTGAAGGGTGGGAAGGGTTCAAAAAAGCCCCACCTCACTTGCCCGGCAGAACCTCCCAAAGCCCAGGGTGGTGGAGCCAGCAAGCACTAACAACACTACCCCAGGTGGGCCTTAGCACCATCAGGGGAATCTGCAGACATCATTTCTGCTGGCTGTCAGCTGCTGAGCCTGCCTGAGCTATAGCCCAGAAGCATAGAGGCAGAAATATGAAGAGGCCAGTCAACCCCTCCCCCACAGATTACTCTGTTTGAGCCTCAGGGTAACTCAGGGATAACACTGAGAATCCTGGTCTTGGCCTTAGTCTAGACACCCAGAGACTACAGCACACAAAGTCAACAACCAGGCCCTTACTTACCTACCTACCTGAGAAATCAGGAAATAGGAAATCACAATGGGAAAGAAGGAAGCTGAGAAGGGAAAAGCAAGAAAAGCTTTTTATAGAGAGCTTATTATAGTGAGCAAGAACAACCAAATACAGAGTACAACACAGACTCTATACTGAGACCATACTCACAACTGAGACCACAGAAGGAAATATAAACTGCTCCCAAGTCTAAAAAGCATTCTTGGAGGAGCTCAAGAAAGATTTTAAAAGCCAAATTAGAGAGGTAGAAGATATATTTAAATCTACAGTAATCAAATTAGAAAAAAATCTCACTGAAGAAAACAAACCTTTAAAAAGTAAAACTTGTGAACTGGGACAGGAGGTTCAAAATCTAACTGGAGAAAATACTTCCCTAAAAAAGGAGCTTCAAAAACTAACCAAGAAAAATAATTCACTAAAAATTAAAATCAGTCAAATCGAAGCTAAGTACTCTATGATACATCAAGAGTCACTCAAGCAAAACAGGAAGACTGAAAAATTAGAAGAAAGTATAAAATATCTCACTGGAAAAACAATTGACCTGGAGAACAGATCCAGGAGAGACAACCTAAGAATTATCGGCCTACCAGAAAGCCATGATGAAAAAAGCAGCCTGGAAAACATCCTCCAAGAGATTGTCAAAGAAATCTGATCTGAAGTCCTAGAATCAGAGGGTAAAATAGTTACTTAAAGAATTCACCGGACTCCTCCTGAAAGAGATCCCAAATTGAAAACTCCAAGAAATATAGTAGCTAAATTCCAGAATTACAAGGTCATGGAGAAAATACTATAAGCAGCCAAAAAGAAAACAATTCAAATATCATGGAACTACAGTTAGGATCACACAAGACCTAGCAGCTTCTATTGGAATTTGATATTTTGTAAGGCAAAGAGATAAACTCTTTTGCCAGCAAAATTGAGCATAATCTTTCAGGCAAAGAGATGATCATTTAATGAAATAAGAGAACTTCCAGACTTTCTTAATGACAAAGCCAGAGGTCAATGGAAAATTTGATCTCCAATTACAAGACTCAAGAAAGACGTAAAAAGGTAAACAAGGAATACACACACTCATACACATAACTTGGGATTCAATACGAACAAACTGTTTACATCCCTATGAGAAGCTGATACTTGTCAATACTGAAATTTATGATTATTGCAACCTTTAAAAGGGATATACATAGATAAAGGGTATGGGTATAAAGGAACTAATCTAAGGATTAAAAAAACCCTCATTAAGGGGTTCAAAGTGACTATAATGGGAGAAAAGGAAAGGATGAGGCAGAAAAAGGTAAATTACTCCACACAAAGAGACAAAGAGGCATAAAAACATACTATAGTAGAGGGGAAGGAGGGAGGGAGATGAATATCATATGAACTTTATTCTCATTAGTTCTGGTTCAAAGAAGGATCAACATAATCATGAAAAAACACAAAAAATCATTATAATAGAGGGAAAAGAGGGAGGGAGAGAACCACTGTACGAAATTTACTCTCACTGGTTTGGGTTCAAGGAGGTGATAACATACACTGATAAATATAAAAATCCATTGTGCCCTACAGGCAGTAGGAAGAGTAAAGGGAGAAAAAGAAAGGGGGGTGATTAGGAGGGAAGGAAATAGTAGTAAAGGGGAAGGGGAGATAAAGAAGGGGAGTCACAGGGAAGGAATACTGAGGGAGACGGTGGTCAAAAGGACAATTCTTAAGGAGGGGACGGGAGAAGAAAGAAAGGGGAGGGAATAGGATGGAGGGAAAGACACAAACAGTAATCATAACTGTGAATGTGAATGGGATTAACTCTCCCATAAAATGGAGGCAGATACCAGAATGGATTATGGATTAAAAACCATAATCCTACAATGTGCTGTATACAAGAAAAACATTTGAAACAGGAGGATACACACAGGCTAAAGGTAAAAGGCTACTATGCTTCAGCTAAAGTAAAAAATGCAGGGGAAGCAATCCTTATCTCAAATCAAAAGCAAAAATAAATCAAATTAAAAGAGATAAGGAAGGAAATTATATCCTGCTAAAAGGCACCATTGAGAATGAAGTAATATCATTACTTAATACATATGCACCAAGCAGTATAGCATCCAAATTCCTAGAGGAGAAGCTAAGGAAATTAGAGGAAGAAATAGATAGCAAAATTATAGTAGTGGGGAACCTCAATCTCCCCCTCTCTGAACTTGATAAATCTAACCTCAAAATAAATAAGCAAGAAGTTAAGGAAGTGAATAGAATTCTAGACAGGCTAGATATGATAGATCTCTGGAGAAAACTGAATAGGGATAAAAAGGAATATACCTTCTCAGCAGTACATGGCACATACACAAAAACTGACCATGTAATAGGGCATAAAAACCTCACAATTCAGTGCAGAAAGGCAGAAATATTAAATCCTTCTCAGATCATGGTGCAATAAAAATTATATGTAATAAAGGGCCATGGAAGTACAGACTAAAAACTAACTGGAAACTAAATAACAATCCTAAAATCAGGAAGAGATAAAACGGAGAAAGAAAATTATAGATCAATTTCATTCATAAATATAGATGCAAAAGCTTTAAATGAAATATTAGCAAAAACACTAAAGCAACTTATCACAAGAATAATACACTTTGGCCTTTTCCCTTGGCTGGCCGCGTGGAGCCGGCACAATGCCCAGAGTCACAGTGAAGGACGTGAACCAGCAGGAGCTCGTGCGGGCCCTGGCTGCCTTCCTGAAAAAGTTAGGGAAGCTGAAAGTCCCTGAATGGGTGGACACGGTCAAGCTGGCCAAGCATAAGGAGCTGGCATCCTATGACGAGAACTGGTTCTACATGCGGACGGCCTCCACCACCTGGCACCTGTACCTCCGGGGCGGAGCCCGCGTGGGCTCCATGACCAAGATCGACGGAGGCCGCAAGCGCAACAGGGTCATGCCCAGCCACTTCAGCCAGGGCTCCAAGAGCGTGACCCAGAGGGTCCTGCAGGCCCGGGAGGGGCTCAAGATGGTGGAGAAAGACCAGGACGGGGGCCGGAAGCTGACACCTCAGGGACAGAGAGACCTGGACAGAATTGCCGGACAGGTGGCAGCTGCCAACAAAAAACATTAGGACAAACCACACCAGATTCATTAAAAAATTGCCTTGTTCTTAAAAAAAAAAAAAAGAATAATACGCTTTGATCAATAGGATTTATTCCAGGAATGCAAGGATGGGTCAATATTAGGACAACCATCAGGATAAAGTATAACATCCATTCCTATTAAAAACATTAGAAAGTATAGGAATAAATGGAGTCTTCCTTAAAATAATAAGTAGCATCTATTTGAAGCCATCAGCAAGTATTATATATAATAGGGATAAGCTAGAAGCATTTCCAATAAGATCAGGAGTGAAACAAAGATGTCCACTATCACCCCTCTTTACTCAATCTGGTACTAGAAATGTTAGCAGTAGCAATTAGAGAAGAAAAAGAAATCAAAGGAATCAATCAAATTAGGCAAAGGGACTAAACTATCACTCTTTGCAGATGATATGATGATATAGTTAGAGAATCAAGTAAAATAACTACTTGAGACAATGAATAAATCAGGCAAAGTTGCAGGATGTAAAATAAACCCACATAAATCCTTGGCATTCCTATATATTTCTAACAAAATCCAACACCAGGAGATAGAAAGATAAATTCCATTTAAAGTTACTGTAGACATTATAAAATATTTGGGCATCTACCTGCCAAAAGAAACCCAGGACATATATGAACACAACTACAAAACACTTTTCACACAAATAAAGTCAGACTTAACTAATTGGGAAAAAAAAATATATCAATTGCACATGGCTGGGTCAAGCTAATAGAATAAAAATTACAATTTTACCTAAATTAAATGATATATTTGGTGCCATACCAATCAATCTCCCAAAAAATTACTGTGAAGAGCTAGAAAAAATGGTATCAAAATTCAGTTGGAAGAACAAAAGGTCCAGAATATCAAGGGAATTAACGAAAAGAACTGCTAGGGAAGATGGCCTAGCCATACCAGATTTTTTTTTAAAACTGTATTATAAAGTAGCAGTCATCAAAACTATTTGGTACTGGCTGAGGAACAGAGTATTGAATCAATGGAATAGATTGGGTACATTAGACTATTTGGGGGGCGGAGCCAAGATGGTGGCACAGAAGCAGCAAAGTTTCAAAGCTCCCACACAGCCACCCTAAATACCCATAAAATACAACTCTAAACAAATTTTAGGGCTCCCAAACTCACAAAAATACAGAAAACACATCGCTTGCTGAAGGCAGCTCAGCAGGAAGGGCTCAAGAACACAGGCTGGGAGCCGAGGCCAGCCCAGCCCAAAACCGAAACTGCGGCCAGGCCCCAGGGCGGTCAGGAGGAGCCCAGCCATCTGCCTAAGAGAAGATCTGCAGCACCTGGAGCCAGCTCCACATCTATCAAGCCAGGAAAAATAAGGATTAGAAAAAGGTCAGTAAAAGTTAAGCTTTCCAGCTAAATTTGGGGTAGGAAAAGCAGTTTGGACAATCTGCCCCCAGGGCAAGGAAGCAGCAGGAGGACGCTGTGGCAGCAGGAACAGCTGAAAGCAGCAACTGCCTCCACTGGGCTGCTTCAGAACTCCTGGCCTGCATACCCTGCAGGGGGGCTGAGACAACTGATCAAGGCCAAGGGCTATTGCTTTGAGCGTGGATCCAGAACGTGGTTTGGGTGATGGTCCTAGGGTGCGCTTTCAGCAAGTCAAAGCTGGTGGGGGCTGTGTGAGCACCCCCCAATAGCTCTGGCAGCTGGGAAAACCCCAGCAATTTGGAACAGAGCTTTCCCCCCTGGAAGCAGAGTTCCACAAAGGTAAAAAAACCCAACCAATTAATCGACTGGCCAACATGAGGAAAAGGAAGCAAAATAAGAATAGCAATAAAACTCTAGAATCCTTTTTTGTGGACAAAAAGGATCAAAGCATGGAATGGGAGGAAGATAACACAGTCAGAATTCCCACACCAATTGCTTCCAAGACACTCGAAGATTGCCTAGAAGCTATAGATCAGCTGAAAAAGGACTTTGAAAAACAAATAAGAGAAGTGGAGGAAAAATTGGGAAGAGAAATGAGAATGATGCGAGA
>CM053595.1:218970025-219003776 GCA_028646575.1 Pseudocheirus occidentalis
CACAATATGTCTACTATGAAGATGTCCTGTATAATTATACAACCACAGCCTGTATTGAATTGCTTGTCCTTCCAGTGGGGGTGGGTGACAAGGGAGGACCCAAAAGAATCTAGAATTTAAAGCTCTGCAATTCATGCAACTAGGAATTAAGATATACAGGGGCTGGGGTAGGGAGACCCTCCCTGCCCTACCAGAAAGTTAGAGAGCAGATCGGGGAGGGTCTTTACAGTGGGATTGCTGTTTTGGGGTTGGGGTAGGGGAAAGATGGGGAGAAAATTTGTAATTCAAAAATCTCATGAAAATGAATGATGTAAACAAGAAAACAAATAAAAAAATTTATTTAAAAAATTAAGCAAAGGCGAATAAATACGAATGGAAAACAACATAACTTAAAAGTAGGAAGACAAGCAAGTGAATATGCAAGACAAAGATAGACCAAGAAGTTCATCCCTGTAATTCCAGAAAGAAAAAGGAGAAAAAGAATGCATTTTCAAGCATCTAATTGGGAGGGGGTGGGGGGGTGGAGTTTCTGAAATAGTTACAAACCAGACACTGTTGCAGAGGTGAAAGGAATACCCATGTTCTCCCAAATCTTTTCTCCCAACATGGAGAAAAGCTATACCGTGATTCTCAAAGCCAAATAATTGGCAAGTTTCAGAATAGTAGCAGTGACTAACAGGGACAAGGAACTAATGGCCCTCTAGATTATTAAGTGTGGCCCTTTGATTGAATCCAAATTTCACAGAACAAATCCTCTTAATAAAAGGACTTGTTCTGTAAAACTTGAACTCAAAGGGTTGCACTTGAGGATGAAGAGGGCCATATGTAGACTAGAGGCTGCAGGTTCCCCACCCCTGGACTAGCACTTATATGGCATTTTAGAATTTGAAAAGTTCTTCATATGTTTTCATATAAAATGAGATAATATTTGTGAAGTTCTTAGCACAGTGCTTGGCACACAGTAGGCTCTGTATAAATGCTTATTCCCTTTCCCCTTTTCACATCTGATCCACACAGCAACCCTATGAGGTAGATGCTATTATTATCTCCAATTTAGTTAGTAAAAACACTGAGAAATGTTAAATGACTTGCCCAGGGTCATAGAGTTAGTAGATGTCTCAGGCAAGACTTGAACCCAAGTCTTCCTGACTCCAAGTCTAGTGTTCTATCCACTGAGTTACCTAGTTAAAATATAAACATAAAAAGGTCCTCAAAATAATCCTCAAAAAATTAAAAGGGACCAAACTAGTCAATATACAAAGTCTCATATATGTCTTTGCCTTGTCATGCCCACCAAACATAGTATGATTTTAAAACAAAGGTCTTAGTCTTTGAAAGATTTAATAACCAATAATAAAACCTGCAATTTTTTAAAAGAGAAGCAACCCCAGACTTTCTTAAATATCTGTATATTTCACTACTTTTTTTAAAGCCTTAATAGTCTTTATTACAAGACATTTTAAAAATTATAATAGTTTGCATTAATGTATTTCAACATATAGAAAGTACTTATATAAGGATAGTTAGCAAACTTAAAGATTATTTAAATTAGATGAGAACAAAAAAGGAGGTATTCCAAAGAATTCTATTTTTGTTTAACTGAATACAAGTATGTGAAAGAATAATAACCAAGTGTGATGCTGTTACAGTGATATCAAACTTAAAAATGACAAATTAGCATTATTTATGTTGTACTGTATTTGTGTTTATTTTGTTCAACATTTTCCCAATTATATTTTAATCTGCTTAGGACTGCAATCCAGAGTTTTGCAGGCTGCATTTGACTTATTGGTTGTGAGTTTGACACCTCTGTGTAGAAGAGCTGAAAAAATAACATTTCCTTCCCTTCATTATAGATTCTAAGCATAGAGTATTGTATACACACTGGCAGACAGCAGATCTGTTAGTTTTACAGAACTGTTTATCATTAGATTCAGTGTACCAGGACTCACTAGGGAAGCAAACAGAACGGGTAAGTGAAGATTGGGCAGAAGCTGTAGCCCAGGACTTAAGCACTATGGCTACTCTGCCTAGCTCACCTGATATTTTAACCTTAGGAAGATTTGCTCCAATCCTCTGCCAGACTTACCACTGTGTCAGAGGTGGAAGGAACCTTGGAGATTTGATCCAATGGGGATAAGCTAGAAGTCTTCCCAATAATATTGGGGCGAAGCAAGGATGCCCCTTATCACCACTATTATTCAATGTAGTATTAGAAATGTTAGCTATAGCAATAAGAGGGGAAAAAAGAAATCACAGGAATTAGAATAAGCAATGAGGAAACAAAATTATTGTTCTTTGCAAATAAGATGGCATACTTAAAGAATCCTAGAGAATCAATTAGAAAACTACTTGAAATAATTAACAACTTTAGTAAAGTTGCAGGATATAAGGTAAACCCACACAAATCACCAGTATTTCTTTATATGACGAACAAAACCTAGCAGCAAGAGATAGAAAGAGAAATTCCATTTAAAAGAACTGTAAGCATCACAACACAAAACTAGCCGTGTGACCTTGGGGAAGTCACTTAACCCCCAATTGCCCTACCTTACCTCCTCCAAAAAGCAAATAATAAAATAAAATAAAAATACTTGGAAGTCTACCTACCAAAACAAACCCAGGAACTATATGAACACAATATAAAACACTTTTCATGCAAATAAAGTCAGATCTAAACAACTGGAAAAGTATCAATTGTTCATGGGTAGGCTGAGCCAAAATAATAAAAATGACAAATCTGCTTAAACTAATTTACTTATTCAGTGCCATACCAACCAAACTACCAAAAAATTATCTTACAGAGCTAGAATAATTAACAAAATTCATCTAGAAGAACAAAACGTCAAGAATATCAAGGAAATTAATGGGGGGGAAAACATAGAAAGGAAGGTGGCCTAGCAACACTAGATCTCAAACTATATTATAAAGCAATAATCATCAGAACTATCTGGTAAGGGCTAAGAAATAGAGTGGTGGATCAGTGGAATAGATTAGGTATACAAAAACATAGTAGTAAATGACCATTGTAACCTAGTGTTTGATAAACCCAAAGACTCTATTTTTTAGAGGATAAGAGCTCACTATTTGACAAAAACTTCTGGGAAAACTGGAAAACAATAGGGCACAAACTAAATATAGACCAACATCTCACACCATATGCCAAGATAAGGTCAAAATGGGTATATGATTTAGACATAATGGGTGACACCATAAACAAATTAAAAGAGCAAAGAATAATCTACCTGTCAGATCTATGGAGAAGGGAAAAATTCATGATCAAACAAGAGATAGTATTGCAAAATGTAAAATAATTTCCATTATATTAAGTTTAAAAGCTTTTGTACAAACAAAACAAACACAACTGAAATTAGAAGGAAAGCAGAAAACTGGGAAACAAGCTTTACAAGAAGTATCTCTGATAAGGGTCTAAATTCTCCAATATAAAGAGAACTAAGTCAAATTTATAAGAATACAAGCCATTCTCAAAGCCAATTTATTTAAATTTCTTCAGATGAAGAAATCAAAGCTGTCTACAGTCATATTAAAAAAATGCCCTAAATCACTTTTGACTAGAGAAATGCATATTAAAACAACTCTGAGGTACCACCTCACACCTATCAGACTAGCTAATGTGACTGAAAAGGAAAATGATAAATGTTGAAGAGGATATGGGAAAACTGGGACACCAACACATTGTTGGAGTTGCGAACTGATCCAGCTATTCTGGAGAACAATTTAGAACTATGCCCAAAGGGCAACCAAACTCTACATATTCTTTGATCCAGCAATATCACTATTAGGTTTGTATCCCAAAGAGATCATAAAAAAAAGGGTAAAGGAACTACATGTGCAAAAATATTTATAGCACCCCTTTTTGTAGTGGCAAAATACTGGAAATTGAAGGAATGCCCATCAATTAGGGGAAATGACTGAACAAGTTGTGGTATATAATTGTAATGGAATACTATTATGCCATAAGAAATGATGAGCAGGGGCGGCTAGGTGATGCAGTGAGTAGAGCACCAGCCCTGGAATCAGGAGGACCTCAGACATTTGACACACTAACTAGCTGTGTGACTTTGGGCAAGTCACTTAACCCCAAATGCCCTCCAAAAAGCCCAAAGAAAGAAAAAAGAAAGAAACGATGAGCAGGCATATTTCAGAAAAACCAGGAAAGACTTGTATGAACTGATGTAAAATGAAATAAGTAGAACCAGGAAAACAATGTACACAGTATCAGCAACATTGCATGAGGATACACTATGAATAACTTAGCTCTTCTCAGCAGCACAATGATCCAAGACTAGTACAAAGGACTCATCATGGAAAATGATATCCACCTCCAGATAAAGAAATGATGGAATCTGAATGCAGATTGAAGCTTACTTTTTTCACTTACTTTATTTTTTTTGTGTGGGTTTTTTTCTTTTGATCTGTTTCTTCTTTTATAACTGTGACTAATAAGGAAATATGTCTTACATAATTGCATGCCATTTTAGGAAGAAGGGAGAAGAAAGAGGGAAAGAAAAAAATTTTGAACTCAAAATCTTGTAAAAATGAATGCTAAAAATTGTTGAGGGGCAGCTAGGTGGCACAGTGAATAGAACACTGGCCCTGAAGTCAGGAGGACCTGAGTTCAAATTCGGCCTCAGACACTTGATAAACTTACTAGCTGTGTGACCTTAGACAAGTCACTTAACCTGAATTGCTTTGCCTTTCCCCCACTAAAAAAAATTGTGGACGTATAATTGGGGAAAAAGGTAAAATAGTATTTTTTAATTAGAGTCTAACTTCCCTTATGAATATAGATACAAAAATACTAAAAAGATGAGTTAACAACACAGCAATACCTTAAAACATTTGTTCATCATGTAAGTAGGATTTATGCCAGACATCTAAGATTTTGCCAGTATTAGAAACAACAAAGGGAAGGACATACTTCTTTTCTCAATGGGTAAAAACAAGTCCTCAGAGGGAAAATTCAATATTCATTCATGATAAATACTTTTTAAAAAATGGAAGGTGGATGCAGGAAACTTCTTCATTAATACAACAAAGTATCTATCTGTAACCAGGAACCAATGTATAGCAAGTGCCTTTCAACCTCTGTATTTAACAAAAGGTTGTTTTAATGCTAGAATTGCAATAAATTAGGAAAGAGATTAGTAGGATTAATGTCACAAATGAAGATGCCAAACAATCATTTGTAGGTGCCATGATATTATACCTAGAGAACCAATTATCTCAAGAAAACCCAGAATATACCTGATAAAGCTAGCTAATAAAGACAGGAAAGATTTAGGCCCCCATCTCCCATCATATACCATAAAGACTTACAACTAACAAAGATAGTATTTTGCAAAGTAGGAAAATAAAATTCCTTTGGCATGAAGAAAAAAGTTTGCCTATTAAACAAATTGACAAAATTGGCTACAATATAGATATATTTGTTAACATTAGAAAATTTATCAAGAAAAATAAAGATTCGTGTAATATATCTGTTGCAAAGGATAGATGAAAGGATGCCATCTAAAGTTTTATGAATTGTTTAAAATGTTCAGAGACAGACAACCCAACAACAACGAGGTCAGAAAATATGAACAGATCATTTATACTAGAGGAAACTCAAATGACAAGTTTTTGAAAAACATATAACCTCACTTAAAGAGGTTCAAATTAAAAACAACTTTGGAAGTATCAAAGAAGTGAATAAAGAACTAAACACTTACTATGTGCTAAGTAAAGGGGATACAGAGAAAAAAAAATCATCAGTTGCCTTCAAGGAGCTCCCATTCTAATTGGGTAGGGTTTCCATTGCAAGTTAGATGGAAAAGTCCCATAGTCAGTAGGTTACAGTAGCAAAGCAGATAGTAATGCCTTTTCTTTAATGTCATTTCCATTGATTAATATAATTTCTGATATTTAACCAAAGAGAAGGAGGTATATTCTTATTTCATTCCTTGCTAATATAATTTTTTTAAAAGTCATCTGGCAGTACTTTACTAAAGCCCAAAAATAATTATACCTTATAAGTCAATTCCTTTACTGTTAATATATCCTGAGAATTATTAAAAACCTTGTTCAAAAAAGACTTATATCAACATCATTTGTATTTACAGAAAACTGGTAACCTAGATACTTGATAATAGGAAATAGTTAAATTATAGTATTTTATCCTATTCCATTACCTACCTTCATTGATATATGAGGAATAAAGAAATAGGAAAGTGATGCAAAACAAACAAAAAAACCAGAACTAGATCATAGCAGAAACTTACTCTGATTACCTAGAAGAAAAAGAGAACAAAGAGAGCTAATTGAATTTCAGAGAATTATAGACACTGTAGTGAAACTATTTAAATCCAAATGGTTATAAAACTCACTTAATGTATTGGTCACTAAAACTATTTATAATAAATTTTAAAATGATCCCATTTCTCCCAACTTGAATAGTTGGAAACCCAGATTTGGACTACCCTCTAAGTAGAGATAACCACAAATGAGCAATTCCTATGGGATTTTTAGCTTCTGAGCTATAACATAAGCCCTCACAGTGTAGGACCGCCCTCCTGCCACCCCACACTAAGTGAGAAGTTTAATGATTCAACAAAGACAAAAGAAATTTACAGTTTAGACACTAGAGCTTTAAAAATAAAAACTTATGTAGAAATAATTGCTGAACTGAGTGTCTTATTAGACAGTCATTATTTGAATGGTTATTTAGCCTGTAAACAGCCGCAAGGCTGTCTGATTTGGTGAGAACAGAACACGCTAAAAATAAGGAAACCTGGGTTCTAATCCTGGCTCTTGCAGCTAGTAATGTGACTTTGGCCCTCTGCTTCATACACAGTAAACTCAGAGTGTTGGACTAGATAATCTAAAATTATCCAGATGTAACATGTTATGTTACTCTAGAGGCTCTAATCAGATAAGAATAACTGCCAAAGTCCTCCCTTATCTTTTCAAGAGGTGGGAATAAGCCTGATTAGTCTCTATACCCATCTGGTGCAAAGATATTTGGTTTCATCACATTGAGGTGATATGTGCTACAATTCAATGGAACAGATTTTACTGAATTGCTACAATGTGCAAGGAACCATGCTTGGTAGACAAAAGACCAAAATAACAATGATGAAACATTCCTTGCCTTCAAGGAACTTACATTCTTACTGAGGAGATGTGGGTGAGTGACAACATAGACCAGGGCTGGGGAACCTGAGGTCACTAAATGCACCCCTGACATAGACTTTAATTATATCCACCCTATTACAGATTTCTGACTCTCAGACCCATTAAGAATCATAGAACAAGACACTTGACACACTAGTTGTGTAACTTTGGGCAAGTCACTTAATCCCAATTGCCCTACAAAAAGAAAAAAAAGAAAAAAAAAGAATCATAGAACGAAGTTCCTTGCCCTGATCAACATATAATTGGAGAAACTGTTCAGAGAATTGCTTGACCCTGGCCAGAACCTCCTACAATGGTATAAATTTAATTCATCAGATGTAACATTTAATATGTCTCTTCTCACTGCCCTAAATTTAACCAAATCTGTGCTTCTGCTGACAGGACATATAATCTTCATTTATGTTTTATGGATGTTTTTTAGAAGCTCCAGCTGCCTGAATCTGAATCCTCCAAGTCTCAGAACCTTGATTTGGGTTCTTCACAGACAAAAAGAAAGGCTGCCCCAAAGGGGAACAAATCAATAATGTATAGAAGTGTTGCTTCTCCTGCTCAATCATATAATAGATTAGCATGGTCAATCATGTCACCTGATAACTAGCCACTCTCCCACACCTTCTTTGCCAAGAACACATCCTACAACTGCAGCCAGTAACTCAAAATACAAGTAATATCCAGAAACACATAGCTGTCCCATTTGGAAAAAAGGAAGATTATTGGGCAGCAGCCTAGCAAGAGCCAGGCTGTGCCCCTTCAAGAGTCTTATAACTCTAGTGTGAGGTGGGTGACTGGTATGTCTACTGGTACCTGAACTTGAAGCTTTAGTACACAAATACCCAAGGAAGAGACAACATCAAAGGTGACTATGCAGCAAGGCCCCATCTGCTGGCAACCTGTAGGAAAAAAGAAAATAAAAAATTGAAAGATTCTCTCCTCCCAAAGTGAAAAGTCCCTTCTTCAGTTCTTTACTTCTTCAAAATAGGAGAGCCATGACATATTCTTGGGTCTGCTCCATTCTGTTGTAAGCCAAGTTTCCTCCTCTCAGTCCCTATCCTAAGCCAATTCACTATATCCTGGTAAGTTGCTGAATATTTACAGAATGACACAGGAAAAAACCATAACCTCATTCTTTATTCTCTTTCTCCCCACTCCTACTCCTATCCCCTCCCCACCTCTCTGGCATAATTTAGGATTTACTGGATGAGGATTCACCTGAAAATTCACATAGGACTAGTGTATGAATTCTAATCCTGGCAGGAGGTATCTATTCCAAAAAGAAATTGTTCTTGGCACTAAACAAAACATACATATTTCAACTCTCCCCATCTAATTAGCCATCTGGATAACCTGAAAATTTCACCCACCTCACCCAGGATCACACCAAACCTTTTTTCTGTAAATACACTGGGAGATAGCTGTGGTGCAATAGAAAAGAACCTTGAGCTAATATCTAGCCTAGGCCCTAGTTTCAGCCCTGCCACTAACTGTGTTACTTTGCATGTCATTTCAGTTCTGAGCCTCATTTTCCCAATCCATCAAATGAAGGGGATTTCTAAGATTTGATTTAGGGATAGTACATCTCCCAAATATTCTAATATTTGATTTAGGGATAATAAGTTCCCCAAATCAGTCACAAGGGAATAACAAATCCATGGACATTCCCTAACACATGAACCACTTACCTCTGAGCACAAGATTAAAAAATTTTAAGACTACTTTCCAGGTGGGGTTTGAGGTGCTTGAGATCCTAACTTCATAAGAGAGGAGCTATATAACATTACTTTCCTCTGGGACAGCACTGGTGAAATTCACCTGCTTCCAGCACCCTTGACTGCAGGCACTAGAAAACCAAGGCCAGAAGTCACACCCCAGTACCCGCTCTGCTATCTCCAATTTCAATATTCACAGGAAAAGTTCTACTCTTCTCCCTTCAGCCTATAAACATCAGCTCAACTGTGAAAGATGGTGCTTTCCTCCCCAACTTATAGGACTATGGTTTCCTTGAAGGACCTAGATTAGAGACAGGTGCTTCTCTCTTAATCTTCCCTTCCTCCTTAAGAGCAGAAGGCAAATAAAACCCACTGTTTACTGGACCTTCCTGGGGGGAAAAGTTCAGAGACCTTTGAAGAAGGGAAGTTCTTGTTACTTTACTTTTTCTTCCACACAATATAGTTGCACAGAAAATAGTTGTTTTGTATGACTAATGTTCAATGTGAAGGTATTTGTACAACCTATATTTGTTTACATGCTGCTATGGTGAGGAGCAGGGAGGAGAAGGGGGAGAAAAATTTGAAACTTAAGAGATTGTAGAACTGAATGTTGTAAACTAAAAGTAAACAAAAAGACAACAATGAAAAAAATTAAAAAACAGCTAAATTATGCCACTGTATCTAAGGAGAATAGGGAGTAAAAATACTAAGGATGGTCAGTGTTGTCATGTCATCACTTGAAATATAAAATGACTCAGTTTCTCCCTAATATCTGTTCTATGTCACGGTTTTTAAGCAATTCTTTCTTTTGAATATTAAATATAGCATTGCAGTAGTTTTATAATGTTATGTAAGAAATTAAATTTGACCTTAATTTATAAAAACTTTAAAAAAAATAGTTGTGGGGTGGCTAGGTGGTGCAGTGAATAGAGCACCGGCCCTGAAGTCAGGAGGACCTGAGTTCAAATCCAGCCTCAGACACTTAAAAAAAAAACACAAAAACTAGGCGTGTGACCTTGGGCAAGTCACTTAACCCCAACTGCCCTCCAAAAAAACCAAAACAACAACAAAAAAAATAGTTGTTTTGAAGTATCAGGATTGGTCATTTGACAAGGAGGCAGTCAATCACGTGTTCCATTGAGTAAGTCTACTCATCCCAAAATATCTACCTTCCTTCATCAATTAGATATTTGAAATTCCACTATTCTTTTTAAGGGGGGTGTCTTGAAGGTTTTTGGTTTGCTAGAAAAAGCATATTAAATGCTATATTTGAAATGTAAAAAACCTCTACTAGCTAAGTGAGAACAAAGCCCTGTAGAAATGGGTCAAATAGGGTTTGGGGTCACCCTATTTGATCTAATGGTCATTTATTTTACCATCTTTCCTGAGGCAGGCTCTTTGGCATAGAAGCATCCCAAAGATGAGGAAGACCCAGGTACAAACTTTGCTACAGAAAATGATGGAATGTAGTGAATTGAAAACTAGAAGAAAAAAAAAAGACAGAAAACTAGATAGGGGACTCAAAGAACTAGATACTACATGTATGACCTGAGGCTAGTCTCTCAGCCTCGGCTTTCCCATCTGAAACATGAAGATAATATTTATACCGCCCACCTCTGTAGTATGGAGCTCAAGCATTTTGCAAATCTAGAAAGTGGTATGGATTTACAGCTGTTTGTATAATTTCTAGGTCTTTTCAATATCCTCTGTGGTCCTTCAGGGTCTGCTAGGTACTTGTACCATCAGATATCCCTCCCTCCCGTTTTTCTTCGGTCTCTACTGAGTCCTTTCTATCTTGTGTCAGCTCCTTCTTTAAAAAGCTTTCCCTTGACCTTTCTGTGCTATGCAACTACTATCTCATCTCTCTCCCTTTTCATTTCTCACTCCTTGTTCCTTTCAAGATAAAATGAGGTCCTCTTTTTGACATGTAAGGGTCTTCACAGCCTGACTCCTTCCTACCTTTCCAATTTTCTCACACTTTACTCTCTTTGCACTCTACAGTCTAGCTACAGTGGCCTACTTCCTATTCCATCTCTCATCTCCTATAACTTTGCACTGACTGCGCACTATGCCTGGAATGCCCTCCATGCTAACTTTTGCCTTTTGAAAATCCAGGCTTCTATGGGGTGGCTGGGTGGCACAGTGGATAGAACACCAGCCCTGGAGTCAGGAGGACCTGAGTTCAAATCTGGACCTCAGATACTTAACACTTATTAGCCATGTGACCTTTGGCAAGTCACTTAACTCCAATTGCCCTGCCTTCCCCCTCTGGAAAGGAAAAAAAGGAATAAAGAACAAACACCTTCCTTAAAATCTGTACTTATGTTTGTCATATATTCTTATTTATTTACATATTGTTGCCCCCATCGATATGTAAGCACCTTGAGAACAGGGATTGTTTTTATGGTTTTGCTTTTCTTTGTATCCCCAGAGCTTAGCACAGTTTCTGGAACATCTTAATGATTTAATAAATGTTTATTGATTGATTAGCTACTTATTCTCTTCAAAACTCAGGGTCTGTCATCAATCTTCTCTTTGTATGATCTCTCTCTTTCCAATCTCATGTTCTCCCATAGCTTCAATAACCACCTCTATAAAGAATGATTCATAGATAGATATAGATATGATATGGATAGAGATACAGATACAGATATATAGTTTTGGCTCCCTTATGAGCTACAGACCTGCATTTCTAATTGCATAAAGGACTTTTTTTTCCCATCTGCATGTTCTATTGGCACCTCAAACTTCACATGTCCACATCTGGGTTCACTATCTTTCTATCCAAATTTGTTCTTTCTTTTCACTTTTTTTTCTCAATTACATGTGTTCTTCTGACTTTAGTTTTCTGTCTGTGCCACTACTATTCACCTGTCTCCCATTCTTTCAACTTTGGTTATCTTTGATTTCCTTCTCCCTCATCTCTCTTATCCAATCATGTACCAAGTTTGAATTCTACTTTTGTATTGACCCTCACATCTATCCCCTCCCTGATTACCACCAGCCCAGACTATTATAATGTTTTCTGAAAAGGCCTTCCTGCCTCCATCCCATTACTCCCTCCAATTCACTCAAAAATTTAATTCCCTCCAATAACTCAAGAAATTTGTTGTTGTTCGGTCATTTCAATCCTGTCTTTGTGATCCTGTTTGAAGTTGTTTTGTTTTGTGTTTTTTTTTTTATCAAAGACACAGGAATGGTTTACCATTTCCTTTTCCAGCTCATTTCACAGATGAGGAAACTGAGGCAAACAAGGTTAAATGACTTACCCAGGATCACACACACCTAATAAGTGACTGAGATCAGATTTGGACTCAGAAAGATGGGTCTTCCTAACTCCAGGCCCAGTACTCTATCCACTGTACCACCTAACTGTGGGAAATATCTGTGCCTAATCTTGTCTGCTAAAAAATGTTCAATGAATCTTTATTCCATACCAAGTAGATAGAGTGTTAGACTTGGAGTCAGAAGACCTGAGTTCAAATCCTATCTCAGACACTACAACATGTACATAATTATGTACAAATAAACTATATACTGGGATATATTGGGGATAATCTTGGAGGTGAGGCACTATGACCAAAGAGGCCTTTAGCTGAGACTGAAGGAAGCCTGGGAACCTCAGGGGTGGAAATGAGAAGGATAATGTTCTACAGTCAGTGAAAATGCTTGGGAATCTGGGGCAGAGTGACTTGTTAGAGGAATAGCAAGGAGGCCAGTGTCCCTGAATAACAGAGTACATAAGAGGAGAAAGGTATATAAAGGACTTTGAAAGCCAAACAGAAGATTTCATATCTGATCCTGGAAGTAATAGAAAGCCATACGAGTTTATTGAAGAAGGGGATGATATGGTCAGATCTGTGTTTTAGGAAGATCAGTTTTGACATGTAAGTGGAGAACTGATTGGAGCTGGGAGAGAATTGAGGCAGGCAGACCCACCAGCAGGCTATTACAATAGTCCACATGTGAGGTGATAGGGGCTTGCAGCAGGATAGTGGCAGAGTCAGAAGAGGCCAAACAAGAAGAGATGTTAGGAAAGCGGAAATGGTGGTGTTTGACCACTAGTTGAGACACGTGGAATGAGACAGAGTGAAAAGTTGGTGATTGGGAGGATGATGGTACCCTTGACAATAACAGGGAAATTAGAAAGGGGAGAGATTTTAGAAGGTTAGATAATGAGTTCACTTTTAGACAAGCTGGGTTTAAGATGTCTATGGAACACCCAGTTGAAGATGTCTGAAAGGCAACTGGAGATGTGAGGTTAGAGATCAGAAAAGAGGTTAGGGTTGGACAAGTTGATCTGAGAGTCATTTACATAGACACAATTAAAATAAAGGAGCTGATGAGATGACCAAGTGAAATAATAAGTGGGAAGAGGAAAGAGGGTCCAAGATAGAACCTTGGGGGATACCCATTGTTAGTGGGCTTGAAGTGGATGAAGTTGCAACAAAGGAGACAGAAGGACCTATCAGATAAGTAGGAGGGGAATCAGGAGAATGCAGTGTGCCAAAAAAACTAGAGAGAAGAGAATATCAAGAAGAGGGTGCTTAGCAGCGTCAAAGGCTGCAGTGAGGTCAAAAAGGATAATAATAATAGCAGTAGCTAACATTTATGCAATACTTACTATGTAGTAGATACTGTGCTAAGTACTTTACAACTATTATCTCATTTGATCCTCAAAACAACCCTGGGAGGTGTTATTACCCCTCTTTTACACGTGGGGAAACTGAGGCAAACAGAGGTTGAGTGACTTGCCCAAGGTTACAAGGCTAGTAAGTATTTTAGGCCACATTTGAATTTAGGTCTTCCTGACTCCAGGCACAGCATTCTAGAGAAAAGACCATTTGATTTGGCATTTAAGAAATCATTGGTAACTTAAGCCTTGAAAGTCTTTCACTTTCACCCTTTAAATTCCTCATCATTCCTTAAAGTCTAATTTAAATACCGTCTCTCTGCCCAGGTTTCTTGTCGATGACCACTTTTCTCCTCGGATCTCACTCAGTACTTTCTTCTGCGTATCTCTAATCCCATCTGTCAGGTATCATTGTTTCCTATACTTAGGCATAGTTTACTGTATTCTCTGCTAGATTGTCAAGTCTTTAGGAAGGCCCCCAGAAGGAGGTGGTGAGGGTGAGCCTGCCAGGAGAAGCAGGCTGAGGCTTTCTGCATACCTCGTGCCAACCCCTCACTGCATGATGTAAAAGAAATGGGAGGTAGCAGGTTGGAGGGAAAGTTAAAGGAGTTTCTCAATAGACTCAAGGGTCCTTGAGTACTGAGGCAGCTAGGTGGCGCCATAGTGCCTAAAAGTGCTGGGCCTGAAGTCGGGAAGATTCCTCTTCCTGAGTTCAAATTCCGCCTCAAACAGTTACTAGCTCTGTGACCCTGGGCAAATCACTTAATCCTGCTTGCCTCAGTTTCCTTATCTGTAAAATGAGCTGGAGGAGGAAATGACAAACCACTCTAGAATCTTCGACAAGAAAACCCCAAATGGGGTCACGAAGAGTCAGACACAACTGAAACAACTGAACAGAGGGTAATAACAAGAACAGCTAACATTTATCTAAAGCTTTGTGGTTTACAAAATAATTTCGCCCACAACTGTGAGGTTGGTGCTATGATTATCCCTATTTTGCAGATGAGGAAACTGAGGTAGGTAGAGGTTAAATGGCTTGCCCAGGGTCACACAGCTGTTTAGTGTCAAGAGGAAAAATTTGAACTCAGTTCTTCCTTATTAGTGGATATTGTCCTGCGCTCTATCCTCTTAAATAACACTTGCATTAACTAGTCAGCAGCGCTGTGACGAGGCTCAGCCGACAAGAGGTAAAAAGAACCGCGGCCATGGCTCTCTGTTCTCTGGGTTAATTAGCAGGGACCGTTGGGCGGGAAAGCGGTCTTCTCCCAACCGCCTCTGCAATTTGAAGACAGCGGGCCTGGACCTCAACTCTCGCGAGACTCGGCCAATGATCTCGCGAGAAGTACCACAGCAGGCAGCGATGGCGGCGGCGGGAGCCGGAGCCGGGGCCGGTGCGGGGCCGCCGGCCTCAGCGGCGGGAACTGAAGAGGGAGAGGCCCCACCGGCAGCAGCGACTGTTGCCGCCCCAGCTGGAGAGGGCACGTCGGCAGCACCTGCCACGGATCCGAACTCTGGGGAGGCCGAAAGCGGGTGAGACAATCTGAATACCCCAGCATCTCCCTCTTTCCGCCCCCCCCACCACTCCCCAGGCCCGAGCTTTCAAGCTGCTGACTGTTCATGCTGAAAGTACCGCCCCATTCCAGCCCTGGACCCCGCCCCCTCCAGCGCTAGGCCCGCCCTCTCAAGCCCTGGGCTCCGCCCCCTCCAGTCCTGGGCCCCAGCCCCAGCCCTAGCCTCAACCCTACCCAATCCGGATCCCATCGCACTCCTGAGGCTCCTCCCCTTTTCGTCCCTGGGTTCTGCTCCTACCCTTCCTTAACCTGTAGCCTATGGAGAGCCTGGGGCTTCTCCCTGTCCCAGGCCTGGGCTCCGCCCCCTTTTAATCTGGAGCTGAGACCCCGCCTTGTTTCCCCACCTCCTTACCCTGGCCCCGCCCCTCCAACCCTTGCGCTTACTGCCGGTCAAGAGTACCCCAACTCAAGTTGTTCTTGAGCCCTGAGTCGCTCCCTTTAGACCTTCTCTTGCTCACCCTTGGCCCTGCCCCTCCCTCAACTTTGGGTGTTTCACTACCCTTCCAGACCTTGGACCCTTTAGGAGCCTTGCAGCCTTTTCCCAGCCTTGATCAAGTTGCAAGGCCAGTGTCCCCTACCCTCTCCTTAAAGTCCTGTTCTATGAAGCCTTTCACTTTCCACCAAACTCCCATAAAGGAGATTCTCAAACTCCAATACCCAGCTATGCTAATGCCCAAAGCCCTTCTATAGCAGTCTTCTAACCTCACGGAGAGCAGAGTCCCACTTGCCCCAAGAAAAGGCTATTCCACACAGAGCCTGTCATGTATTTGACATACAGGAGGCTAATCATTTCCATTTCAGTTTAATTAAAGCTGCATTTATGAGCTGTCCACTATTTTAAAGCTTGCTTTGCAAAAAGAAATAAAGGCCTCCATAAGATAATATCTGCAGTTTCATTTTACACCTTAAATTGAGAACAGTAAGCCACCATCATTACATAGTTACCACCCACAAGGGCAAACTTGTCCATCCAACACTTCTTTTTCTTAGTGTCATTACCTTTATCTACACCCCTAAAACTCCTTTTCACCCATGGGTTTTGTGACCTGATTTTTACTACCCAAATATATCATTCAGGAGCTCTAGTCTAAGGGTATCCTTGGCTAAACAAGAGACTAGAATTTCAAAATTCTCTTCATTGGATAGAGCGTTTCTCCTGAACATATCTTATTTGTATAAATGCATTCTCATAGAGATTCTACCTTGGTTGATGTAACTGCTGGTTTGGAGACTGAATCCTCAAATGGAAAAGATACACTAGTAAGTATTTCTTTTGTTTTGGATTTTTGTATAGACAGTGTCTTGTCTGAACCCAGCTAGTCTGTAGATTTGATCTTCTAATTTTCTTCTAAAATTCCATGAAACTAGGAAGGAGCTGGAGACAGTTCAGAAGTCATGGACACTCAGACTGGTTCTGTGGATGAAGAGAATGGGCGACAGCTGGGAGAGGTGGAGCTGCAGTGTGGGATATGTACAAAGTGGTTCACAGCAGATACCTTTGGCATTGATACCACGTGTGTATTTCCTTCAGTTTTTGTAAAGATATCTCTGTTAAAAATGGATATAATAAGTAGCAATTTTTAGAATCTTTGTACATATAGATACTAATATGTAGATATTTCAGAGATACAGTATTTTATTTTATCCCCTATCTTTCAGTTGATAAAGATGTAGAAATTAAGAAGTATTATTTAGGGAGTGGCTCGGTGGCACAGTAAATAGAGCACCACCCCTGGACCTGGGTTCAAATCCAGCCTCAGACACTTAATACAAAACTAGCCATGTGACCTTGGGCAAGTCACTTAACCCCAGTTGCCCTCCCTTTCCCCATCTAAAAAGCAAAAAAATAAAAATTAGAAGTATTATTTAGTGAGCACTTACTGTAGGGTACTTACTGTGCATCCAAGACTTGATGCTCTAGGGAAGTTTCTTTCAACCCAGACTATAAGGCAAACTGACACAATATCTAAACTCCCCTATGAACTGTATCACTCTCTGGGCTCAGCATCTCAAGCAAAGGAACAAAAATGCAATAGACTAGTCTAGAGAGATGGAATCAGTTTAAATTTATAGGTTTTTACAACTAAGGAATTTTTGTAGTAAAAGTTTTATGTATTAGTAATTTGATATCGGTACCTATGATATAGGTACATATATTTTGGAGATACTCAGTAATTTTTTTTTTGTCATGATACTGTGTTTAATGATTAGTATAATGACTATATATATAATATATATTTTTATATATATAATATAATATATGACTATAGTATAATGACTATATATCTGACTTGTCATATACAAGTCAGATAGGCTGAGGTACCTTTAGGCTTTTTCTGTGACATCAAAAAATATCTTGCTTCTGAGAAGCTTGCCAGTTCGGGTATGGATCAAAATGTGGGGGAAGAAGACAAAGCAGTTAAAATAAATCATGATCCTAACTGGTAGTTAGTTAATTATGGTAGTTAGTTAATAGATGTATATATTCTGTAAAATAACTTTTACATGAAACCCGAGTTTCCAGTATCAACAGGAAGGAGACAGTTAAATGGAGTAAAGTACCAGTAAAAGTTTTATGTATTAGTAATTTGATGTAGGACCTATGATATAGTTACATATATTTCAGAGATACTCAGTAATCTTTAAATGGGGACCTAAAATTCTGCTGTATCATAATCCTACACTATACTTTTTTACATCTCATCTGTCTCTTCCTAACAGTTTTCCTTTCCTTTTCTTTTAAATGTGGGTTTCATTCCCAAAATTTATCCTTCACACTTTGTCTTCATTTTCTTTTTTGGCAAATTCTTCTACTCTCTACCTAATCTATATAACTTGTGAGCTTCATAGTTCAGAGGGCCTGCCAAATGCTAAAACCATTGGATAAATGCAATCCACTAAGTCACTAAGTTCTGCTATTTTCCAATTCCTCCTATTTTTTCCATTCCTCCGATCACAAATGTAGTGTAGAGAAGGCTTGTCTGAAGAGCATTTCATTTGAAAAAGATCTAGGGGCTTCATTTGACTGCAGTATTCAGAAGTGTAGTATGTTTTCCAAAAGAAGCCGATATGCTCTAAGGCTAAATTTATTGAATAAGTAGTCCCATCCTACACTGTTCTGGTCAACCCACATTTGCAGTATTATGTTATTGGGTATCACATTTTAAAAGGGTTATTGATCAGTAAGGAGTGCATTTAGAGGAAATTATTAGGATGGTGATGACACTTAAAACCAAGAGTTGTGATGGTTGGGGGTAGGAACTGAGTACATTTAATCTGAAGAAGTCTAAGGGAATATGATAATAATATTTAAATATTTAAAAGACTGTCTTATGGAAGAAAGATTAGATTCATTTGGCATAGCTCCAGAGGGACTTGAGCCAGTGGTGGAATTTACAGAGTGGCAAATTTTAGCTCAATATAAGAAAGAATTTATTAACATTTAGAATTTTCTGCCAGTGAAATAAACTGCCTCTTAAAGTAATGAATTGTCCATCTTTGGAGATATTCAAGAAGATGCTGACTGACCATTTGTTAAGGATATTATGGAAGGGCCATTCATTACGTAGAGATCTGGATTAGGTGATCTCTTATATCCCTTACTAATAATCCTATTTGGTAATACCCTAGCTTGGGCCTCAGTTCATTCATTTTTATTCTACTGCAGTAATTGTATAGCTACTGCATGCCTCCAGTTACTCCATATTCTGTGCCTCCAGATTTTTTCTCCTCCACTCTGTCCCACACACTATAATGAAACTAATATTTTAAAAATTTTGTTTTAAATATGTCTTTCCCCTGCTCAATGGTTATCCATTACCTAGAAGATAAAGTCCAAATTTATTTTCATATTTGAAACTTCCACAGCCTCATCTCAAACTAGGTGCTAGGTAGGACGATGAACAGAGTGCTGCACTGAAGTCAGAAAGCCTTCAGTTCAAACTTGGCCTCATTAGCTGTATGACCCTGAGCAAGGCATTGAACCTCTGTATGCCTCAGTTTCCTCAACTGTAAAATGTGAATAATAATAGCCTCTACCTTCCAGGGTTGTTGTAAGGATCAAATGAAAGAATATTTGTAAAGCACTTTGCTAACCTTAAGGTGCTGTATAATTGCTAACTATTACTATTGTTGTTATAATTATTTTATTTATTACTTTCCTATTCTCATATGTCTTCCCTTTTCCACCCCTCTATAACAAATACTCCCACATCTGAAATGCCTTGTTCTTTGTAGCTCCTCAAATTCTGCTTCTGATGAAGTGATTACTCAGTCCCAGAACTCTCCAAGTACTGACTATAGGGTTGATTTGACAAATCATCCTTTATTGTTTAACTTTTCATATGTTAATATCTTATCTTCCCAATGAGATTATAAGGGAGAACATAGACCTCTCTTGTACTTCTTTGTACCTTCCACTTAACTGGCACAGTCTCTGCTTAGGAAAGGTGCTCAATGATTGGCATTTATAGCTGTGTTTACAATAAACCACAGACTTACCTCTGTTTGGCTGACACAATTATCAGATAAAACAAGGCTCTAGAGAATTTTTGAATCTGAAAAAAAAATCCTTTTGTAGGTGTTTTTTGTTGTCAGGATCTACAAGTTTGGATGATTATTTTTTCAAGTATCAAGACTAAAATTATGCATGATTTTCAGTGAGAAAAAATACAATATATGCATACACAAAGTAAAATATTCAAATTTGGTTCTTTGCAGGTCCTGCCTACCTTTTATGACAAACTACAGTTTTCATTGCAATGTTTGTCATCACAGTGGGAATACCTACTTCCTCCGGAAGCAAGCAAGTAAGTACAAATCCTATAACAGTGTAGAAGTGGAGAATGTTTTGGTCTGCTACAATGGGAGGTTGAGAAGGAGGAGGAGAGATGGGACATAGTTAAACCAGGAAACCAGCTACCACCTTGCTATTTGCTCCCTGAGATTCAGAGGCCAAGGTTTCTGCAGCCTGTCCATTGGCCATTAGTTGTCCCTTCACCATCTTCAGCTCAGAATATGGCCATGTTCTTGCTGGTAGATGTCTGTTTTTATGGAGCACTTTACATGAGGATTTTGAGTTGAATAATTCTTTGGCTTTGGGGAATTATCTGTTACCACAGATTAAATCTTTTTCTTCTTTTCCTTTCAAAGACCTAAAAGAAATGTGCCTTAGTGCTTTGGCCAACCTGACATGGCAGTCCCGAACACAGGATGAACATCCTAAAACCATGTTCTCCAAAGATAAGGTAGAGTTGTCCCATTGCTTCTAGCCTCAGTAATATGGTAGCTCCAAAAAAATTAGGTAGAACTTTCTAGATATGAGCTTTAGAATAATTACTGAATTTCTGAATGAAGTCTGACATTGGGTTCAGGTTCTATGTTTTTCATTTGTTCTGTGTAACTTTTTTTCTTGAGTTATATATATGTTACATGACTTGTAGAGAAGCAGCTTATCATGGTGGATAGAGAGCCAACTTGTGAGTCAGAAAGATCTTAGTTCAAATTCTGCCTCTAGATAGATAGCTGTGTGACCCTGAGCAAATCTCCTTAACCTCTTACCCTCAGTTTCTGTATCTATAAAATGAGAAGATTGGACTTGTTGGCTTCTAAGTGGGCTTTCTGGTGGACTTCCAGTTCAAAATCTGTTTTCCTGTCATCATCAGCATCATTAATAGCAACAACAGCAACAACAGCAGCTTGAAAAACATGCAGTTCTTTACTTCCACTTAAATGCTAAATTAATCAAGAAGTATTTTTTTGAGGGCATTATATGTGCCTTAATTATATGGCCCTGTGGCAGATGAGTCAGTATAAGATAGAATTCTTGCCCTCAAGTGTTTATAATATGGATGCTAAGCCAAGACTTTTGTATAATCTGTAATTAGATAATTCTGTAATTGCATCATTAAGTGCTAAATTGCATGATGCATTTTATAGGAGCTCAAAAAGAAAAGATGAAAATATGAGGAAACATGGAAATTCAGAGAAAACCATGAAGGGCTAGAAGTAGGCCTTTTGAGTTTGATAGAATGTAAGTTTTTCAAGGATAAGAACTGTTTCATTTTTGTCTTTGTACCCTCAGCACCTAAACCAATACCAGGCACTTAGCTGGTGCTTAATAGGTCTTTGTTGTTTGAATGATGACGGTGTGGACACACCATTTTAATGGTTCTAGTCTGAACAGCATGAGCTCTCTGCCATAGGCCTGTTCATCTTCTCCCTGTACACTGCATAGATCATGATTATCATTGTTTCTCTTACCTCTTCATGGTATGTGATGAACAGTTAAAAAGATTACACTTCTGAGAAGGGATTTATAGGGAAGCCTATGAAATTTAAAAAAAGCTAAAAAGTTATTTTTCTCACTGGATTTCTGGTCTAATAGCACACTAAGACAAAATTAGTGTCTACTAAGGCATTACCTTTCAAAAATTGGGATTAACCTATTTTGGAAGAAGTTTTTCTTTCTGTCAGCCTGAAAAATGTTCATCTGCCAACTTTAAACAGCATTCCCTTTATTTGGACCTGTGGACCAGTCTTTTCACTGTGCTACAAATTGCTGCCTCAGCAAAACCAACCAAAAAAAGGAAAACAAAGTCCTGAAGAGCTTAGTGCCTGCTATTCTGGGATGTCATCGTCCAGGCACAGCAGTGTCCATAAGCTTGGAATTGGCTCTGACGAGTTCTACTCTTTTCTGCATGTCCCTGGTGATAGATTTTTAGAAATCTGTCAGGAAGCTAGCATCTAAGGAGACTGAAACTTCAATTCTGTTACAGCGTTTTTCCTTTGATCTACTTCCTAGCTTTTGTTTCTACAGACATGTTAACTTGCCCCCTCTTATTCTTTCATTTTCTATAGTCATAATAACTATGTCCTTGATTTGATAATTCTACAAGCCAATTTCATTAATGTCCATAGACAGCAAATTACTTTAGCTATTATAGATACTTTAGATACCAAATTCAATTAGAAGGAACCAGATTATGCTTCTGTAATTGCCACAAAGCCAAAATGATTAAGAGATTTGTTGTAAAACTACGAAATGCACACAAAAAAAATTGGTGGTGAATAAAATTACTTGAGGAGTATAATGCTTACTTATTTTGTGTGTTGTATCTTTATGTATATTTTTTGTTATTGACAGCAGTAATTGCAGTGCTTTCTTAGCCATGTAGACCATGTGACCAAGTCAGAGTATATGAAAGATGACTTAGCCAGTATGAAATACTAGCCAGAAATGATGGATGACAAGTCATAATTTTGCATAGTATTCACACTTAAATCAGTTATATTTTCTGTCAGCTAAATTGGCTCATTTCCTTTGTGTTTTAACATTTTTTTCATCGAATTTACAGTGCTATAAATGAGTTGTCTTTTTTAAACAAAGAAGAATTATTTGCAAAAGAGAAGGTGTTTTGTTTTTAATCTGTGTAAAAGATGTGGACTTTTGGAACAGCTGTTCTGGTTTCCATTATATCACGTGGAAGGGAGTCCTAGACTTTGAGGCTATGTGAATTATTTTCCCAATCTGATTCAGCTTTAATGGGGCATCATAGTTCTGAACCTAAAGAGTCAAGAGGCCAGACCTTAAAGTATAGATAACTGCAAACCTTGAAGTATAGTCCCAAATAGCTTGCCATCATGTTTTAAAGGTCTTTGAAGGATTTATGTGACAGTTCCCATGGAGGCTTGGTGAATGAAAGATTTAGAAAGGAGCATTTAGGGTTAAAGTCATTTAATAGAATGAACTTGATTAGTTTCCCTGTAGTTTTCCCCAGATAAATTGTCAGCTCCTTAGAGGCAAAGGTGATCTAATACTTCTTGGGGCCCCTCTGTTCCTAGCACAGTGTCTTGAATATAGTATGCACTCAGTGTGTAATAACTAAAATAGCAAACAGTTAGCTTAGCTTCTCCCTTTCATTTGGAAGATTTAAAAAATTTTTTAAATGTAATTGGTTTTGGGGTGGCCAGGTGGTACAATGAGTAGAGCACCAGCCCTGGAGTCAGGAGGGCCTGAGTTCAAATTCAGCCTGAGATACTTAACACTTACTAGCCCTGTAACCTTGGACAAGTCACTTAATCCCAATTGCCCTGCCTCCCTCCAAAAAGAAAAAAAAAATGTAATTGCTTTTATCTGTTTGCAGTGACCAGTGATGTTTGAAAGCAGTTATAAAGATATTAAATCATCTTTGTTTTTAAAAAATAGGATATTATACCATTCATTGATAAGTATTGGGAGTGCATGACCACCAGACAGAGACCTGGAAAAATGACTTGGCCCAATAACATTGTGAAAACAATGGTAAGTAAAAGAAAATTGAGGAAATTAGATATTTGAAAAGCTAGTATCCTTTAGAAGAGTTTTATTCTTCCTAGTCTTTTTCTGTGTACTAGCATAAAGGAAATGATAACAGCTTGAGAGCCAGTTATTGAGAATGAGCAAGAATAGGTTCCCCACATATGAATTTAATCATTTTGTAAGTGATCTTGTTCAGATGGAGGTAAGATGGGGTTTCTCACACTGTTCATTAAGTAGAATTTGTATAGGGTGTATTATATAAGTTACTTCAGCTCCTGGAAGTCTTAGGTAACATGTTAAAGCTATTTGTGTTCTGCAGTTTTGCTCAAACATTCATAGACCCAAACCAAACTATAACCCAGGACTCTGAGTTAGTAACTTTTTCTTCAGATGAATAGGCTCCTTTAAGCATTGTTCACCATTTATTCACGCCCTTATCACCTCTTGCTTAGGCTGTTCCTCTTCTGCCATCAGTCTCTCCTTACTCCAGTCCTTTTCAGCATTACTGATGTGAATTTTCCTCCCATTCAGCAAGAACCATTGGCTCCCTAACATCCCTAGGACCATGCTCCCCCCTCCATATACTCCTTGTACGTGTTACTCACACACACGCAACAGTCTGTCGCCTGTTGTCTTACCTTTGTTCCCCCACCCCTAGACTTTCCACCTTCCCCAGCTCCTTTTGGAATCCTGGGTTTCCCTCAAGACACAGGTCAGATACCACCCTGTGCTTGGGGCTCTCCCCATCAGTTACCATCCGCACATCATATGTACCTGGGTAAGTGCATATCATCTCCCCATGGAGGATATAAGTTCCCCTCAGGGCTCAGCCTGTTTAATTTTTTCTTAGCAGACCTGTCATCTGGCACGGTTTCTGGTGTGTAGTGAGGGCTTAATAACTATATGTTAGTTGTTTGATGAGGAGACACTAACATTTTTTGTGGTTGGTGATGTATTCAGAAGCTACCTGCCTGTAATGCTAAAATTCTCCTTCTTTTCAGAGTAGAGAAAGGGATGTATTTTTGGTGAAGGAACATCCAGACCCTGGAAGTAAAGACCCAGAAGAAGATTACCCCAAATTTGGCCTTTTGGATCAGGTGCACTAGTTTATATTGTATCATGTGGAAAGAGCGCTGGACTGGGAGTGGCAGATCTAAGCTCTAATCGGGGTTCTGCCTCAAGTATTGTGTTTGTAACTAATCTCCAAGAATGCTTACAGAATGGGTAGTCTGTGTTTCTGTGTACTTAGAAAGCATTCTTTGGTTTTGAGAAAGATCTTGTCATAGCTCTCAGACTCAGGAAAAATGAGTTGGCTTTGGTATTCTACAAATCTCAGACCTTTTCAGGAATGTTACTTCTAGTTCCTCTATGTTATTTTAATTCATTTTCTATCTTACCTGGGACATCTGCCTCCTTGGACTTTATTTGATGGAGCTATTTTAAGAAATTTGTTTTTAAAATTACATGTTTTCTTCTAGGATCTTGGTAATATTGGCCCAGCTTATGACAACCAGAAGCAAAGCAGCACAGTATCCACTAGTGGAAATTTAAATGGCAAGTGTTGTTATTTGTTGTTAAAATATTTTCAAGATATTAAATAGGAATGCTTATGGAAGTCTTGGGATTAGAAAGCTCAATTGATAGCTATTCAAAATGATTACTTTTTTTAATAGTCACTTTATATTTTGTAGCTAGGCAGTTGGGTAATTTAGTAGAACTTTTTGTCACACCGTATACCACATGTGGAACAGTCTTTTTCATTTGGAGTCAATTTAGTTATTTTTATTATTTTGGAACTATAATTTACCCCATAATAATGATGACACTTGGTTTGACCACTAGGTGACAACTTTTGTTTTTTCCTTAACAAATTATGAAAACATTCCATGCTGGGTTGGGACCCACCTAGGGCAAAAAAAAAAAAACCCATGCCAGGCAAAGTCTGGATCCTCAAAAATGACTCCAACACTTCATTTTAAAGAGCTTCATTGTTTCATTTAAAGCTTCTTTTGCTTTAAAGAAACATTTACTCTCAACCTTTACTTTCATTTATAAGTTAATTACATTCCTATTCTGTAGGTCCCATTTTCCTCTTTTTCTTATTCTGCAATTTTAAGTTGTTCAGGAGTTTTATTCAGATTTTATTTAGATTCACCCTTTGTGTTTTGATTACTTGCTGACAGTTATTTTTCCTTTTGGTGACCAATCTCCATACCAGAAATGAATTTATGTTCAGGTGACCTCAAGTGAAGTGGGTGACTAGAAAGTGGGCAGATTTTCATTATAAAAATAGGATCCATCACTTGCCTCTTAGAATACTCATGTCTTCTTGAATTTCCAAGCTTTTCCCACTACTTTAAAGAATTTCCTAGTACAAAAATTAGTGAAGATGTTGTTTGTTTCCTTTCAAACACTGATTTTTTTTTTCTCCTTTAGACTTGTTAATATTTGACAAATACATGGTGCCACTTCTGTTCTTACAGGTGGAGCCTCTTTTGGAGGTGAATATTTACCTCTCAGCCTCTCAACCTTAAGTATTGTGTGGTTTGGAAAGTGCTTTTTTGCTCAGTTGTCCTAGAAGCTAAAACCAATTTTAGAAAATCTAAAGCATTCTTAAAATGGTGACCATAGAACTTAATATGAGACTGTAATTTCAGTTTTAATGTTAGTAATTAGAAGCTTTTACACTGTCATATTCTGCCTCGCCTGGCCAGTCTTCTCCTTAATGCCTTTTGTTCTGTTCAAAATAATTAGATTCAAAACATCACTAAGAGTTAAAGTGTAAATTATACCCCCAAAAATGCAGAATGTGTTAGGGTAACCCAATTAATGCAGAGTTACCCAGTAATACAAACATCCCTCCTTAGAAACATTCGGGTCCTGTTTTAATAATCAAAAATCTTTGTGAGGAACCAGATGAACTCTTGTTATAATTTAAGAATTTAATTCTTTAATACCCCATGACCTGCTTGTGCAGAATATGATCTTGTTCTTGACCTTGTTCCTTTTTTACTGCAACAGGGGTATGCTGATATTTTACAAGCTTGCTACACTTTTAGATACCATACTCTATGCAGTTGTTGTTTACATAAAGGTGTTTGCCTGCAGTTCCATAAAAAAAATTTAAACTAACTTTACTTGAGAAAAATGGGCAGAATTATACTGATTCCTTATTTCAGAACTACCTAAGGTACTAGTTTGGTGTGTATATGTTCTTTTGTCTATAAAATGTGTGTGTGTGTGTGTGTGTGTGTGTGTGTGTGTGTGTGTATGCATACATACATACATATACATACACCAATACTTTCACTTAATACCACAGCCCAGGTCTAGTCTATCTTGAATCTAATATTTTGACAACACAGTACATTACTATGAGCATACCCCAAAAAATCAATCTATTACTATGAGTATACCCAAAAAAGTCTTGCTAAATTTTCAAACCTTCTGTTTTTAATTGTGTAAAATTGATATTCTTCATGTACCTAAAGTGATCACAATGGAAATTGATTAGGTAGCACTGGAGAGAAACACCTTTTTAGTGCTTTTGTTTTTGTTTTTCCTTGTTTGGTGTATTTTATTTGGTTTAATATTGAAGTTAAGTGCTTAACTGCTTTAGCAGGTACTGTGTTTTTATTATGCTTATGGGGTGTGTACCATGTGCTGTTAAAGCAAGTGGAAATCTGCTTACAGATATTCTCTTTATGTAATGTTTGTTCTGATTTGATGGGGGGAAAAATCTTTATCTACTTAATTATTTTCCTTCTTTTTAGCTCTGAGTATTTGGAAACTCCATGAAAGAAATTGCAATTGTCAGTGTCCTCAGAAAGTGAACTACTAGTTGTGTTTTATTAAGAAAGAAGAGATTGTTTTTGTATGCACATATTTAGAGTGTTTTAGTTTTTTTAATCATTTTGACCTGAGAAGAACTCTTAAAAGACTTAATTTATTATGCATCTATTAAGCTTCTGCTGTGTACTGAGGAATGTTGTGCCGTACCCTGAGGAGAGCCAGTTTAGTGGAGACAGGGTTGCCACCCTCATGGAATTTAGAGTCATTCAGAGTTAGGGTGAAATCACACTTGTTGTCCTTTTAGAAAGGCTATCTTTCATGCAATATAAATGCACTTCAGCCTTTTAGTCACCAGGGAGTTTCTGTCCTCAACTCTAGTCTCCCTTCAATCACAGCCAATTGATAGTGAGCTTCCCTCTCTTTCTAAGGGGGAATTGCAGCAGGAAGTAGTGGAAAAGGAAGAGGAGCCAAGCGCAAACAGCAGGATGGAGGGACCACAGGAACAACCAAGAAGGCTCGAAGGTAAAGAGAAACACCAGTGTACCAGCTGGCCCAGGCACTAGCCTCATTAGCAAAAGAGGCATGTTCTCCAGAGGTTAAATGGGGAAAAGGAATCTCTTCATCATTTAACCTCTTAAACAAGAGTTTCTTAAACAGTGAAAGGGGGAAAAGACTTAGAAACCAGCTATCGCATCTACTCTGACTTGTCATTGCAAAGCAGAATTTCCATAGGTTGATGCCCCTGGCCTTATCCATTCCCTACTGTTCGTTCTGTATCCCTTTTGGGTGTGTTGAGCTGAGAATCCCAAGAAGTGAGAACTATAGGATCTTGACAAAGGGCAGAATGGGGAATAGAGAAGGAGTGAAACCAGTATTTGATGTGATATTCTTAGGCAAAGTATTCTGTGCTTTCCTTCATGTCCCCTCACTTCTTTCTTGTCTTTGGTCTAGATCTGAAAGGTGAGACCAACTGTGTCACTCCTTAACTAGGCTGACAACAATACTCCTTGCTGATAGAAGAAAGTTACTCAGTAATATGTTACTCAGTTACTTGTTAATACAAAGTTACTGAGTAATACAAACATCCCTCCTTTTCCCCTTACTCTCCCATTGCTCTTTCACACACACAGCTTCAATACTAAAAGCCTTTGTGATCCATCTTTTTTGAGGATAATCCTTCCACTTGTGCAGATTGCCATCCTTCTACAACTGAGTAAGCAATTGAATGTCCTTCTGTGGCCCCAAAATTCATCACTTGGTAGTCTTTCCTTTGGTGCTAATCTTTTCCAAACTCAACGAGACTAGGCCTGAAAATACAGTCCATTTCTGGGACCATACTCAAAGACATGCTTTGTAGCTTGATAGAATCTGCCTCCTTTCAGTCTAGTTTTCAAGAACCACCGTGAGGCATCAGAGTTAGATGTTAGCATAGGGCCTACACAATAACTCTCTTTAAAAAAAATCCTTGGGGCAGATAGGTGGCACAGAGAATAGAGAACTAGCCCTGAAGTCAGGAGGATCAGACACCTAACACTTCCTAGCTGTGCAACCTTGGGCAAATCACTTAACCCCAATTGTCCCACCTTCCCACCCTACAAAAAAGAAAAAACAGAAATCCTTTATGGTATCTCAGAGACTCCCACAAATACCAGTCATATGCTTTGCATTTCAGCTTTACTTACAAACCACCTAGAGTATAACCAGCAGTTGTTGGGAGGTTGTTTGAGAACCACTGTCCTAAATAGATACTGTTCTTCTGTTTGCCTGTAGGAAACAGAATGATACATTCAAGGAGCAGCTAGGTGGCCCAGTGAATAGAGCACCAGCCCTGCAGTCAGGAGGACCTGAGTTCAAATTCGACCTCAGACACTTAACACAAAAAACTAGCTGTGTGACCTTGGGCAAGTCACTTAACCCCAACTGCCCTCCAAAAAAAAACAACAACAACCAAAAAACAAAAAAAAAAGCCAGAATGATACATTCAAAGAATAAAAAATGTGGGAATTGTGAATGTGTTTTTAGAGGAAATCTGACCATGTAAGAAAATATATATTATTGACATCTGAGCTAAAGAGGACACTAGTAGTTTCTTGTATTTTTTTTTCCTTTCTCCAGTGATCCCTTGTTTTCTGCTCAACGCCTTCCCCCTCATGGCTATCCATTGGAACACCCATTTAACAAAGATGGCTATCGGTACATTCTCGCAGAACCAGATCCTCATGCCCCAGATCCTGAGAAATTGGAACTGGACTGTTGGGCTGGGAAGCCTATTCCAGGAGACCTTTACAGGGCCTGCCTCTATGAACGGGTTTTGTTAGCGCTTCACGACCGAGGTGCGCAGTATGTCTACTGAACAAGAAAATAATCAAGTGTCATTTAGAATGGATATCATTAACTTTGTTCCTTCAGGATTTAAAAGATCCACAATGTCCTGTCTTGGTGAACTCCCTCAACCGGTAAAGGTCACAGCCTCTCTCTGACTTTGCTAGCCAGTCTTCATGAGTAGTCAAAACTTTAATGAATCTTTCCAAATTTAGCCAGGTTTGCCCTCAGATGAAATATACATTATCTATCAGCCTTTCTAACTTGGAAGGGCTGACCAGAGATTGTATTATGTTTCATAGCCCTTTGAGAACCACATATCATGTCCATATCACAGTGAGGCATCACCTAAGGACTTGAGTGGAGACTTTTACTTCATTCTGTACTTCTGGTATCTTTGATTTCAATGGTATGGGTACTCCTTCTGCTAATCCAGATTGCAGCCCTTCTCCAGTTTAGTAGATAGTCTGAGATTTGCCAAAGAGTTCCTTCACTAATTGGATGATAAGCTTCAGAGAGGAGGCTCATACTTATGGTTAAACCCTTACATTTGACAACCTTCAAAAAGTGGTAAGGAATTTTCCAGGTTATTGTTAGATTTAAATCCAAGACAGTAAAACCATCACTGATGGTATTCTTTTGGAACTAGGTTATCTGTTGGGGAGCATTGGTTTTTCTACCATAATCAGGAATTAGATAAAAGCCAAATCAGTGACTAGAATTTGGTTAGTGAAACAAGGCCCAGTGAAGTTGGGACATTTTACTTGCTACCAATATTGTTGTAAAATGGGAGAGGAAAAGACATGGCTAGTACTTGATTCTGGTTATTTTTTTTTATCAAGGCACAGAATGTTAGTATAAAGAGATTGGTGGCACTTTCTGTGTTTTAGGGATATTTCTGGCATTTTTAAACTGCCCAACTTTCTTATGTCTGAATGGGTTCCATTGGAATCCAAGGACTTTGCCCATGTGGGTAGTTTGTGTGCTTCCCTGTGCCCTTTCTCAATAAGAAAGTGATGGGAGTCAGAGAGCTTAGATCTGAATGCCAGCTCTGCTGCTTTCTAGCTTGTGGCCCATCCAGTCAAGTTACTTTACTTCTTCAGTCTCTTTCTCTAGAGAAGGAGAATAACATTTGTGCTCCTCACTTCATGGGCTTGTCATGAGGAAAACACTTAGACTTGAAAACTGTGTAAATACAAGTCATTATCCTCATTAGTAGTAAGAACAGTTAGCTCTTTAAGCAGTCTTTTTTGATCTCCATTACTACAGCTCCTCAGCTAAAGATCTCAGATGACCGACTGACTGTGATTGGAGAGAAGGGCTACTCAATGGTTCGAGCCTCACATGGAGTTCGGAAAGGTGCCTGGTACTTTGAGATCTCAGTGGATGAGATGCCTCCAGATACAGCTGCCAGACTGGGCTGGTCCCAGCCTCTCGGTAAGCTTCTGTTCCAGTAGGTGGCAGCAGGTGCTATCCCAAGGTTGGTCTGGACTAATAAGAGCTAACTGGGAGGGAATTTTGTACATGTGACTATCTTATATGCTTTTCTTTGAGATTCCTGTGAATGCTTTGATTACTGAGCATTTGCTCTATGTAATTATTTATTGTCTCAGAAACATTGAGAAGGGGCCATTTTAAGAAACTGAAGCAAATCAGACAGAAATTTAAAGAGAATCATTACTGTAGGAAACCAGAGTTGACCTGACCCTCTGACTCCCGTGTATTTTGTTGGGACAGGTAACCTCCAAGCTCCTCTGGGCTATGACAAATTCAGTTATTCATGGCGGAGCAAGAAGGGGACCAAGTTTCATCAGTCCATTGGCAAGCGCTACTCCTCTGGCTATGGTCAAGGAGACATACTGGGGTTTTATATCAATCTTCCTGAGGAGACAGAAACTGCCAAGTCTTTGCCTGACACCTATAAAGATAAGGTGAGTGTTCCTCTTCTCGTGGATTCCCAGCTTTTGTTTTGCAGTCATGATAGAAGTACCAAGCAGACCCATTGTCATTTTTTAATTAATTATTTTTTTGTTTTTATCTTTTAATGTTTTGTTGATGCCTTTTGATTTTTATATCCTAATAAGCCCCTCCCCCTTCTAACAAGGAAAAACAACTAAGCAAAACTAACATAGCAATAGTACCCTGCCTCTCTCCCAAGAAGAAGATGTGTTTCATTATAATTGCCTGTGGCTTAAACATCAAAGCTTAGATGCAAATAACAGTACTTCTGAAACTTTGCTGTCTGTGGGCAAATCGATACCTCTCTGAGTCTTAGTTTCTTCATCTGTAAAATGGGGATGATATTTGCTCTGTGAACCTCTAGTGTCAATAATTGTTATTGTTACCTCCTCCTCATTATTATTATAATAGTCAAAGTCCAGCAGGGCCCTACACTGAGTGGGGAAACTGAATTAGAATCTAAAATCTTAGCTGTTATATTCTCTAGTTCTGATAAATTGAGCCCAGAGAACTCACTTTAGACTAATCACAAATTCCTACTATTAACAGTACAAAAGGAATAGACTATGCCTTAGAAAAGGAAGGGGACTCTGAGGTGGTAGTATATGAGAGGCCCTGGGGATTGGATGGTAGAAGATTGCCTACTTAATTTTGGTCAATTAAGTCTGGGCCTCTCATCATTTCATCAAATATTTGAAACACTAATTTGAGGTAGAAAGTAGGGAGCAGTAGAATGTGGTTCAGAAAATCAAGAGTTAGTGTGATTTACCAGCATGTTTTCTAGCTCTGTTGTAACTGCTGTGGTTTAGGGAATTCAATTGAAATATTATGCCTCTAATTGTTTGCTTCAGACAGTCTTCATGAATAGAAGAAAGGGGTGCTTTAGACAACACTTTCTGTCATTATACAGAGGTACCTAGACCCCAAGAGTTCATAAAGTTGCTTTTTTAAAAGTATTTTGACATACTTTATCTTCTCTGGAATCATAGTTGATCAGAATTCTTAAGTCTTTCAAACCAATATAGTTGTTTTCCTTTTTAACCCTACATATTTTATTTTATGCATTGAAAAACATGATTCTGAGAAGGGGTCCGTCAGTAGGCTTCACCAGACTGACCAACAGAGGAAAGGTCAAGAACTTTTGCTGTATCCACAGATGAATTCTACAAGCTCTCATATAGGAAAGCTCAGATATAAAATCAATCCCAGTTTTATTTTTGGTTTTTATGAAATGTAGACACACAAGATAGAAGATTCAGTAATTCAAGACTGAATAAGCAAGAGTCCAAACTAAACTTATAAAAGGTCAGCAAATGTCTTAATGGCAGTTTTTCGTATAGAATATGTACTGAATTACTTCTTGGGAAGTGAGGGAGATGATTGCAAAATCAACCCGTGGTGAGTGTCTTAATGACTGACAGGCTTTGAATCTCTGTCCCAGAGTGCCAAGACCAGGCACCTGTATGTGTTGTTTTGTTATTTTGTGATACTAGAGATGATGTTTCATGATTCTTACTTTCTCTCTCTTTTGCTTTTCAAGGCTTTGATAAAGTTCAAGAGTTACTTATATTTTGAGGAAAAGGATTTTGTGGATAAAGCTGAGAAGAGCCTCAAGCAGACTCCCCATAGTCAAGTGAGTTAAACTTTTTACTTGAATGATCTAAAGTAAGAGTTGAAAAATTATGGCCCTTGGGTCAAATGTGACCCACTGACCATGTTTGAATAGCCTACAAGTTAAAAATAGTTTTTACATTTTTTTAATGAAATTGTACTTAGAGCTTGTGGGCCGAAGTTTGCCAAAAAGTTCCTTTGGGAGCAACCCAGAGAAAAAGAGTTTAGAGAAGAGAACATAGAAACCACAGTAAAGTGAGCATCTGTGTGAGATTCAGCATGAAGAGTTATGCTGCTTTGCCTTAGATGAGAGTGATCTACACCCAGACATGTTACAGTGGAAAGCTCTAAGACAAAAATCAAGAGACGTTGACTTTGGACAGGTCGTTCAACATCTAAACAACATCTTTTCTTCATCTGTATGATGAGGGTAAAAGTACCTGTTTCCATTTCGATCACAAGGCCATCGTAAAGATAAAGCTACTCAAAATCACATGAGACTAAAAAGTAAGTACGTGTAGCCAAGCCAACATATATGGTTCAGATGGGGGCAAGAAACAACTGCGCTTGAGAAGGTAAACATGGGAAAGAAGTCATAAGGAACTTATCAAATTTGAATTATTTACATGCCAATATGGAAAAATGATAATAGTAACTTATGAAA
>CM053595.1:219004276-219022416 GCA_028646575.1 Pseudocheirus occidentalis
CCCACCGCCCCAGGCCTGGCCGCGGTCTCGGCTTCGGCTGTTCCAGCCTCCGATCTGGGTGCCGTGCTGAGCCCCTGCTGCCGAACTGCCTTCAGCGAGAGCTGTGTTCTCTGTATTTCTGTGAGTCTGAGAGTCCTAGACTTTCCTAGACTTTGTCTGGGCTCGTATTTTCTGGGTGTTTAGGGTGGCGGTGTGGGAGCTGCTGGACCTTGCTGCTTCTACGCTGCCATCTTGGCTCCGCCCCCGAGAACATGTCATGTTTAATTACTTTAAGTGGAGAGGGCAGATTTTTTGATTCAATAGTTATCTTTACATAAGTTATCCTTATATAAGACACTTTGTCAAATATAAAATGTCATAATTGTAAGGTCCATTCCTTATTTACTTATAGAAAAAAAAACAACTCTGCTTCAGAATGAGAGTGGTACTTGAAGCCAGATTTTCCTAACTTCAAGGCTAGTTGCCTTTCTAATAATCTGCCTAGGTCAGATGAAAGCTGGGTATTGTGTTCAGTTCTGATAATCACATTTGAGAAAGGATATTAACATAATGGAGAACAACTAGAGAAAGATACTCATCATATCATTGACAGGATCTATTTATAGGTACTAGGGATATTTAACCTAGGAAGGAAAACACAAAGGGTTGATAGGACAGCTGTTATGGAACATTTGTAGGGTTGTCACTGGAAAGAGGGATGAAATTTGCTCTTCTTGGTCCGAAGCAGCAGAACGATGTCTAACAGGTAGAAGATTCAGATAGGAAGATTGAGGTGTGATATCACTCTTAACAGTTAAAGCTGTGGTTTAAAACTAGGCCCAAGGGCCTGGGGAACTGCACACTCTCCTCTCCACTATGGGGCTGTCCCCCTGCGTCTCTGGATCCACACACTGGGTTCAGTCCTGGTGGAGCATGACATTTAGAAGATCCGTTTTCTTTCTTGTTCTTTTTGGCTCCTTGCTCTCTCATCTTTACACTCTGAGAAGAATATTTAAAGGTTTGGGTTTGACTCAGGTCTAGGATATCTCCAAAGCCGGGAATAGATAAATACTCATTCAATGTATACTGGAACAAACGTATCAATATGGAATTGAATAGCTTTTTTTTTTTCTTACACACACAAAGTGCTAAACGCAAAAAATTCTCACTAGCACCCACTGACAGAGATTCAAAACATGATCTAGTAACTTTTATCCGGTTATGTTCTCCTAGAAGGCTGAGCATGAAAGCTATCAAAACATAAAGCATTTGGTGGGACTGCTGAATGTGTGTTTTAACATTTCTCCTCAGCTCTGCAGGATACAAACAATTCTCCAAGGTTCATGCCTTTTGATAAGAGGAGAGGAGGGCTTCAGACCTTCCCCTGCCCACCCCCACCCCAGTAGTACCCTCCCCAAGACAGAACTGACTCTTGCCACCAGTCAGCTAAGTAGTAACTAGGTGTTGGGGTCAAGAGAATGATGGACTTAGAGTCAGGAAGGTCTGAGTTCGAATCCTACCTGAGATACTAGTTGTGTGACCCTAAGCAGATCAATTAACTTCTTAGCTTCAGTTTTCTCATTTGTAAAATGAGCAGGGGAGGAGAGATGAAAGTAATAGCATTTATTTAGCATTTTAAAGTTTGCAAAACCCTTTAAAATGTTTTTAAATATCTCATTTGATACAGCAACTCTGAGAGGTGGGAGCTATTATTATCCCCATTTTTCAGAGGAAGCTGAGGCTACGAAGTTAAGAGCTAGTGTTGCTGGTGTGTCCTTTGCGACAGATTAACTAGTCTCTATATTCAGAATCAGAATCTGGAGGTGGAAGGGATCTCAGAGACCATCTCTTCAACCCACAGCCAGACAAGCTTCCACCTGTCTGGACGTTCCCTGTTATCAGAAACCCCCAAGAAGGACACTCAATACACACAGACACACACACACACCACGAACCTTCCACTTCACCCACTTTTTTTTTTTTTTTTTTTAACTGTGCGGGCTGTAAGCAAGCTCAACCAATCAGGGAGCAGGAGGGTGGTATTACTCGCTCAAATCCTTCTGGGAGATGTAGTCCGTGGAGATTTCCAGTACCACCTCGATGAGGGAGGGTCTCCTGGCCCAAAGCATTGTGGGAAATGCAGTCCTCCAGGTGTTGCTCTAAATTGTTTGCTGTCGGAACCCCGTCTAAGCTAGGGAACTTAGGACTGGAGGTTATTAACACGTGCTTTGAAACGGAAACTGAAGTGGGGAGAAGCGCTCTCTTCCCCCACTAGGGGCCCACTACACAGTCCATGGGAGAACCTGGGCCAGTAGCTGCCGCGCTGCGGGCTCCATCCGCGGGGAGCCTCGCCAGGGTGTCTCTGAGCTGCATGGGGCGCGCGGAACCCACGTCGGGCAAGCTTCAGACTGCCGGTCCCCTCCCTGCCGGCGCGGTCCCCGGCGTCGGGGCTGCAGGATCCCTAGAGCCGCTATCTCTGCGGACATCCTGGGTATCGAGGGGTTAGAGATGGGGGGGTCGGGGGTGAGGACTACAAGTCCCGAGGGGCTGCCGAGCCGCGGCGGCGGAAGGGGCGGTCTGGGGGCGGAACGGGGCGTGGGCGCGAAGCGGGCACCGCTGCACCCGGGGTCCGCGGCTGCAGCGAGGCCGAGACCATGTCTGCGGGTGGGAGCTGCGGCCAGACGCCGAGCCGGGCCATCCCGGCCACCCGTCGGGTGGTGCTCAGCGACGGTGCGCAGCTGCCGCCTGGGGATTACAGCACCACTCCGGGAGGCACGCTCTTCAGCACCACCCCCGGAGGTATCGTGGGGGATACCCGGGGGTTGGGGGTCCGCGGAGTGCTGACCCTGGGAAAGGGCGGGGGAGGGGGGAATCACGCCAGAGGGAGGCCACCCGCCTGAGGGGAGCCGAGGCACGCTAGGACGGGGCTGGGGTAGGGGCTGACCCCGAGAACGGGACAAGTGGCACCCAGACTGACGGCACGTGGAGAGCTTTGGATCCTCGAGGAGGCAGCTGGAACGCGCTCCCTAGGGGGAGTTCGGGGAGGGGGTCAGTACCGGGTGCCTGCTGTGAAACCCTTGCCTGGGGTTTGCAAACCACATGTCCCGCCTCCTTCCACCGCCAACACCATCCCCACTTCCCAACTCCCCACGGACTGTAGAGACAAAGAACTCATCCCCTAATTCGAATCCCAGCGCCATTCTCGCCCCTCACCCATCACTGGGCATTGCTATGCTGGTGAACGGTGCAGTGGTGTGATCCTATAGGCACTGTGCCCGCTGACACTTTGCACAGACATCCCCAGGGAAGACTGAGGCCAGAGCAGGGCACCAACATTTCTTCCTTATTTCGCCACCCCCGCCATCCCGAAATCGCCCTCCCGAGGGATTTTAGGGGGTGGGTGAAAGGTGAAAGGTGTCCTTGTTTTCCTGCCCTCTCTGTATGGGAGGGGCTGCACACCGAACCGCCTCTTGAGGACCTAGTGGTATTTGGTATTTATCCAGCACTCTCCGTGCGGCCAAGCCAGGTTTTAAAAACTAGCAGGAGTAGGTTCGGTAAGATGGCAGCTTGTGAGGAAAGAGGAAGGTCTGGGGAGGTGGCCGAAGGGGAGCGTTTGTTTGACTTGCCAGTAAAAATCCGGAGTGACCTAGAAGGAAGTTGAGCTTGGCATATGGTAGGGAAGGAGGGGTGGGGGCCAGCTTAGGGTTTTCCTCCGGTACACAGCATTCCCATGAAGCCCCGGGGAGTTCTGTCTGGAGAAAGCTGATGAAACTTGCATTGGAGTTTGCATGATGAAACTTCTCCCCGTGGCTCACCACTTCCCCTCCCCTCCCCTCCCCTCCAGTCTTTTTTCCCCGGTCTCCTTTTGCCCCTTGCCATACTTTTTGCCTCTCCTCTCTTTCCAATCCACACTCGGGGAAAAACAACAAAACACCCGAATCCCAGCAATACCTCTCCTTAAAGGTGGGGCAAAAAGGTCTTTATTGAGAAAACTTACCTTAGACTAGAGCAAAGTGGGACTGAGATGGGGCAGGGATTGGGGGTGGGGTGGGGGGAAGGGCTTGTGAATGCTGGGGCATTATCTGCTGGCCTGCCCTTCTGGGGCCACATGTTTACTTTCTCAGGCAGAGACTTGCAGCTGCCAGTCCTTTCCACATTAGCATTTAGCCCAAGTTGGGCACCCAGTAGGCCTGATCCTGAACACAAAATCCTGAAATATTCGAGCAGGGAAGAAATCTTAGAGATTATGTAATCCAACCTCTTTATTTTTACAAGTGAGAAAACTGAGACTCAGGGTTAAAAGTGAGTTCCTATGGTCTGATGAAAAATCCCTTTGTTCTAACCAGATTTCATAGAGAGAATGCCATTATATACACTTTGAGCTTTAGAAAGTACTTCCCTTACTGTCTCATTGTAAGGTTGGTTGACTATTATCTCCATTTTACAGATAAAAAAACCTGAAGCTCAGACTGTATTGGCCTTTAGGTCACTTTCCAACTGTGAAATTCAGTGAAAAGTCATTTACCCGGAGTCATACAGCTAGACTCTGAATGCCTTCCAGCTCCTAGACTAGTGCTCCTTGTTCTCTACCAAGTGCCTGTGAAGACACTCTAGACAGATCTCTTCCTTGTTTAGTTCTGAAAAAGCTGTTCCCTTTGCCACACATCTCAGTGACTTGTATTTACTCTCCTTTTTGAAGAACTTTTGTTTTCTCATTTTTAAAATAAGTGTTGGGTTAGCTGTCCTTTCTAGCTCTTCTGCTCCCTTTCTGTGTGTCTTCTTCCCTTATTAGAATCTAAGCACCTTGAGGCGGGGGTCTGTCTTTGTTTTTGCTTGTAATTGTATCTCAGAACTCAAAGCAGTGCATGGAACATAGGAAGCATTTAATAAATGCTTGTTTTCAGCCTTCCTAAATCTATGAACCTTCGAGACTGTGTAGGAACATCCCTGAGACTTTTGAATTCAGCCCTGTGGCCCCTTTGGACACAATTATAAGTTAACTAGCCACCTGTGGATGACCAGCCTGTAGCCTTTGTTTGCTTGGATGAAACCAGCTGCCCTGAGACTTAATGAGAAACATCAGCCCTGTTAAGTAGGACTTTTGGCCAGATGGTAAGGCACCTACCTATAATCCCTGCTGTTGGTGGCTTGTTTGAGGTTAGGAATTCTGCTCCAGTGGGTTAAGTAAGCTATCTTGTAGTCTTTTCCCACCCCCAGGCTTCACAAAAAACATCCCCAGTTCTTTCAGTTGGTCCTTATAGGATGTGGACTTAAGGTCCTTTACTGTTTTAGTTAAGTTAGCTAGATGGCATGGTGCATAGAGGGCCTGGTCTGGAGCCAGGAAGACCTGAGTTCAAATGTGACCTCAGACACTAGCTGTGTGACCTTGGGCAAGTCACTTAATCCTGTTTGCCTCAGTTTCCTCTTCTGTAAAGTGAGCTGGAGAAGGAAATGACAAACCACTGCAGTATCTTTGCCAAGAAAACCTCAAATGGCGTCACAAAAAGTCAGACTTGACTGATGAAGTAAACAGCCACAAAGCCAATTGTAAATTCAAACTTGTGTCAGACACCAATATGATGAGCCTGAGCTTTATGAGAAAAGGCACAGCAGTCCAGGTGAGAAATGCTGATCAAAATCCAGCAGCATTGGGGTTGAGCTTCACTTCTAGCCTAGGGAAAGAGGGGAAATGAAGCCCCTGTAAAAACAGGTTACTTCCTCTTCCTCTGTTACTCTGGGCAGTGAAGAAGCTCATGCGTGGGGACCCCAAGTTAACGTCTTCCTTAAGTTGACAGACATTTATTAAGGACTTACTCTGTACTGGAGAAAGGCAAAACTGTCCTGCCCTCAGGGAACTTAGATCCCCGTCAAAATGATAAAAGATATGCACCTAGGAATTGGAAAGTCCTGGGAGTGGGGGGGAGGTACCTACAGCTGGAGAAAGAATTGAGACTTGAGCTGAGTCTTTTGACGGAAGCCTGGGAGACTAAGATGGGGAGCACTTCAGACATGGGGGAGGACCTTGGTGGGAGAGCAGCATATCAGCCCCCCTGCTGGATCATAGAGTTCTAGGAAAAGAGTAAAGACTGGGAATGTAGGAAGGGGCCACATTATGAAGAGTTTTACATGCAAATGCCTAAAGGTATTAGGAGGCAGACCTGTAGTCAGGAAGCCCTGAATTCAAATCCTGCCACAGCACTTGTTAACTTTGTAACCCAAGGCCAGTTACTCTCTCAGCCTCAGTTTTCTGGTCTGTTAAATGGGAATTTAAAAAAGATAAAATGGATAGGGCAGCTAGGTGATGGAGTAGCTAACTGGGACCTCAAGTCAGGAAGACTCATCTTCCAGAGTTCAGATCTGGCCTCAGGCACTTACTAGCTGTGTGACCCTAGGCAAGTCACTTAACCCTGCCAGCCTCAGTTTCCTCATCTGTCAAATGAGCTGGAGAAGGAAATGGTAAAGCATTCCAGTATCTTTGACAAGAAAACCACAGATGCTGTTAATTCTGAGCAATCAGAATGAGAATTATAACAGCCTTTATTTTATAGGGGCTTTTGTGAGAATCAAATGAGTTAGCATATATGCAGTGTGTTGCAAACCTTAAAGTGCATTATAAATGCTAATTACCAGAGGACTTTATATTTTATCCTGAAAATCTGCAGCTGGAGTAAGGAAGGGGCTGCTTTATTGAATCGTGAATTCTCCCTCCAAAGCAACTGAGGAAGGAAAAGAAAACGAAGCCCCCAGAAGGCAAGCTTCTCTTGGGTGTCCATTTTCAGTGCCCTCCCGCAGGAAGAACCCTCTTTACCCCACTCCCCAGGCAAGTTAGACCAGGTTTTCAACTGCCAAAATCAATAAATGTGATACAAGTAGGAAATCTATCCACTAGTTACCTTACTTCCCTTAGCCTCACCCATTTTCCTTTCCCCAAAATGTTCGCCCCTTGTCTCCAGGGTCCTTTTTTAACTTTAAGGACTTGATGGAATTAAGAGCAAGTTACATCTGGACAGTGTTTCTACTCAGGGAGACTTTCATTTCTTTTGCCTTTTGGGGGCAAGGGGGTGCTTGTAAAAGGATTTGGAGCTAGCCTACTCCCTCATTTTTTGCAGTTGAGAAAACCAAGGCCCACCCTCCCCCAGGGGTCTCCACTTAATCCTGGCCACAGACTTGGTTAGCCACAAATAATCTGGGAGCTATGTGTTGTGAGGGGAGGGTAATGGATCTGTCCAGATAACCAAGCTCTGCACATACCTTACATTTGAGTGCCTTCTCTCAAGGGTCGGATTTTCTACTGGGCCAGGTGTTGGGAGCCCCATAAGGTGGGGAAGGATGTGTGTGTGTTTTTTCAGAGGGCTTAGGTTCCCGAAGGAGGGAGAGCCATTGGAGTAAGGCGTCCTTGGAGGAGAGGCAGTGTGGTACCAAGCAAAGAAAGCAAGCTTTTGGAGTTTGGACCTAGGTTCAAGCTGGGACTTTGCCACCCATCTGTGTGACAAGGACTGAACTGTTGAACCTTGAATTTCCTTTATTAGAAGATGTGGTTGGATGATAATAATAACAATAACATCTGAACGTTCATATAACATTTTAAGGTCTGCAAAGCACATTACAGATTCTTTCATTTGCTCCTCACCGTAGTGCTCCCTACTTCATAAATGAGGAAACGGGCTAGCAGAATTTAAGTGCCTTGCCCAGGGTCACCCAGCTAGGTCTTCCTGACTCTAGGCTTAGTACTCCCTAAGCACTGCCTCGAGGGAACCAGATGATTTAAGATCCTCCCTTTCCAGATGAAGGATTTATAATCTCTCCCTGGGGAACATCAGAAAATTGAGGCCGTGGAAGATGATTCTCAGGGGGTATAGTTTAAAGTTAGGGATTCTCCAGTCAGATATTTCAGGAGGAAATGACTTTAATTTTTTCATTTAAAATGCATTGTAAAACAAAGATAGCTAACTCCTCCCACACCCCTAGAACTGGGTGGAGAGGCCTAGATATTTTATCTCCGTAGAGGAAGAGACAGCTGTTAGCAGCTATCTCCCTAGTAGAGGCTGGAGTTTGGCTTCCTCAGCAGACTGGAGCCGCTTTGATCATTAGCCCCCAACAGACTGAGTTCCCTGAGCTCTTTTAGTGACATTCCAAGAGAAGTTTAGAAGTTTTAGCTAGGGTGAATTTTGTATTAAATAACCATTTATTTTTAAAGCCTTGGTTCCTATAAATGTAACAGCAGTTAACAGTCACTTTGGGTAGAGCACCAGACCCCCGAGTCAGGAAGACATTTCCCATCTAGCTTCCAACGCCAGTTGTGTGACTGTGGATGAGTCATTTAATGTATATCTGCCTCAGTTTTCTTCATCCGTAAGGTGGGAGTTGTCATAGCACTCGCCTCCCAGGATTGTTGTGAGGGTCTGATGAGATGATATTTGTCCAGTGCTCTAGAAATGCTAGTTATTATCACACCAACACTTCTTGTTCAGCTGACAGCCTTTGAATAAGACAGTTTCCAGGTTAGTCTCCTAGGCCTTAATAGGAATCTGGAGAGTGACTTCATGTCTCCAAGGCTCAGTTTCTATGTCACTAGATTGTGAGCTTCTTGAGGGCAGGACCTGTCAAGGGTCTGTCTTTTGCCTCTTGTATTCCCAGCAGTTAGCACAGTTCTTGGCACACAGTGAGTGTTTAACACATCTATTTATTGTTTATATCTGTAAAACAGACTGATGATACTTGTACAGGCTTGCAGAGTAGAAGAGGAGCTGGACTGGGGCCAGGAGAACCCGGGGTTCATGTCCTGCTTTTGACACGCTGGCTCTGTGACCCCTGACAGTCACTTTATACTTGGCAGAACAGCTGTTTATCTGCATGGTTCGGGTGTTTTCACCAGTGAAATCAAAGGTCTGGTTCAGCACATACACACACAGCTCCTAGAGTTGTAGTGGGAAGAACTCTCCACAGATGTGTGAGGTTTTCAGGTGGGAATGGTGGGTGGTAAGTATTCCTAAACTCTATCCCAACAACTTGATTCTAAAGATCAGGCCAGGGCCACTTAAACTCTGGCAGATTGTATCAGACTACGGAGATTTGTAGGTCAATCCGTGCAGTAAAAGGTTGGACAGCAGGTAGTTTTTGGTTTTTTTCCTACCACAAAAAGTCATAACCATGTACTAAGGCATGTAAGGATTCAGGTTTCTGTTGATGTGCTTAGTTCAAACTCAGATGAAGTCATAACTCTGGGGGCTATTCAAGGATAATTGTTCATGTGGAACTGGCCAGCCTTGGCACTGGTAAAATCTCTTGAATTAAACAAACTTAAGTCTGTGCCTGGGAGGCTTGCCTTGGAGAGGTCTCTTAATAAGTGGCTGTGGAACAAGATGTTGCTTTGAAGACAATTGGGGGATTGTCCCTACTCAGAACACAAAACTGTGTTCCAAGCTGTCCCTCACAGTATAGAGACTGCCCCATTGCAGAGTGCAAGTTAGAAAGATTCTTGTGAAATAGTCTTCCAGTAAACCAGTGCAAAGGGAAATGAAGGGCCTCTCTTACCCACAGGGTGGACGTCTGCCTGCCTAGTCATAATAACATTGGCCAACTATGTAATAATTTGCAGACAGAAGGGACTTCAGAGCCAATTTAATAACTGTATTTCAATATAATTGGGTTTTTTTGTAATTCCATATATTTGATGCATTAAAGAACATGATTCTGAAAAGGATCCCATAGGCCCAGCTGCCAGATGGACCCCTTACACCTTAACGGTTAGGTATTTAGCCTCTACTCTGAAGGACTACTTAATTCACTAGGAGCCCTGTTAGCCATTCAAAGTGAGGATACCATTTATTGAGAATTCCCTACGTGCCTCACAAAGAAACTTTTTAAGCAAAAGAATTCATTCTCTCAGCTCACAGAGCTCAGTATCTAGTGAGGAAGAGGCAATATATCAGGTGGGGGCGGGGGGTTAAGTGATTTGTCCAGGGTCACACAACTAGTAGAAGTCAAGTGTCTGAAGTCAGATTTGAACTCGGGTCCTCTTGACTCCAGCGCTGGTGTTCTATCTACTTTGACACCTAGCTGCACCAATTTTTTTTTTCTTTTTTAAAAGTACCTAATAATAGGCAGCTAGGTAGCCCAGTAGATAGATTGCCAGTCCTGGAGATAGGAAAATTCATTTTCCTAAGTTCAAACCTGGCCTCAGACACTAGCTGTGTGACCCTGGGTGAGTCACTTAACCCTGTTTGCCTCAGTTTTCTCATCTGTTAAATAAACTGGAAAAGGAAATGATAAACCACTTCAGTATCTTTGCCAAGAAAACCCCAAATGGGATTCACAAAGCATTTAAATATTATTTTATCCTCACAGCAACCATGAGAGATAGGTGTTATTATTATGCCCACTTTACAGATGATAAAATAGTACATATACATACTATTACATAATGTATCATGTTTTAAGCATTCAGACTATACAGATATTTTTGGGACAGCCTATATATGGTTTCTCTTGAGCATCTTAACAGTCCTGTGAGGTAGATACTACAGATGAAGGTTAAGTGACTTGCTGGGGTGAGTAAGCATGAGGCAGGATTTGAACTCACATCTGACTGACTCCTAGTCCAGTGCTCCATATACAAGGTACCCCTATCTTCTGTGATAGCTAGGCAATTTTAAGCAAAACACCAGATACTTTATGAATGAAATTTAGAACTGAAAGGAACCATAGTCCTGTGGCAAGGGAACATGCTAATTGTGTTGCTCTTTACCTGAATGACCTTAAGTTTCCTCATCTGTACTAGTTCATTTCTAAGATCCCTTCCAATTCTCAGTCTGTGATAACATTTTACAGATGAGGAAATTGAAGCGTGTATAGAAATTAAGTAATTTGCCCAAATTCACACGTGGAGGGAGTGGCCAAGCCAGAATTCAAGGCCACATTTTGTCATTCCTAATCCAGTCTTCCTTATACTTCATGACAGATATTTAATGTGTTCCCCCGCAACACTTGGAATGACCAAGCCCAAACAAATGAGAGAAGTGATTCTTTCTCATATTAATAACCAATTAATGAATTAAGACTAAAGTTTTCTCCTTTTCTGTTCTCTCATTTAGAAGGCAGCCCCTGTCGTCATTGTGGCAGCTTTTGAAGTGCAGGGCTGATAAGTGTTCTGAGGGTCAGATCTGATTAAAAGGCAAAGAAATTCTAGTTTAGGTGAATTGGTGGATTCCAGCCCATTGTGTTTTGGTCAAACCAGTCTGGGTAGAAGTGGATTCCAATCCCTTTTGTCTAAGTTACCCTAGACTAGAGTGATTTGGGTATAGATAAGTCTCTTTGTCCAAGACTGAGTGATCAGAGTCATGTCTCTCAGACACTCATTAGAATAAACCCACCTCATTATAATATTCATTCTCTCAATTACTTGGTAAGCAATGAGTTGATTTCCACCCTCTGGAATAAGAACTCTTCCAAGGACATAGAAGTGTTGAGTTGGTTCCATGACGGGTCTTTGGTTTATGAGAGATAACCAAATGGCCATCCTTGGCTTCTGAAACTGGCTAGCATAATTAATAAAATTTTTAATTACCCAGAAGCTGTGTCTCTTAAATTTTTTATATGTCACACAAGAAAACTTGTGCAGCTTCTCTAAAGGCTGGGGGCATGTTCTTTGGAAATCACAGTGGTGGCCTATCTTTATCCTTTTGGTAAGTGGAATTTAATTTTCTTTTTTTTTTTTAATCTTTTATTTTTTAAATTAACTTTTGTTTATTTTTAGTTTATATCATTCATTTCCATGAGATTTTGAGTTACAAATTTTCTCTCCGTCTTTCCCCATCCTCCACCCCAAAACATCCATCCCACTGTAGAGTCCCTCCCCCAATCTGCTCTCTCCTGTATCCTCCCCCATTACCCCTCTACTTTCCCGTAGGGCAAGATGGATCTCCCTACCCCAGTGCCTGTGTATCTGATTACCCAGTCGCGTGTAGGTAATAGTAACAATAATTATAATTATACATATATATATATTTTTTTTTTTTAAACATGATTTTAGAACTGTAAATTCAAAATTCTTTCCCTTCTTCCCTCATCATCCCCCCCACTGGAAAGACAAGCAATTCAATACAGGCCATACATGTGTAGTTATGAAGAACATATCCACAATGGACATGTTGTCTGACTATATTTCCCTCCTTCCTATTCCACCCCCTACTTATTCTATTCTCTACTTTGTCCCTGTCCCTTTACAGAAGTGTGTACTTCTAGCAACCATCCCCTCCATCATCCCTCCTCTAATCCCCTTCCCCCCTACTCTCCTAAAGGGTAAGATATCTAATTTAGAGTGTATGTCATTCCTTCCCTAAGCCAAATTCAATGAGAGTAAGGTTGACCCTTTCCCTTTTGCCTTCCTGTTCTTCTCTTCCATTGTAACAGTTATCGCTTTGCCTCTTCTGTATGAGATAATTAATCCCATTCTGTCCATCCCTGTCTCCTCTCATTCTATTTCTCTTCCACCTCTCAATTTCATCTTTTAAAATATCATCCCTTCCTATTCAATTGATCCTGCACCCTCTATGTACACATATATACACACACTCATATATGTATTCATACACATATATACCCTCCTATATAGGTGTGTGTGTGTGTGTGTGTGTAGTGGAATTTAATTTTCAAACCACATTCCAAACCTAGTGGATAAATGAGGTGATTAAGAGGTGGCCTAGCAGAGCAACTTGGAACCCAGATGGCTTGGCTTCTGAAATACTGACTCTGGCAGATTGCTTCACCTCTCTGAGGGTCTGGGCAAAACAATCATTGTCATGTGTTTAAGCTATTGTGAGGTTTGAATGAGATTCTGTGTGAGAAGGGTTCTTATAAGTATCAGTTATTGTCACCATTGAACTAGGTAGTAGTACATATTGGGTTTGGTTTTTGTTTATGGCATGGCTTTCAGTTCAGCAAACATTTCTTAATCCTGAACTCCCTTTGAAAGTTAATTCCCAAAGAAGAGTTCCAAGAACATTTTGAACAAGAGTGGTTTCAGGCAAGCACAAGAAGACAGATTTATGAAGCTGCTACTGTGTGCCAGGCACAGTGCTAAGGACAAAAGCAGACCAGTCCCTGCCCTAAAGGAATTCACATTCTACTAGAAATGCAAGCTTACATTTCTCCAGTTGTAGGGCCTCCTCTTTTGCTGACTCTGAAAAATACTTCTGTAGATGGGGGACTTCTGGTGCTTTTGTTGAAAAGTCTGAGGAGGGCACTGTGTGGCACACAAACAAGAGGGCTGCACTTGGAATCTCAGACCTCAATTCTAATTCTAGCTCCCACCAATTTCTCCCCATGTGACCTTGAACAAGAGGCTACTTCAATTCTCTGGGTTTGTTTCCTAGCCTGTGAAATAAAGGGGCTAAACAGCTATAGATAACCCCCTAAGCTCTCGGATCTGTGGTGTTAGGTTGGGGGAAAAGATACATACACATAATGAGAGGAAGGGGAGTCAGGGTGGGAAAGAAGGTTCCAGCAGGAGCAGGACAGCCAGTATGGGAACAGACTAGACTGGAGAACCCTAAAGTGAAGAAGGTGGTGTGTATGATGTCTCCATGGCAGTTCCAGGGAGGGTCTCCCCAATTAGGCAGCTTGGCTTCTGGGAGAGAAGCCTACAGGTATGGACACAAGTCAGGCCAATGGGGAGGAGCCAGAGCCTTTGTATGTAAATAAAATTTAATGCTTGCTGGATATATAGATATAAAAGAATGTTTGGGCCTTCCAGGAGCTTATAGCCTAATAAGAGGGAACAAAATACCGTGAAACTAATAGACGTGGTCCCAGGCAAATCACTTCACCCTTCATTTTCCCAAGAAACTCTTTGGATTATGTATCTCAAAACAGTTAATATGGCATTGGTAGAGAGAATTTCCTCCCTGGGAGTTATTGGACAGGTGAGCAGGAAGAAGCTGAGACACCCTTCTAAGGAGAGTTGCCTGGTTGATTGATTTGGTCTTCTCTATAGAGGGTGGCAGGTTTGATGCTGACAAGATGGTTGAGTAGGAGGTATGTGTAATAAAACTTTGGTCTCAGGGCGTTATTTTTCTGCTCTGAATGCCATTACTAGCACCACAAGGAAAGAACAGAAAATTTCTCCCTTTATCCCATCTCCCTTTCCCACCACATTTTTACAGGTAAGGGAAAATTTATTTCATTAGTAACTCGGCAAGTCAGTGGCAGTGCCCAGGAAAAGACCTGGTCTTCTTCATGTCTTTCCAGGATAGTGTCTGAGGATGAAACACTCCTAATTTAGGGGGCGGAGATCAGAAACCTGTTGGCATTCCTATAGCTGAAGCAATCTGGATACAGAATTCCTTTTGTTAGAACCTTTACCTGTAACATTTGCATGCCAGTAATAGTTTTTTCAAAAAAAAAATGGCATTAATATAGCTGTTAGAGGTTTACATTTTCCCTAGGACATAATATTTTAAGCTATTCAAACTGCAGTAATACTTTTGGGACACCCTATATATTCTCTCTAAGTTTTTAACAGACACTACAGATCTTTGCTCCATTTTTACTGATGGGAAAGCTGACGCTTAGTGAGAATTGCTTGTGGTCACATAGGTAGTTCATTGTTGGAAACAGGATCTGAATCCAAGTCTTCCAAGCTCCAGGTTCAGCACTCATCCACTTCTCTCTGGGGACAAAGGGCATTTTCTACTCCAGATAAAACTGTCTATTGAAAGCCCAAGTGACTCATTGTTCAGTCTGGAGGATTTAGCCCAAAGTATAATTTTTTTTTAATTAATAATTTGAAGAAACTGTAAATGTCATTTTGAGGCTAGGGGATAATAAAGATGTCACTTTTTTTCCCCATCCAAATTCATGAGACAGATGAAAACCAAGGATTCTGTAACTCTAAGGTAAATAATCCCTCATCTGGATGAAGAGGTAGAAAAAAGAGCCTTGTTTGGGGATAACGTTGTCAGCTGTATCCAGTTCTGATGGTCTGACAATACCATTTAATAACTTTTAAACGGCACTATGCCAGGCACTTTGCGATTATTATCTCATTTGATCCTCACAAAAAACCCTGGGAGTTAGGTGCTACTGGTTAGCCCCATTTTACAGATGAGGAAACTGAGGCAAAGATTAAGTGACTTGCCCAGGATCACACAACTGGGAAGTGTCTGAAGTAGGATTTGAACAAGAGAGCTTCATTTTGTTATGTATCCTCCATCTGAATTCCTTTCCTTGGGCAGTGGGAATTTATTTATGGGGTGGGAAACCATACTCTGATGTCTTGAAGGGTGTGAAAGTAACTCTGGGATCTCAAAGTCTATGCCATTCATTTTTTACCTTCAGCAAGCCTCTGTGTGTATGTGTATACACACCTATACATACATACGTGTGTGTGTGTGTGTGTGTGTGTGTGTGTGTGTGTGTGTGTGTGTGTGTGTAAAATTATCATTTCAACAAGCACTGTACCTGTGGAATGCAAACTCTGGTAGGTTATACCAAGCCCACTAGGCCTTGAATACCTTCTCAGTGATGATGTGTCATTCAGCATCCAACCTCTGGATAGTCAAATTTTAGGAGATTTATTGCCAGAAGGTTGGCCATGAGGAGTTAATATATGGAGGAAATGGGCCCTGTCTCCATGGAAAGTGCAGCCATGTCAATAAAATCAAGGATCTTTGAAGTTCTAGAAGTAGTTATGGGCAGGTACCAACAGGAAGGTAAAGGCCATGGTCAGAGTGGCCAGCCTTTAAGCTTCCTCTTATTTTCCATTGTACTACATAGTTTGGAATATCAAAATTGGGTTGTGTAGTTCTGTTGTGTGTGTTGAATTTCATTAACCAATGCTTAAAAGACAAGTGTTCTTTTCTGAAGAAAATAGAAAACCAAAAAAAAAGAAAAAACACGAGTCCTTTCTTTCCTTCCAGTTGCAACAGAGTGTACTGGAGCCCCTTTTCTTGGGGCCTGTTCATTCCTCATTAGTGAACACAGATGCAAATGGCAGATGGGGGGGTGGAGAGAGAGAGAGAGAGGAGAGGAGAGGTAGAGAGACCCAAGTTCATTCTGAGGTTCTCTTTAGAAAAAATCCTTGTTTTTGTGGGACCGTGAAGCTGTCTCTGGGATGTGCTGAATGTTTGAGTACTCTGCTCAAAATCTCTCCAGTGGCTCCTAAGTGAAGTTCAGACTGGTACCAACTCAGGCTAACCTTGAATAGCTCACTGCCCTTACTTCTGCTCTTCCAACTTGTGCCTGAAATGCTTCATTCATACTACCACCTCCAGCCTCAGCCTGTTCAGATCCATCTTTAAAGCCCAAATAAAATCGCACCTTTTTATGAAATCTTCTCCAGGTTTCTTCCATTACACTTTGTAATGAACTTTGCTTTTTACACACCTTGAAAAAGTTTACTCATCATGCACTGATCATGTATCGTTCTGTATGACTCAATTTAACAAATAGCTATTACAGATCTGTATTGTTTTAGGCCTAACAGTCCTAGACTGTAGTAAATCAATCAATAAGCATTAAGGGGCATACTATGTGACAGGCACTGTTTCATACTTTAGTAAAGAGGATTAAAAACTAGGACCAAATTGTACATGAGAGATGTAAGCTAAGTAAGGTCAAGAGTGAAAAGGTTCATTGAAGAAGTAAGTTAAGAGGCAGTGAGGTTGCACAGTGAATAAAGCACTAGCCCTGGAGTCAGGAGGACCTGAGTTCAAATGCGGCCTCAGACACTTAACACTAGCCATGTGACCCTGATCAAGTCACTTAACCCCAATTGCCCTGCCCTTCCCCCTCCAAAAAGCAAAAAAAGTAAGATAAGTCAACAAGCTTAAATTTTTGTTTTTTGTAACATCTACCTATCATTCCTAGTTCTTCCATTTGGGAGCTAAGCAATAAATCTACTATTCTACATGATAACTCTTAGACCCTTTCTCCTAATCTTCCCTTCTCCAGGCTAAATATCATTACTTCCTTGAATTGATCCCAATATTGGTTATCATGTGGTGAAGGTCTTCCTGCTTGATTCCAGCTTCTCAATATCCTTCCTAAAAGTAACATCCAGAACTGAACACAGTACTCAAATGTGATCCAACCAAGGCAGAGTTTGTTGTTCATTAATTCAGTAATATCTGGCTTTTCATTACCCCATGGGCCATAGCAGAACAGGCTCTTCTGTCCTCCACTATCTCCCAAAGCCTGTCCAAGCTTCTGTTTATTGCTTCCATGGCACTGTCTATCCATCTCATCCTCTGCCATCTGTCAAGAACAGGAAAGAATGAAAAGTCAAAGAAACAGTTCACCAGAACATGCTTTCACGGGCACTACATCTTAGGGTGTATTCAACATTCCATACCTCCTGTATTCCTACCACTACTCTGCAGAAGGAAAATATATTTCATCATGCTCCAGGAACCAACACTGGTCATCACATGTAATCTGAATCCTAACATATGTTAATGTGTTTCATTCACATTATAGTAAATGCATTTGTTCTTTTGGTTCTGCTTTTATTCTGCATCAGTTTATACAAGTCTTCCTGTGTTTCTCAGAATTCTTCATTTGTGATTTCTTTCAGTGCTGTAATAGCCCATTACATTCATGTACCTCAGTTTGTTGATCATTTCTCGATTTCCTCATTTCTGTTTTGCTGGGATTTTTCACAATATTTCAGAGATTACTGCCCTCACATCTTCCAGTTCTTTCATCACTTTAACATGTTATCTCTCTAGATCTGATTTGAATTCCTCAGAAATAGGTAAGTTTTCTTTGATCGTGTCTTTCTGTACCATGGATATCAGCTACCTACTAGTAATTTTTGTTCTATCTTTTCCAGTCTAAGGATGTAAAGCCAATCAGCAGTAGATTCCTGAGAGAATGCTACTGTGAAGAGCTTTTAAGATTTGGATTACACAGTATTAGTGAACACTGTTTATTCCATTACAAATCTTTATTCAGTACAATGTTAACAGTTTCAACAGTTCACAATATTATATACAATCTTCAGAACAAGGAAAGTCTCTATATTATATCTTATTTCAGAAAGACACAATATTTAGAACAAGGAACAAAAGAAGAATCAGCTGGTTTCCCTAAGGGAGAAACCAGCTTAACACTTAAAGATTCAATCAATCAAATCAGAGATCCAATCAATCACTTAACAAAGG
>CM053595.1:219022916-219074504 GCA_028646575.1 Pseudocheirus occidentalis
AAAGTGTTTGCAGATTCCATACATGATTGTACACCACCATGGCCGGGAGGGGAGAAAGGGGGGGAGAAAATCTGAAACTCGAGTGATTCTGTAACTGAGTCTTGTAAACTAAAAGTAAATAAACAAGTCAATAAAGATTTAAAAAAAAAAAAAAGAGTTTTCCTTCCAACCACCCAGTAAGGTAAGTAATTACAAGGATAATTTTTCTCATACTACAGGTGAAGAAATTGAATCTTAGAAAGAGTAGATTTGCTCTGGGTCATGCAGCTGAAGAAGTGTAGGAACAGGAACTCAAACCCAGATCTCCCAACATCAAGTTTCAACATTTTCCACTACTGTTCTGCCTTGATTATAAAATTAAATAAAATGTAGGGGTGAAAAAGACCTTAAGGATCATCTAATCTGATATCTTCCTTTTATACCATAGGAAGTGAGAAGTCAAATGACTTATACAAGATCACACAGTAAGTAGCAGAGCCAGTATCTGAACCTCTATCTCCTGATTCCAAATTCAGCATACCTACCACTCTATACCATGTTACTTGCCAACAGGTTCCTTGGTCCCTTGGTTCTACTTTTGACAGAGAAAATGACACCTATGACACCTTTAGAAAAATCACTTCCACTCCATCCTCTCCAACCTCACCTCCCTAGGTACATACCCCACCCCACCCCACCACCCAAAAAAATCAATAATCCTTTTTGTTGCTGGCTGGAGTCCTCTTAGAAGGCGTGTGAGGCCCAACAGGCGCTTTCCAGTTGGTCTGTAAGTTTTCACATCTCCGTTCATGGATTGGATGTTTGACTTCCACCCTTCAGACTGCCAACAGTGGTTTCCAAGAGCAGCCTGCTCCCCACCAAGGATGTAAATCTCTCTTTCTTTTCAGCCAGACCATGGATTTCTGGAGAAATGCCAAGAGCTGCTGCCTCTTGAGCTGTCAGATACAGGGGTAACAATCCACAGATGGAGCCCACAACCTTAGCACAAATCTAAACACTCAAACCTGAGTCTGACAGCTGGCACAGAGGAGGGCCAGTGGACCTGTGGCACGAGGAGCTCATGGACAATATTCAGGATGTTCCCACTAACCTGAGCTTCTCTATATCACCCTTCTCCCACTCCTGAGTCTGCTGGTTTTCAGGGGAGCAATATAGGGTCTTTATCCTCCTGTATGCTTAAGCAAAGACTTAAGACTTGACCCTTATCCTCAATAAGGGTCAACCCTTCAAAGGCCTCCAAAGACTTGGCCAGGAAACCTTCCAGAGATGGAGGGATGCTTTGGACAAAAAGGAAACAAGTCATTCTTGGGAGATGTACATCTCAACTAATAAAACTTGGTTTCCTTGGAAATGGGGAGGGCAACACAATCCAGATCCCATTAATACTTGAATACCAATATACAAAAGTCTAACTTATCCTGAAAGACAGAGACAGTGGCTTATTCTTTTTTCCATCACCCACAATGCCTTGCATGTAGTAGGTATTCAATAAATGAGTTGATCAATTATTCTATAAACTCATGTGGACAAAACATGTTATACAAGTCATTAATCAAGTGGTTTTTCTCAGTCTACAAAAAAGCATTAGAAGGAGACTGGGGTACGTCTGGGGGGACCTTGAAATCAGAAAGCCCTGGATACTAGTCCTGCTTCTGATACTTAGAACTAGTTGTGTGATCATGGATAAGTTACTTAACTTCTCAAGGTCCCCTAAGCAAACTCTAAAAAACTAGTTACAGTTTAAAAACAAACAAAAACTAGTTACAGTCTATAACTAGACTTACAGATAAGTTGTTGATCTGGAACAGTAAAGGGGATTTCCCCATTAATAGCCATCATGTCAATGAAATCACACGTCCAGACCAAAAAAGCTTTAAAACCAGCATAGATACATTTTAAAGCACAGTTTTACTTCTAACTAGATAATTAAGAGTTCTGTAGGCAGTGGAAGGGAGGGGAAGATGATGGTCAGGACATATTTACAGCATGATACATCTCTCATTGGCTCATAACAATGCACTATGACCCAGCTACACGCACAAACACATACATATATGCACAAACAAGTGTAGTATAATATAAAGCCACCTCTTGACAGAATTCTGGATGCCCTGTGTGCCTGGTGCACACCTCAGGCTCACAATAAGCATAAACCACACACCCAGAAGTGGAGCCTAACTACTTCTATGTTAAGGTACAAGCCTTGGGGCAGCATGACTTAGCTGTTTAATGGTGTTCCAGATGGGGATGCCCCAATCTGTGAACCACCCCAGGCTCCTTTGCCAAAATAGTTGTGGCTTAACTGGAAGATAAAAGTTTGGAGGAATTTGATGAAAGGAGGAGGAGGGAGGATTATGAAGATTATCTCTAATTTACTGGATGCTTTAGGAGCTAGACCAAGGATAAAAGGGAAAGTAGGCAAAAGAGGAAAATGCCTCAGAGGAAGAATGGAAAAGGAATGAGAAGAAAGGGGCAACAGATTGGTTTATATACTAACATTTATTGATTTGATTTTAAAACAAAAGAATAGGTTCGCCTTTCTATAAACACCAGGAGTTTATAGAAACTTTCAAAGGGGTACCATCTCCCCCCACCCACACAATGTAACAGGAGTCCTTCTGACTGTATTGTGAGGTAGATATGAACTGTTCTCTTTCCCCCACCCCCAAAAAATGAGGATAAATGAGGATTAGTGGCGAAATGAGGAAGCTAGGAACAAAATCCAGACTTCTGGATTTCTCCTGTCCCCTACTCTCACCACTGGGCAGCAGCATCTAGGGATATTCCTAAAGGCTTGAAAACTGCGAAAGGTCCTCTGAGTTGCCATTTTCCCCTGATCTAGGAAACTGAAGGAATGCAACAGGGATGCTCTCTTTGCCCTGAGACCTGTTCATGCAGCACCAGCGTGAGAGAGATGGGGTGCCCCTGGACGTTGCTTATCCCTCCTGCTCGTGGGACTAATGAAAGCAGGCCGAAAGAATACACCCACTTACTGAGGTAGTGCTAGGTTATTCCGTTTAGCCCAGTGCTTCGGCAACTGACTCCATTTTCTTTGTAACAACATCTGGAAGGAGCTAGGAAGATCTCAGTCTACTCGCTCTCAACCAATAGGTTCCTTAGCTCCTTATCACAGCAATAGACAACTGGTCCTGGAGGGCACAGGGTGGAAGGCAAGGGCGTAGCTCTGACAGTCTCACCACTCCACGGAAGGTTTGGCTGGGAGATCCCCGTCTCAGGACACAATCTGATTGAGCTCCCAGGATGTTCCAAGGGGTCAGGGTCAATGAAATTGTCGCTTCTGTCAGCTGCAACCCAAGGCAAGGAACTCCTGGAAGTCCTGAAAGGCATAGACATCTTGGGTTTGGGGAAAAGTAGGAAAACAGAGCACTAGAAAGGGGGAGGGAGAAGGGTGGAGGGGGAAGGGAAAACGGGAAGGGGACGAGGCAGACTGGCGAACACTGGACAGGACTTGGGATAAAGATCGCTGAATAGTGAGAAATGCCCGGAAAGATGGGGTAACTGCTTACCACTCCCCAACCTGACACCTCTATCCTGCTCCCCCACTGCTGGGAAAGAATTTTTACTCTCAGAAGGTCTCCAGGCAGGTTGGTTCTTTACATCCCATGGGCAGGTTCGGTCCTTCTCTGCCAAACCTTAGCAAGGGCGGAAATAGGAGCTGAAGCCTTTGGACTTCAGTCTTCAGAGAGCTGAGGGATTGATCCAGTGAGAGACTGTACTGAAGGTCGTGATCTGGGAGTGCTGACCCAAACTGTAGCCATCACCACCGCCGCAGTCGCCGCCTTCCCCACCGCCACCTACCCCACCCCACCCCACTTCCCACACTCCTTTGGCTGAGCTCGGAGTAGGGTGCTAGCTCTTAGTCCCAGGATGAGGCACCGCCCTCCCTCTTCGAACTCAAGTTTTCGGACAAGATCTCCAGCTCTCCCTCCTGCCTTACGCCCCGGATTTACAATAGAGATAAGAATCCCGAGTTCTCTATTTCTGGCAACCCCCCCCTTTTCTAAGCGCAGCAGACTCGCCCTCCCTGCGATACTTCTCCCTTTCCCTATCCCGTCCGTCCCCACTCCAATCTGCTTTTTAAAAGTTTGTAGAACAAGGCACAAGTATTCCTTCACTATCTCAGTACCAGAGCCCTTCATTCCTTGATACCTACCCCTCAAGTTGTGAGCATTGCGCAGTCTGGGTTACCTCCCTCTGTCCCTCCCACAGAGAGCGTCCCCTGCCTCCTTGCCCCATGGCTTCGGTTCCATCTTCTGTCCCCTGACTGTGGGCAGCCTTGACAGCGCCCGAGACTCCAGCCTCTGGGTCTGGGGAGGTTTCAGGAGTTCGAGGCAGGCAACGACGGGGACATGGTGAGCGGGGCCGAGCGTACAGGCGGCGGTCGCAGCGGCACAGCAGGCGGCGAAAGGCGCTGCGAAAGTCAGGGCTGCGGCAGTATATCAGTGGGTTGAAGGTAGAGTTGGCATAGCCAAGCCAGTTGAGGGCGAGGAATGCCGAACTGGGAACCAGCGTAGGCCCCCCGAGGGCACGCACCACGTTAGCCACGAAGAAGGGCAGCCAACAGAGGGTGAAGGTACCCATGATGATACCCAGGGTACGCAAGGCCCTATGCTCCCTAAGGGGTAGCAGGCGTGCTGGTCGGCGGCCGCCAGACTGGACTCCCCCAGGAGGGGCGCAGGGCCCTTCTTGGGAAGGGGGCAATGGGGAAGGAGGAGTCTCTTCTGGAGGGAAGCGACCAAGCTCCCGACGCAGCTGGCGCAGCTGGCGACTGGCCACTGCAAAGACCCGTGCGTAGACAAAGAGCATGACGAGCAGTGGAAGATAGAAGGAGACAGTGGAGGAGAGCAGAGCGTAGGGCAAATTGGAGGCGAAGGCGCAGCAGAACGGATTGGAGTGACAACTCTGTGCCTCGGCATCAGCTCCTACGCGCCACCACTGGCTCATGATGGGTGCAAAAGACACTGCGGTGGACACGACCCACACCAAGACAACAGCTGTTCTGGCACGGGGCTTGGTGACCAGGGCGCCGTAGCGTAGTGGATTGGTCACTGCCAGGTAGCGGTCCACGGCTAGGGCGCAAAGAGTCTCAATGCTGGCGGTCACACACAGCACATCAATAGAGGTCCACAGTTCGCAAACCGTGGCGCCGAATGGCCACTGCCCAGTCAGCGCCAAGGTGGCCCCTGGGGGCACCACTAGGAGTCCCATCACCAGGTCAGCTGCCGCCAGTGAAGTCACGAACACGTTTGTCATGGTCTGGAGCCGTGGGGTCCTGGCGATGGCCACGATGACTAGCAGGTTGCCTCCCACAGTAGCTAATACAGCCAGAGCCAAAAACGCCCCGGCCACCGCTGCTGCCCACGGCGCAGCTGACAGCCCACTAGTGTTGGTGACTGCGGACGCCACCGTTGGGTAGTCTGTCCACTCAGGCAAAGAGCTGTTCTCCTGGGGCCACGGAGCCATCCCCGATTGAGGCGCAAGGGAGAGAAAGAGGGAGAGGGGATTGCCGAGTTCACCCAGCTCAGGGGAGGGGGTGGCAGGGCGTGGGAGCGGCTCCCCCGGCCTGGGCCATCTTCCCCGCCTGACTGGGGCCAGGAAAGTTCGGCTTCACCCCCCCCCCTCCCCACTGGTGCCACCACTTCTGGGAGGAGTGGCGGTCCTTAAAGGGACAGCAGCCAATAGTTCCAGGAGGGGAATAGAGGGGTGGAGATAGGGAGAGAGAAAAGGGAAGATGAGAGAGGGGAGAAGAAGGGGGTGGAGAGAAAGAGGGAGAAAAGGGGAAAAGATGAGGGAGGCGGGGAGATAAAGGGGAGGAGAAAGGGTGGGTGCTTGTCTTCTTCCTTTGCCAAATCTGGAGCAACTGACCCTATCTTTGTCTATCCTGTTCCCTTTCCAATCCCAACTTTGCACTACCTCCCCTTTGTGCTGCTTCCATATACTAGCAAAGGCTTGGGCTCCGGGGAAAATGTGGTATGCCTTGCACCAGGGGAAAGGTAAAGAAAGAAGCAGAATCTCAGTGAGACATTCTCTCCTAAGGAAAGAAGTCAAAGGATAAATCAGGCCCAGGTAGCTCCAGCAGCCTCTGATTTATTTGGATGACCCTCTTTGGGGTTCTTTAATTTAGGAGGAGAGGGTTGTCACCCTTTCACCTCTATTAAGCCTCTATTCTGAATAGCATTTCAAAGGTGAAGCAGCAAGAATCTTTGCTTACATGTTTTTCTTTTCCATTCTTTTTACTTCTCTTTGAAAAAAGAAAGGTTTTTGGGACAGCTAGGTGGGGCAGTGAATAGAGCATTGGTTCTGGAGTCAGGAGGACCTGAGTTCAAATCCAGCTCAGACACTTAACACTGTGTTAGCTGTGTGACCTTGGGCAAGTCACTTAACCCCAATTGCCTTGCCTTCCCCCTCCACAAAAGAAAAAAAAAATACAAAAAAAAAGTTCTTCTATTCTCTCTCCTTCGAGATGGTGACACTTCCATTAGGATTTAGCAGTGTTTGCTAGAGTACACTAGCTACAATTCTCTTCCCACTCCAAAGTACTCTCCATTCAGCCACCAAAGTGATCTTCCTAAAGCTCAGGTCTGACCATGTCATCCTCTTACTCAATAAACAACAGTGGCTTCTGTCATTTCAGAATCAAATATAAAATCCTTTGTTTATCAGTTCAAAGCCCTTTATAAGCTACCCTCCCCCTATCTTTCAAGTGTTCTTACACATTAAACCTCCCCTACCTCCCCTCCCCCAACCAACCCTCCCATACTTTATGATCCAGTGACACTGGCTTGCTTTTCCTGGAACAAGACACTGGCTTGCTTTTCCAGTTCATCTCCAGATTCAGAGAATTTTACTTCATGCCTAGAATCCATACCCTTCTCATCTCTGCCTCCTGGTTTTGTTTTTCTTCAAGACCCAGCTAAAATCCCATATTCTATGGGCAGGTTTTCCAGATACCTCCCATAACTCTAATGCTTTTATTCTGTTAGTTATCTCCAAGTTTGCTTGTATATAGTTGTTTGCATATAGTCTGCCTTATTAGACAGCGAGCTCCTTGAAAGCAAGAAATATTTTTTGTCTTTCTTTTCATTGCCAGTGTTTATAGCACAGTGCCAATAGTAGGCATTTAATAATTGTTTGTTGGACTGAGTGACTAAATGTTCGCTGATTTTTTATACAAAAGGCAACTGTGATTTAGTGGCTAGAGAGTTTGTCTCAGAACTTAGACAATTTGGGTTCAGTTTCTGCCCCCAGACACTTGGATAAATCACTTAACCTCTCAGTGTCCCTAGGCAATTCTCCTGAATTGATTAGAAGAGCAGTTATGAATCAGTATTGGTAGAGGGAATCCCCTACTCTGGGAATTCTATCAGTAAAATCACAATTCCAATTTACATAAAAGTTATAATTTCTCTTTCCTCCATGTTTGTATATTTCTCTTTAGACTGCTGGGCAAGAATACATTTTAAAACATATTAACTAGGAGAATTTCCCAATTTAAAAATGAAACTTTTTTCTACCTACTATTTCCCAGCTTCCAAAAATAAGTACTTTATAAGCCATCCCAAATGTTTTAAAGTGATACTCTCCATTTTCCCTAAATAATTTGTTAATAACATTTTTTCATAATGGGAAATTGTAAACTGTCATCATATATTTAAAATAATATGGTATGATACTCTAATACCACATCTTTATAGGTACTATTAATTCCCCCTCCCACCTGAGGCAGCTCAAAACTCCTATTATTTTCTATGTCTTGCCTAATTTTACAGAGGAAGAAACAGATGCTCTGAGAGACCAGGCTTGCCTCATACCACACAACTAGCAAGGGTCTGAGCCGGGACTCACCTCTGACTACCAAAGCCAATGCCTTTTCCATTCCACCTTCTGATTCCCTCACCCATCAGCACCTGAACCTCCCTTCTCAGCTACATTTTTGGCAAGTAATGCTCATAGAATCGCTAAAACAGTTCTTTGTGGCTAGGGGAGGGGAAGAGATGCTAGAAAATATAGACCCTGAGCTGAAGTTGGGGGCCAGGAAGATCTGATTCTTTTATCAAGGCCCTTTTGGGCTGGGCTCTGGCTTCCTCCTCAGAAACAATGGGACAAAAAGGGGGGAAAATGATCATGGAAAATGCCTGCAGGGCCATGGCCCCTCTTTTGAATGCCCCTGAGACTCTAGATCCAGTGTCACTGGGCTGAGCAATCCCTCAGGGAGACTGAACTAGGAGCAGGGGGATGGGGTGGGAGGAAGGTCCTATAATTATCCATGTAGAAAAGGAAATGACTTCATCTCCCAAGGACCAAATGGCTCACCCATGACCAAAGGTTGCCAGTGACTCCTCAGAAGATGCCCTCCATATCTATGCAGTCCTCAACTTAAGCTTTTGGATTCCAGGAGAGGCCTAAAGTGTATGAGTGGAGACATCGTAACCATTCTAATCCAGGAGTTCTTGACTTTTCATGCATTGTGGAGCCCTTTTGGCAGACTGGTGAAACCTATGGATCCTTTCTCAGAAGGTTTTTTAATGCATAAAATAAAATACACGGTATTACAAAGGAAAACAATTATATTGAACAAGTTTACAGACCTCAGGTTAAGAACCCATTCCCCCAAACCAGTCACTAGTGGCGTTGACTCTAGCTGACTTTCAGTCCTTTTTTGAGACTGCTGGCTGTTTCTTAGGGTAGAAACCCTAAGGAACCTTCCCAACCCCGGTTTTACCACACATCTGAGTATTACCAGTTATCAGGAGACTCTAAAAAAAATGTTAATCTTCAGAATAAGTATATGCCTTTATTTCTATACTCCAGAACTTGGGGAGTTGCCACCAAATCAAGTTATTCCAAAAAGTTTGGGAACAAGTTTTACTTTAGAGGTTTGTGGTGTTTAAGAAGTTCATCCTTTTAAAAATGGGTGTCACTTCCTCTCTCTTGGGCTCTATTTTTTCATCTGTAAAAGAAGATAATAAATTTGGAGCAGATAATGAACATAGAGGTCATCTAAGCTAACAAAACAGAGGCCTAGAGAGTTTGATCAATTTGCCTGTGGTCTCATCGGTGATATGATGTAGAGCTGAACTCACACCTAAGTTCTAGAACCCCCAAAAGAACATTCCACTGTAGCATGATGCCTCCCAGTCAAAGGGGAGAAAAAGGGATCAGATTTTTCTCTAAGGTCCCTTCCAACTCAAAATTCTACAATACTCTGATAATTTCCCAAGCCATGTGTATTAAATGATTCTTATCTTATCTAGATTTGGTAGGCTCTTAGGTGAGTCTATATCTGATAGTATTTGTTGTCGTTCAGTCATTTCCAACTCTTCATAATCTCATTTGGGGTTTTCTTGGCAAAGATACTGTGTGATTTGCTATTTCCTTAGCCAGTTTATTTTATAGATGAGGAAACTGAGGCAAACAGGGTTAAGTGATTTGCCCACACCGCTAGTAGAAGTATCCAAGGTCAGATTTGAACTCCAGAAGATGAATCTTCCTGACTTCTGGCCCACGTAAAGTAATGGAAAGAGCACTTGTCCTAGAGTCCAAATTCCTGGAATTTAAGTCCTGGTGGCAAAACATTCAACTTTTATGATCTTGGGCCCATCACTTTGAAACTTAGTCTCCTAAGTCTATAAACTGGGAATATTCTTCCATTGGACATTGAAGGGTTGTTGTAAACCTTCAAGTACTGAAAATATTTGAATTAATATCATTTCTAGTCATTACTAATGACTACATTAATATCATCAATGTATTTGGATTAATATCATTGAGTGGATCTGGATATGAATATCAAACAACACAGAATCCAATGGACAGTAATACCAGGAATTAGGAAAGAAATTCAAGGCTCCTCTTGGTAAACCAAGGCTTTCCGAGGAGCAAAGATACCTCCCATTCTCTCCCATCCCACCTTTCGTCCCCTACAAAGACTTTCATAAAAACAGATGGTGTCCCCTTGCTTCTAGGTGCTGAGTTAGCAGACAGTTGGGTCACTGTCCTCAGTAGTTTTATGGGGTGTCCCATTTAGTTGTACTTTTGTGACTGGGGATCAGGGGGGATTTGTACTGTTGTGCTTGCACGATGACTTGGCACCATGGGAATTTGCCCAGCCTGCTTGATGGAGGTCATCCAACTCTGAATAGAAACAGACATTGCCCACGGAGAGAGCCCTGGCCCACTTTCCCCGGGTGACCTTCAGCCTATGTCCTGAGAAATAAGCAAATGTAGATTTCTGTAGTTATTAGGGATAAATACCCTGATTTATTATATATTATATTATATTTATGTGTATGTGGGACCCATCACCACCACCACCACCACCAAGAATATAGGCAGTCAGGAGCACATACAATCACACTAGATCAACAGGCAAAGGGACCTGACTGCTATGTCTTAGGATATGGGTCAACAGGGTAGCTTGAAACAATCACACTCTGTGACGGAAGAAGTTGCAATAGCCCGAGAGCATTCTCATCCCAGGGCTCACGTTTTAGTTGCAGAATGCCTGTTATATAACCACAGCTATGTATGAATATATAAGCAGACCCAGAACTGGGTGGGACAAAGAATTGGATTACAGATTAGGTGGGGTTTGAAAATTGTATATCCCACTTATCCCTACCCTTACTTTGACAAGATAAATAGACAGACAGATAAGACAGATGATAGATAGACAGACAGACAGATAGACAGACAGACAGACACAGACAGACAGACAGACAGATAGACAGATAGAGAGATAGATAGATAGATAGATAGATAGATAGATAGATAGATAGATAGATAGATATGGATAGACGATTATCTCTTATTTTGGGAGAAAGCATGGCATGGTTGAAAAAGGACTGGCCTTAGAGTCCAAAAGACCTAGGTTTGAGACCCATCTTTGATAAATAATGGTTTTGTAACCCCTGGGCAAGTCATTTAAGTTCTTTCCAATCTCTCTAACACTCTTAAGTTACAAATGACATGCCAGTCTGCATTGGTAGAGCACCCTTTCTCCTTGAGAGTATCCTACACCAAGGAAGCCACAGGTTTGGTCTGGAAAAAAAAATGTATATCATCTTCATTTCCAAATATTTCCTTCTCCCATCCACTACCCAAAGAGCTATTGTTTTAATCTATCAATCAGAAGCCATTTCCTAAATGTTGTCTATGTGCCAGATCTAAAATTGTCATTTTTTTCCAGTTATGTCTGACTCTTCATGACCCCATTTGGAGTTTTCTTGGCAAAGATCCAAGAATGGTTTGCCATTTCCTTCTCCAGTTCATTTTGCAGAAACTGAGATAAACCGAGTTAAGTGACTTGCCCAGGGTCACATAAATGTCTAAGGCCAGATTTGTACTCCGGAAGAATGAGTTTTCCTGACTCCAGACCTGGCACTCTATCCACCTCACCACCTAGCTGCCCTGGGTGTGCCAAACCACATAAGACAGAATGAAAAAGGAAGAGACAAAAAAAAAAAGCACTTCTATACTAACCAACACATTAGCTGAATTTGACAGCATGTGCAATATTCCAAAATTATATTCTCCCACCTCTGCAATGGAGGAATGGAAGGATATTTTCTCATCTCTCCTTCAGGGACAGGTTGGGTCAATATAATTGCACAAAGTTCAATTTCAAGTCTTCTTTTAGTTTTGTCTTTCTGTGTACATTGTTGAAGTCGTTACACATGTTGTTTTACATCATTCTGCTAACTTCACTTTGTATCAGTTCATTTAAGTCTTCCCCTGTTTCTGTGTATTCTTCCCACCTATTCTTTTTAATGGAACAATAATATTCCATTATATTCATTTACCATAATTTGCGTAGCTATTCCCCAATTGATGAGCATCTTTTATTTCCATTGCTTTGCCACTACAAAATGTTCCTGCTAGAAATATTTTGTTGTACATGGCACTTTTTTTTTTTAATCTTTGATTTCCTTGGGTTATGTTCCTAGTGGGTCCATGCCTGATTTTGGTATCTAATCTTACACAATCCACTTAGCATATATTTTTGTTCCTTCATTTCAATCAGGCATTAGAGAAGCAAGAATAAAATAAAAGTCAGTCCCTAACCTCAAGGAAATTGCACTCTACTTCTGATTGTTGTTTACTGAGGCCTTTGAAGCTCCAGTATAACACATTTGATGTCTCAAAATAAATATCCAGAGATGAAAAGAAGAATTTTCTGGCATTGAAAGTGTCTATATTAATAAAAAACAATTTCAGTATCATGTATTTATTTTTTGCATCCCTTGGCCATTGCATCCTGGGCAGCTACCAGCTACCAGCTCTGAATATATACCAATATATGCCAATGAAACAGTCAGTCAACCAATAAGTATTTATTAGGTAACTACAACCTGAGAGGTACTTTGCTAGGTGTTGGGGACACAAGTACACATAGGTCTCATTTTACATAAATTTGCATTACGCAAATTTGACTTTAAAGAATTCTGAAAGAAATCTGCCTTCCAAAAAATCAGCATGTGTTAACTTTTAGTACTATGCTTTTAGTCTCCTCCTCCCACTCCCCACCAAAACAACAAAAATGCCCCCCCAAAAAAATCTCTAAATGAAAGTGGAGGAACAGACCCAGAAAGACCACCACCACCTCCACCACCAGATCATGCTTCATTTGAGAGCTCTGGAGCCAAGAAAGCAGACCTTTGCCCCACCTACCAGTGTGTCTATCCCATGTGTCTGCCCCCCTTGTGGTCTTCATCTAACTTCCAGCCAGACTCCCATGTGGTTGGCCCCTGCTTCCAATTCTCTTTCCTTGGCATCCACGTATCCTTGAACCATGTGCTGGGTTCCCTCCCTCCACAATATGAGTTCCCCTTTCTTGCCTCCCTACCTCACCTTTCTCACTTCAGCAGGCAAATTCTCATCACATAAAATCTCTTTAATAGAGGTCTGCTGAAGGGTCCATTTACATAAAACGAGAACTGTCCATACAATGAATGAAATGATCCCTACTCAAAAGGAACTTAAACTGTAATAGGGAAAATATTAAGTATATACTTAAGTTTTCCCAGAATAAAGAGAATAAGTATAAAGAGGTTATATACAAGTGGTGATTGGAGAAGGAGTTGGGAAGTTATTGGGAAAGAATTTGTGTAGAATGTGGTACTTGAGCCTTACTTGAAGGAAGAGAAGGATATCATAAGGTGGAGATGAGAAGGGACTGAATTCTGGGTATGGGACATGGTTAGTGCAAAGGCATGGAGGTGGAACATGGAATTATCATGCATGAAGAACAAAGAGAAAGACAGTTTGGTTTGATCTCAGAGTACAGGAGGGACAATAATATCCAGGGAGGCTGGAAAGATTCTTTGAAGATACATTGTAAAGGGCTTTAAAAGCAAAACAGAAAAGCTTCTATTTTATCCTTCAAAAGGCAACAGATAAACACTGGAATTGAATAGGGGATTTAGATGGTCAGGTCTGCACTTTAAGAACATCACTTGAACAGCAACAGTGGTAAGATTTGAAGTAAGGAGATCAATTACAATAACTTAAATGAAAGGGGATAAGAGCCTGCACTAAGATGGTAGCTATGAGTAGAGAGAAGGGGTTGTACACAAGAGATGTCATTGATGTGGAAAGAGATATTTGACAACTAACTGGATATCTGTGAGGTGGTAGAGCTATCAAAGATGATACTGAAGATATGAACCAGAGAGACTAGAAGGATGGTGCCTTGGAAAGAAAGAAGGTAGTTTGGAAGAGGTTTTTTTTTAAAAAAGTTTTAAACAAAAGAAATTTGAGATGTCTCTGCAGTGTCTGATTTGAAATACCCAATAGGCAATTGGGGATGCAGGACTGAAGCTCAGGAGAGATACTGACACTGGATATGGAGGTGTCTGAATAATCTGTATAGAAATGATAGTTAAACCCATGGAAGCTGATTTGGTTACCAAGAAAAAAAATGCAGAAGGTAAGAGAAGAGGATCTCAGACAGCAGTTTGGTGTATGCCTATTGTTATAGAGGATGATATAGATGATGAACTAGCAAGGAAAATGGGGAAAGAGTGGCCAAACAGGAAGGAGAAGAGCCAAGACAGTGTCATCACAAAAGCCCAGAGAGAGAGGAGAGAGTGGTGGCCTCTTGGGAGGAGAGGGTGGTCAACAGTGTCAAATGTAGCAGATATATTGAGAAGGATGAGGACTAAGGAAAAAGTCATTGCTGTGATTTGGCAACTAATAGATCGGAGAGAGTTATTTCATTTGAGTAATGAAGTCTGCAAAGAGTTGAGGAGCGAAAAGCATACACAGTTTTTTCAAGGAGTTTGACCGAGAAAAGGAGAGATATAGTATGATAGCTTGATGGAGAGGCAGAGGTCTAAGTGACCATAGAATTGGTTATAGAACATTTGACCAAGAGTGGCTATGAGAAATAGTTTTTTTGTTTGGTTTGGTTTTTTTTACTATGTAAGCCCATAATATATTCCCTTTACCTTCCTTCTTATTCCTCTTCCTCCTCTAGGCATTTTTTCTCTGATGACATTTTCTCTATGCCCATCTCATGGCCCAGATATACTGCTATATGATTCAAGGAATCTCAGAGTTGGAAGGAACCTCAGAGGCTTAGAGTTCAACCCACTCATCAATAGGAATCTCCTCTACAACTTTTATGACAGGTGGTCATGCAATCTGCACTTGAAGACGTCCTGTGACAGAGAAGCCTCTCCCTCCCAGGGCAGTCCATTCCACTTTGGGCTGGTTTATTGCTAGTATAAGTATTTTCTCATGTTAAACCCTAATCTGATTCTCTGAGATTTTGCCCCTCTTGTTCCTAGTTCTATGGAGCCAAGCACAGCAAGGAAGTCTAATTCCTCTTCCAGAACCCTTCAAATGCCTGAAAAGAGCAAGCCTTCACTTGCCAAGTCTTCTCTTCTATTAAAAACCAGTCCTAGTTCCTTCAACCAGACATAATGAGCAGGATTCCAAGCCACATCACCACCCTAACCACAACTTGTGGCTGTGTTCTAACTCACCAATGTCCTTCCTAAGACATGATAGTCAGAAATGCTGACAAGATTCTAAGCATAGCCTGACCAGAGCAAAGCCCAATCTAGGAGTGAGTGCCCATGGAGGTCACATTCATATGTTCTCTAAAAAGTTGGGCTGCTATTCTCTCTCCGGTTCTTCATCCTCACCTACCTCCCATCCCCTTCATCACAACCATCTTCTTTTAGCCTTGGTCTCAGGCAAGCTCAGGTAGTTGGGGTTCTCTATGCATCCCCAATCAAACATGAAAAGTATTTTCCAATAAGAGACAACAACAGATACAAACAAATGTGCAAGAGATAATAATAATAATAATAATAATAATAATAATAATAATAATAATAATAATAATAAGGGCAGGTAGGTGGTGCAATGGATAGAGCACTGACCCTGAAGTCAGGAGGACCTGAGTTCAAATCTCACTGGCCTCTGATACTTACTTAGCTGTATGACCCTGGACAAGTCACTTAACCCTGATTGTCTCAAAAAAAAATAAGAGATAATAATAATAGATTCTCATTTTACAGATAAGAAACTGAGGCTAAAAAAGGTTGTGACTTTCCCAGGGTCAAACAGTTAGCTATCTGAGGCAGGCTTCAAACTTAGTTCCCTCATTTTTCCTTTTGGTATTTGACCCAATGACAGAAATTGTTGATTCTTAACTGTAACATAGAGTGTACAAAGATTCAATTCCTCTTCTTTGTCTCCTTGGCTTCCTCATTCCAGGGTCAGACTCTATGTGACGAGGCAACTCTAACAAAAAGCCTTGACTTTTGTGAACTTGGGGGGTGAGCTGCGTGATAAATTGAATGATTCTGAATTTTTGAGGTAAAGAGAATGCTGTCTATACTTGTTTTGCAAATTTTTTCTCTTTTCTTTAGTCCAGGGGAGGGGAAATTAGATAACCAATGATTATGTAGTAATGTAGGTTGTAGGTTGAGTGTCAAAAATTCACCTTGCATTCAGCAGGTATCCTGACTGACCTTTAATAAGCCTAGGATTGTACAATGGACTTATGAAATTGGGCCAAGCTCATTGGTTAAATTCCAAAAACTGCTTGGGGATTTGGAAGGGGAAGTGGAATAGGAAGACACCATTCTCATCTGGGGGTCACAAGGAGACTAGAGATAATCAGGATGGGCCAGGCCAGGTCTAGGAAACTGCAATTAGATGGAAAAGCTGTCATTTAGAGTCTCCAGGGCTAGGTAGTTTCCTTTTCTACACATTATTAATGAATAAATCAACAAGCATTTATTGCTTTTACTATGTACCGGGCATCAGGTTAGCAACTAGAAATACAAAGCAAAAATGAAATAGTCCTTTCCCTAAGGGAGAAAACATGTACAAACACATACATAAATAAAATATTTTTTTAACTGAGCCTATGCTTCCATTGATTTGGTGATCTCTGCATTGAGGGAGCTCCTTCTATCAGTACAAATAGGCTCATGATTTTTCAGGTTATAGTCTCAGACAGTTTCCTAGAGTCCTGAGAGTATAAGTGATTTTGCTCAAGCTTACACGGCCAATATGCTCCAATCCTGACTCTAAAATATGCTATCTGCTTGGTCATACTGTCTCCTGATCTAAAATACAAGGTCAAATAAAAACAAGGTCAATTCTTTTGGTGGAGAGAGACATTAGCAGCTGGGGTGGGAAGATCAAAAAAGGCTCCATGTAGAAGATGACCGAAACTTAAGCTTTTAGGATATTAGGGATCCTAAGATTCAGAGGTAGGGCAGCTAGATGGCTCAGTGACCAGTCCTAGAGTCAGGAGGATCTGGGTTCACACACTTGACACTTAACTAGCTGTGTGACCTTGGGCAAGTCACTTAACCCCAATTGCCTTGCCTTCCTCCCTCCCCCCCCAAAAAAGATTCAGAGGTGAAGAGGGAATTTCTAGGCATGGGTGGACATATGTACAGAGACTACTAATTATGTTACTTAGAAGGTCCTGAATTCACATTTTCTCTTTTCCCTTGTTTAAAAAAAAACTCTTAATCTAACAACTTAGAAATGACACTTTTGTGGAGTAAAGGAAATAAGCGTTGGGACAGGGCAGTAACCAAAACTGGGGTGGCAGTTTACAAAGTAAGGAAAAGCAGAAGTCATACAGTCAAAGGACAAGGTCCCTAGATAGGTTACAAGATGAGAGAGGCTAATGGCCATCAAAGCAGAATGGGTCAATGAAGCCTGAAGTCCAGGGTTGGATCAATAACTTTCTGTCTAGCCCTCAGCTGATGCCAAGAACAGACTATTGCCTTAAAGTAGGTTAATTAGACCTTTCCAGTCTTATTTCCTGCTATTTCTTTTCATAGGCTCCAGCTAAATGAAAATATAGTTATCCCTTCCACATCTCAGGAGTTAGAGTCAAGGCACCATTGTCTCCTCCTCCTCCCAGTCCCCACCCCTCTGCGATCTGGAAAATCTTAGTAATAATTTTTGGCCTTCCCTTTGTACCAGAAGAGATGTCTGCATTTTTTCTTTTTCTTTTATGGGGTGTTTATAGTACCTTATTGTAAAATTTGGGTTAAGTATTTGGTCATAGTCTCTGTGTTGTCTGCTGGCCTTCACGTATCATCTGTGGCTTCCACAAAACTCTCCAAAAGTTCCATTTAATTTTTTATGCTGTCCTGTGACATATGGAAACAGTGACAGGGAAAGTAGTGATGTGGAAGGGATAATTGTACTTAAACTATGGTACATTTGAATTCTTGTTTTATAGTATGTTATTTGTGCATACTTTCATCTTCCTTATCAGCATGCAAGGTCTTTGATGGCAGGGATCACATATTTATCTTTTCATCTACCCCAGTACTCCATATCAACTTAATTGTTGAATAAAAATATTAAAATAAAAAGAGTATGTTAATTCAAATTGAAAGGAAAGCTGAGGGCCCCCAAGCTAAGAAGTTTGCCTTTTGATGGAGATGCCATATCAAGACATTTGAGATCCAAGTCAGTGTGAAGCTATTTCCAATCAGCAGCTATCAGCAAGTCTTAAGCACTTCCTTAAGCCTCACTCAGAGAAATTTGAAAAAAAGTATTAAAGGCAGAGCTTTAGTCCAAAGAACAATGACTCCATCCAGTACCCAGGAACTAATCACAAAACAATAAATAACCTTACACAGAGATCTCAGATCTGACCTCCTACATTGTAGACCTTAACAGGATGGCAAGATGCTCCATTCTTCACATGTGGTATTTGTACCAACTGCATCAAACCCTCCAAAACTTTCTCAGTGAGATCCGTGGTCATATGAAAGAGAATGGGCTGACCAGGGATCAACAAACTACAAGCTCCAGACTGGCCTACCACCTGCTTTTTGGGTGTCCCCAAAGTCTGGACACATAGGAAATCTCATTAATTATGCATATTTTCAAGAAATTAAATGAATGAAATTTTCAACAACATTTAATTTAATTAGCATAAATTTTAGCCATGATAATTTCATATGGAATAAAAGCTTTCATTAGCTAATTGGGGACTATTTTCCATATTAATGAGATTAAATTAATTTAATTAATTAATGAAATTTCCTATGTGTCTCCTATGTCTTCCTATGAAATCTCATTTGTGATAATTAAATAAAATGTCAAAAATTTTGTTCATTTCATTTCTTAAAAATATACATAGTTAATGAGATTTCCCATGTGTCCAAACTTTAGGAACACCCTGGATAGCCCGAAAACTAAGGGACAGACTTGACTCATAGCAGTAGTTGGCTGATCCCTGGAAACTCTTAACTATCCACATGAGACAATCAAGTTGAAGAAAGGAAATAAGTATGTATATAATGCCTACTATGTGCCAAGCACTATATTAAATACAAAGATAAATATTATCTCATTTTGTCCTCAGAACAGCCCTGGGAGGTAGATACTATTTTTATTCTTATTTTGTAGATGAGGAAACCAAGACAGACAGAGGTTAAGTGATGTGCCCAGGGTCACACAGCTAGTAAGTGTCTGAGGCTGCCTTTGAACTCGGTCTTCCTGACTCCAGGCCCAGCGCTCTACCCACTGCACCTCTTAGTCTGGAAAAAAGATATTGACCAGACTTTGACATTAAATGAGATGGACATTGGATTAGTCTGTATGTATACATATGTGCATGCGTATTTTATATAAGTTAGAGATTAGACAAATTATGCATTTATGCATGCTTATCTTCCACCAAAGTCCTACTTCAAAGCCCACTGTGGTAGAGAGGCAACTCAGGGCTCCCAAAGGCGATAGCCATGCAGGAAAGGCTCTGGCAGGGCCTTCCAAGCAGCAAAGTCTTCAGGTACAGTCCCAGAGATAGACTAGGTATCTATTTCCAAGAACCAGCTCAGATACATTTGGAGAGATTTATCCCCAAGTTGGACACACAAGGAAGAATTTTTCAACCACTATAACTCTCAGAGATCAAATCCTAAGCCATAGAGAGCTGTTGTTTTAAATCTGTGTTGGTAGGAGCAGCATTCATAAGGACAAAATCACACAGATGTTTAATGTATGAAAGAGAAAAGGGGGGAAGGGAGGGAGGGGAGAAGGAGGGGAGTTAGAGAAAAGGAGGGAGGGAGAAAAGGGAGAGACAAAAAAGAAAGAGAAAGAGGGAAAGAGAGAGATGAAGAGAGAAAGGAGTAAGATACACAAAGAGAGTCAGAAAGACAAAGAGGAGAAGAGGAGAGAGAGAGAAGACAAAGAGAAGGAGAGAGGGAAAGAGAAAGGAAGAGAAGGAGAGAGAGAGAGAGAGAGAGAGAGAGAGAGAGAGAGAGAGAGAGAGAGAGAGAGAGAGAGAGAGAGAGAGAGAGGAAAAAGACAGAGACAGAGAAAGAAAATGGCATAGTGGATAGAGAGCTGACCTCAAAGTCAGGAAGACCTTTTGGGTTCAAGTCCCATCTCTGACCCATACTGGCTGTGTGGCTCCAGGGCAACTGGGTGCCCCAGTTAAAGGAGACTATAAATTGCAGAGAAGAAACTGAGCTGCATTGCTAGAAAGGAAGCTCCTTATAATAATGAAATCGCAGATATGGTTTTTTTTTCCTAATATATATGTGTATTAGTATTAGACAGCTGATCCTAGAGTCAGACCTTGGTTTCAGTGACAGTTTGACCCTGGATGAGTCACAGCCTCTCAGTGCTACAAACAACTCTAAGATACTGTTTTACGTTTGGTAGAGGGAGTTTTCTCATTGATTTCAGGTTCGGTTAAAAAAAAAAAGACAAGTACACACATTTGTATATCTTTATATATGTGTATACATATATGTATGTGCATGTGCATCATATAGATATGTAGCAACCCTTGAGTCTAAACCTATTCTCCCAAGCTACATACATACAATCCAGGCAGGTTCCTAGAGCAAATTTTGTTTCATCTCCTCCTCAGGACTCAAGGAGTGAGACATTAGAGATTCTTTTCTTGCTATAGGATTGAATCCCCTTTCCAGTATTTTCTCCCCCAATGTCAATTTCCAGTTACAGTTAGTAACACTTTATAATGGGCAGCTAGGCAGCACAGTGGATAGAGCTCCTGGGCTGGAGTCAGGAAGATCTGAATTCAAATTCAGTCTCAGACCACCTAGGTGACCCTGAGCAAGTCACTTAACCCTCTTTGCCTCAGTTTCCTCATCTGTAAAATGAGCTGGAGAAGGGAATGGCAAACCAGTCCAGTATCTCTGCTGAGAAAACCCCAAATGGGGGTCATACAAAGAGTTGGACACGACTGAAATGACTGAACAACATCTCCTTTGTATCACTGATATCATTCAGTGATTCATGCTTAATATCATTTAACTAGTTAACATCAGGGGCGGCTAGGTGGTGCAGTGAGTAGAGCACCGGCCCTGGAGTCAGGAGTACCTGAGTTCAAATCCGGCCTCAGTCACTTAACACAAAAAACTAGCCGTGTGACCTTGGGCAAGTCACTTAACCCCAACTGCCCTCCAAAAAAAGCAAAAAAAAAAAACAAGACTAGTTAACATCAATTAGCTTTTACAAACAGATAGTTTTTACAAGAATATATAGTAAGGACAGCAGTGCAAAAAGCTCATCCTCACCCAGATCAGGGGCACATTCTCACTTGTCCTTGGGGAGAGTGGGCCCCAACTCTTTTTTGAGAGTGGGCCCAAATTTAAGACATTTGCTACAAGTCATTTGCCCATACCAAATACATTTCTGAATGCAGCATTTCTAATGGACAAGCCGCTCTCTCCTTCAGCACTTTTAGGAGATCATGGCTGCTGGATCAGTCTCCTAATGGACTGGATCCCCATTGCCCCGCAGGCCTGGGCACGCAGACCAGGCCAGTAGACTCTGGAACGGACTCTAGCTCTTTGACCTCCGATGACTTTCCCGATCTATCAGAGCTCAGTACAGTCCATTCCATCTCTAATACTTCTCCACCCAAGGGGAATGCGTTCCTATGCCACATGTCAGCCTGGGTGAAGAGAGCAGGTAGCTGACAAAGGTGTTCACTCTCTCAGCAATATCAGGTCATGTGCCTGCGGTTTCATGCAAGCCTTAGGTGAGAGAGCCAGACCCTCCTCCCCCAACCAGATGCTCAGAGCAGCTCATCTTCATTGCCTGCTGCCAGGGAAGGAAAAGGAATAAATTGCCCCCTTGGGAATCTTTTATGTGCATTCCTATTTCTGGGTCAGCCGGCGATCAAATGTCTATTTCTTTACTACAATGTTAGCAGAAGAAACAATCATCAAATACCTGCCTGTGTTCCAAAGTCCATATGGTGATTGCATCAGACCAAATATGCCATGTATGAACATAAGAGCTGGGTTCTCATCAGCCAATTCACTATCCATGTGTGTATGTAAATATATGTATATATTAAATTATGCATGTGTATATAAAACCTTGACAGTTTTTGCAGGTGGACAGTGAGTTGGACCTAAAATTGTACAGGAAGAAAAGGTCAACTGGACCTCATTTAGTAAGTTAAATACAGTATTTTCAGTGATTTGGATTTACTTTAAAAAAAGCAATAACCCAAACCTAACATCAACATTCTCTTGATAATGTTTTATGACTGTAAATCATGGTACACATAATTTTAGAATCAAAATCACAGGTAACCTAGTGTGCAATCACTTAATCATCATTTCTTAATCCAATTTTATTTCATTTTCTGTTCCATCAATGAGCATTTATTAAGCACCTACTATGGACTAGGCACTGAACAAAGGCACTAAAGATATGGTGGATGTTGTTTGTGACCCCATTTGGGATTTCCTTGGCAGAGACACTAGAGTGAGTCACCATTTCCTTCTTCAACTCATTTTACAGATAAACTGAGGCAAAGAGGGTTAAATGACTTGCCCAGGGTCACAGAGCTTGTGAGTGTCTGAGAGCCAATTTAAACTCAGGAAGAGGAGTCCTTCTAACTCCAGACTTTTATCTACTTGTAATGGGAATGGGAATTTGAAGGTCTTCCCTGCCCCTTAACAGACCTGGGGGGAGTTTGAAGACCTCCCCTGCTTTGAAAGTAAACTCTGCCCCCTAATAGGCTGAATGTAGTCACATGGAGCCTGTGGTGGGAGGAGTTTGCTGAAGGAAAGCAGAGTCCATAGGAAGCTGGGAGTCAGAGCCAGAGAGATGGTGGGAGAGAGAGGTGCTCAGGCAAGGAAATGGAGAGGTTTGTGAGTTAATATTGACCTTATATTGATTTGTGGGAAGGCTGAAGGATGCTGTGGCTCTCATTGTTATCATGGCTTCTTAATATCTTTGGTACTATGATGGAATTGGCTTACTGGTTTGGGAATATGGCTTTCTGGTATCTAAATAAATGCTTCAGTTCTAGCCTCTGTCTGGAGAGTTTGGTATATTTTGTGATCAAACATTATGCGATATTTATAGTCATGGTCTTTATCATGATTGCAGGTGCTGTAAAAATTGCCTTGATGCTACACCACTGTACCACCTAACTACCCTTAGAATTAAAGTATAGAGTAAAATAATTCCTATTCTCAAGGTGCTTGGGATGGCTAGACAGCGTAGTGAATAGAGCACAGGCCCTGGAGTCAGGAGGAACTGAATTCAGATCTGGCCACTTACTAGCCGTGTGACCTTGGTCAAGTCACTTAACCCCAATTGCCCTGCCTTCCTCCCCTCTCCCCCAAAAAAAGACCAAAAAAAAGAAAGAAAAACATGGATGAACATAGCACCAGATGAAAATATGGGGGAGTTGTGATGTACATTGATGGCATATGTGTGCCACAGCCATTGAGTTCACAGACCCATCTAGTCAGTTAGTCAATTAGCACTTATTAAGCACCTACTATGCAGCAGGCACCAGGTTAAGTAATGGGGATACAAAAAAAAAAGGCAAAAGAGAGTCCCTGCCCTCCAAGAATTTGTAAAGTAAGAAAAAAAATGGTGAAACCAAAAAGGCAGCATGGTTGACTTCACAACAACTCTGGGATGTAAGTGCTATTATTATCTCATTATATACTTGAAATGGAAGTTTCGAGTTAAGTAACTTGCCCAGAGTCACACAGCAACCAAGTGTCTAATGCTAGACTTGAACTCAGATCTTCCTGACTCTAGGCCCAGTACTTTATCTATTGTACCAACTACTTTTAAGTGAAGATCCAGCGTCTCCTATTTTAGCTCCTGATTGCAGAGAAAGGAACTGAGAGAAGGTTCTTCTGTTACCCTAGTGACAAGGAAGACCTAGGCAGAGATATGCTGGTAAATGTTTAGTAAGCAGCTCTTCAAGGGAAAAAATATAACCAGGACACACTTTTAAGTTCAATCTGCATTATTAACATTTCCTACATTCCTGTCTTAAGTCCAGACAATCAACAAAACAATAAATCAAGCTTTGATTTGTAGTGTTTGCCAATTTCTGAGATGTAAATACTTACAACAAGCATCTAACCATCCAAGCACATCCCAAATCCAAGGCTAACACTCTATCTTTGTCTCCCTTTCCCTTTGTCCCCCACCATATACCTCACTGAAGTCCTTGGCTTTCAAAGACACTGCTGAATATCAACGAAAGAAGGGGGAAAAGTGAAAAAAGCTATATGCTTATCCCTGTCTTAAGCTCTCTGACACACTGATTGCTAAAACAGATTTCCACTCTTTCCAGTAGCTGAGCAAAGGCAGTGAAGGGTAGCATGCTGGACTTGTAACTAATAAAACCTCTATCCCAGACACTTAGTTGTGTTGCTGTGGGTAAGTCAATTAACTCCTCAGATCCTCAGTTTCCTCATCTTTAAAAAAAAATATTATCTTCGTGTTATTAGCTTCAAAATTGTACCCATAGATTTAGAGAATGAAGCAGTGTTTTGTTTTGTTCTGGAGGCAATCAGGGATTTGCCCAGGGTCACACAGCAAGTAAGTGTCTGAGGTCTGATTTGAACTCAGATCCGGTACTCTATTCACTGCACCACCTGAAGGAGTATTAAAGGTCCTCTAGACTAACCTCCTCATTTAAGTGACTTTCCAAGGTCACCCAGATAGTATGTTATAGAGCTAGGATTCAAACTCATGTCTTCTAACTCCAAATCCAGTACTTTTCCCACTGTACCAAGCTGCTACCCTGATAAATGTCAGTTATTATTATCTGGATCTCAGGAGCCTGCCTCTGTTGCCATTTCTGTGCTGTGGTGACCTGCCAAAGAACCTCAGGGGTCAGAGGTGGAGGTAGAACAGACCAATGGAGAGAAAGCGACATTTCAATGGGAGTTTGCCCTCTGGCTAGCATGGTACCCTGGGAAAAGCACTTGTGAGACAACTCAGAAGACCCACCCTCACACTCTGACACCATAGCTAATCCACTAAGTGACCTCAAGGAAATTAGTTAACTTTGAGCCTCAGTTTCCTTATCTTTAAAATAAGGAGTTTGAATCTGAAAGGTAAGTTTTCCAACTTGAACGGTCTATAAACATAGTAGGATAGAGCCAGCCTAGTAGCTTTCAGCCTCCCTGCTTAGGAGGTGAGTTGTGTTTTATCTCCATGTTATTAGCAAGTCTCAAATTCTCTTTTAGCTTATTGCTTTGCAAACACAAATTTGTTTTGTTTCATTTTGTTTTGTTTGGGGAGGAAGAGGAAGGTGTTGGAACAAGATGAAAGATGTCAAATACAAAATGCCAGTTAAAACAAGATGCCTTCTTTTCCATTCTTTCCCAGCAGAGGAAGCTAGGGGCACCCCAAGCAATAACCCTTAAGAAAAAGATGGCATCTCTGACCAACAACATTCTTCAACCCAATTTTCTCCACACCTTTCCCTGGGAAAGCAGCCCCTGAATAAGAGACAGGGTGGTTCAGAACTTTGGGAAGGAAGGAAGGCAGGCAAAGAGGATGGTTTATTCTATAACAGGCGACATTAATGCCCCTCAGGTCCTGGCCCCTCCAATTAGGAAAGGGGTGGGATAATTTCCTGGCTGGGGGGAAGGGACTCTAGATTTTAATCTGGGCAGTACAAACCATGTTGGATAACTGAAAACTCATCAGTAAAATGAAGGAAGAAGGCGGGGGAGCAGAGAGAGGACAGTCTGAGCTGGCAAAGATCCAGATGCCAGGGGGACAGACACTAGCAGGGGGAAAGGGTGGGGGAAGGGGGTGTTTCCTGTTTTTGAAGGAGAGGACACAGAAAGAAAAATGCTACTTTTTTCCCTTGTCAAAAGGAGGGTGGGCAATTCACTTTCCCATCAAGCTAGGACCAGATGTCTTTTGCTATTTTCCAATAAAAAAGAAAAAAGAGAAAGAATAAGAATGGACATTTGAGAGCTTACTATACTGCCCTAAACATCACTAGGATGCCCTGTCCCAGAGCCCTGTGTTAAGAAGTACATAATATGCAATTTTAACATCCAAATCAAGAAAGCACCCCTTCCAATTCCCACTTCTTTGCCTCAGAAGGAGAATATTATGGATATGAAACACTACATAAAATTACATCAAATTTTTTTTATGTCTGTTAGGTTTTCCAGACTTTCTATTGGTGGGAGTGGTGTCTTTATAAGGGAGGGAGTAAGGGGAGAAGAGAGAAGAATGCATGGGAAATGTAGCTGATAGAAAAAGAGATGTCAATTTAAATATTTTTTAGAGAACAGAACACATAATTTTAATATGCAAGCTTTAGCCCCAAAGACAGATGAGAAGATGCATCTATCCTTCTTTTCAGAGGGAACATTGTAGGGAAATACTGCATATTCTCTCCCTCAGTCGATGTGTTGGCAAATTTCACTGAACTGAATTTTTTTTTCATTTAGTTTTTGTTATAAGGTGACTTTCTGGGTAGGCTGAGGGAGGGAGATATTCTAAAATGAAGGTGATATAGAAACAAAAGATAATAAAATTTGTGAAATTTTTGGAATATAGAAAAAGATTGTCTTATGAGTTGTAGCTTAGAGAAGAAAAAAGAGAGAATAAGAGAAAACAAAAAATAAGAGAAAAAAGAATGAAATAGAAAGAAAAAGAAAGAAAAGGAGAAAGAATGAAAGAGAAAGAAAAGGAATTTGAGAGAAAAGAATGAGAAAAAAAGAAGGAAGGAAGGAGACATCCTCGTGGATATTCAGCTGTTCTAGTCACTCCTTAGCTCTAGGAATCTCTTACAGCCTCCACCCAGAATGGTACAAAGCAGGCATGAACTCAGCTGCTTAGGAGTGGGAGAAACTTATTCCCATGACAATTGAGGGAATGAAAAAAAATCCTACATAGAGCATCTTCTGGGAAAACAAAGGAGCTATCTTTGGGCAGAGTCTACCAGGCTACCTATTCACCCAGCACCTTCCCCTCCCCTGTTCAACGTCCCATGAACATGAACTTCCCTTGCTTTTTATGGCAGGCTTCTCTCTCACCCCACCCCCACTTATTTTTGTCTTCTCAAACTCTATCCCAAGCCCAGATGAAGATGGAGATAAAAACAGTCACATCATGTGTGCCTCTAGCCTGAGCCTGAGTCTGACCCCTAGAACTTAAGAATTCCCTTTGTGAACACTGTCTCATGAAATCCTTGTGGAGTTCTCTTGTGAGATACAGGGGAAAGAAAAGTAGTTGTCCTCCCCGTTTTACAGATGGAAAAACTGAATCCCCAAAATGGAACTCGGCTAGGATACGAGGTCACAGAGCCAATCGATGATAACAGTAAGAGAGCATTGTTCTTGATCTGCAGTGCAGAGGTCTTCGCAATTCATCCTGGTGATTACTGTCTCTACTACTGAGTTTATTGGAGGTACTGAGAAATTGGAGTGGAGCAAGAGGAGTGCAGAATAGGGAGCGGAGTAAGGAGATAGTGTAGACCCAGAAGCAGAGAATTCTGCTAGCTAAGAGCTCTGGACCTGGAACTCCCTGGCATTGTGGTTCCCAGTATTGCTGAAAATCAGCTCCTGGTTTCACCTTCTCCCCTAAACCTGGATTCCCACTGATTTCTCTTGAAGTTAGTCTAATAGCAGAGAAGTAAGGGAAGGGTTCTTCCCCTAACCTCAAGGGAAGACTGGATGGGTGGGGGCTCCCCCAGAGCAGGATGGCTTTGTTTATGGGGGCACAGTTATCTGCAAGCCCAGTCTAAGGAAGGATTGGAGGGGGGAGTAGGGAAGGAGGGAAGGAAAGAATGTAAACAGTTCCTGGAATGTTGATTCTCTTTTGGGAGGTGGGGGGGAAGTAGAAGGTTCCTTGGCTTTCTCAGAAAGGTTCTCCCCTTAACCTTTCCTAGACTATGTAAGTATATCCCAGAGGCAGTAGGTTGGTGCCTCCAAGTCCCTAAATGCTGGCATTATCCCCTGTGCCTTTAGCAACACAGTCTTCCACCCAGAGGCCAGGGTGGTGGGATTTGGGGAATCTCAGCTAGGGGTAAGATCTCAGCTAGGGGTAAGATGTTACCCTGGTCCCTCCACCCCCATCAGCCACTGCTCCAGGAAGGAGAGGGAGGGGTGCATGAACTGGCTGGAATCTGTTTTATGTGGTGCCAGTAATAGGGTCTAGGGAAGAGAAGATGCAGCCATTGTTCTTGGGAACCAATAGAGAATTGTTTATACGCAGTGTCCAAAGACACATATTTCAGTGGGGCCATGAAGTCAGAGGTATACACAGTAGATACTTCCCACACACAGTCCAGTGTATAACAATAAATTCCACACTTCTTACCCTGGCATACACCTGTTCCCGTTCATGCACTTTCTGCTCCAGTCAAACTTTCAGTCCGTCGTGCTCTATTTTCCCACTTCCTATCCGCCAGACTTCAAAGGGCTCCCTTTCCTTTCTCTACCTTTTGAGATTCCACCTATCCTTCAAGGCCCAGTTTATCTTCATATCTGCCCCCAATGGAGCATAATGCTTTGCAAACAATAGGCACTTGATAAATACAGAAGGAATAAGCATGAACATAAATCTAACAGACATATACACACACATATGCAGACATAGATATAGATGTAGTATAAATCAAGTGTACAAGTATATATATGTGTGTATGTATATGCTTATATGTACATGTGCATATGTGTCTAGGTTAAGGGTGACCAATAGGCCTCAAACCCCTTGGTAAGTTAGGGAGAGTTCTACCCCAAGACGTGAAGACTTCCTCTGAAGAAATTAGCTAATGAGAACAATTTGTTCCCGTGGCTGCTGAAGCAGGCTCTGTGAAGCACTTGGAGCTTGATTAGATATCTAAGTCCTCAAGGTCATACACTGCATCCCAGGTCAAAGGTCCTGATCTTTGTCCTGCCACTGGGCTTCCATGACTCTGAAGGAGATGGTGAGGCTGATGACTTTGTGTGGCCCTGCCTCACTTACATCCAATTCATGCCCAAGTTAAAGCATCCATCTCTGATGTCATTGGTCTTCTTCAAAACAAAGGAAAAACACCAACATATATTATAGTAGTTGTTGTTATTCAGTAGTGTCAGTCACACCTGACTCTTCATGACCCTATATTATATACTATATAGTATATGTCATAAATGCAATATACTACATATACACATTATATGTAATCTATAGTATATGTGTAAAATAGTGTATATGTTATATGTTCTATACATAGCATATATAATGTATAGAATATGTATAATATATGGTGTATATATAATGTAGTGTATTTTCCCTACTATAAATTATACTATATTATAGCACACATAATAGAATATTATAGCAAATATATATGCTATAATATAGTATCTTCATATCTGCCTCAATGGAGTATAATGCTTTGCATATATAATAGGCACTTAATAAATGTAGAATGAACATGCACATACATCCAACACACATATATAATATACTCATAATATATGTATAATTGTAATAGTAATAGGAATCTGAAGATCTTCCCTGCCCTGTGACCCCTTGATAGGCTTAAGTGAATCTGAGAACATTCCCTGATTTGAAAATATACTCTGCCCCCTAATAGGCTGAATGTGGTCACATGGAATCTATAATGGAAAGCTTGTTTTTTCAGGAACACCCATATCTTGTTACTTTGTGATTGGGCAGTGGGTAGAGGGTTGTGACATTCTCTGACCCAGGAGAAGGCTATATATACCCTGATGTGAGATTTTGCTTTGGGGCTCACTTTGAGAAGAGTTGTGTGATTTGGCCAGATGAGACTCTGGGCAGCCGTTGAGCCCCCTGGCTTTGAAAACCCAGATGTCGGTGCTTCCCTCTCTGGTAACTGACTAGGTATGGATGTAATGGTCAGATGGCTGGAAGCCTGTCTGCTGCTCTGTTTCTCTGTCTGTATTTTTTTGTCTGTTTCTAACTTCTGTTTGTATTCTCTGTTCAGGGTAAATGATACATGAACTGAACTAGGTAAATGATATATGTTTGATTAAAGTAAGATTGTTAAACCATTTTGAGTCGCTTTCCTTTAGAAAAGTAGATCTAAGAACCTGTGCCAGCAGCCACCCTGGGTATGCTAGGGTGCTTGCTGCTACAGTGATATACTATGTATTACTATATACTACACATATACTATACATTACTATATATTGTATATAGCATGTACAGTGGGTGTATATAGTATATGTTATATATATACAATATGTGCAATTTGGATACTATACAAAGAGTATAATATTGTATATAGAATATAGATATTATACCTATTATATACAATACATTGTATATACAGATATTCCTTCCACACCATGACTTTCTCCATCACAATTTCAATATATCATGAAATTTTGTTAACCACAAAATAGAGTGTACCGTATCAGTATATAGTATACAGAGTACGGCATATAATATAATTATGCAATTACATATGCTATATAGTATATAATAATAATATATTGTATTATATATAATATATAATATATATTATATAGTATATAATAATATATACTATATATGCTATATAGTATATAATAATAAATGTGTATATACTATTTATACAATATGTTGTATATAATATACAGCATATATACATATATAAAACATAAGACATTTAGATGCACACAAGTACATGGAAATTTTGAGGGAGTTTTGTGGGATCTACAGATAACACACAAAAGTAAGCCAGTAGATGAAACAGTTTAGAAACTCATAAATATAAATATATATAGTATTGTATAATATCAATATATTTTATCTTTCATTACCGTAATAATTCAGACTTCTTCTCTGGTATAAAGGGAGGGCCAAAAATTGTATGCAGGTTTTCCAGATCATGCCCCTAACTCCTGTGACGTGGAAAGGATAACTGTATAATGTATATGTTATATATCATACTATATAAATGCTATAGTATATAACATGGCACATATTCTCTAACACGTGATACTATATTATATGCTATGATATAATATATAACACTGGTTCTCAACCTGTGGGTTATGTTCAATTTTTAACAATGAAAACTGCTCCTGCATATCAGATATTTACATTACGATTCATAACAGTAGCAAAATTACAGTTATGAAGTAGCAACGAAAATAATTTTATGGTTGGGGGGGGTCACCACAACATGAGGAACTGTATTAAAGAGCCGTGGCATTAGGAAGGTTGAGAACCACCGCTATATAGTATACAGTGCATGAGGCAGCTAGGTGGCACAGTGGATAAAGCACCAGGCTTGTAGTCAGGAAAACTCCTCTTCTGAGTTCAAACCAGGCCTCAGGCACTTACACCTACTTAGCTCTGTGACCATGTGCAAGTCACTTAACCCTGTTTGCCTCAGTTTCCTCATCTGTAAAATGAGCTGGAGAAGGAAATGGCAAGCCACTGCAGTATCTCTGCCAAGAAACCCCTCAATGGGGTCATGAAGAGTTGGATAGGACTGAAAACAACTGAATCACAAAACATAGCATAAAGTATATGGTATATAATGTGTGGTGTATAATACAGATATGCAATTATATAGTATATCGTCACGGTTTCAGTATATCATGGGTGGACATAAGAAATTTTATGAACCACAAAAATAGTGTATAGTATACAGTATACAGTGTATGGTATATAATACAGTTATACAACTATATGTGTTATATAGTATGTATTATATAATATTGTGTATATACTATATATGTGATGTATAGTATATAATACTATACCATAGTATATATAGTATATTATATAGTATGTATTATATACTATAGTATATATAATATACCTATATATGACACATAAAACATAAGACATTTAGATGTACCCAAGTATTTAGGCTTGTGTGTTCATGGTACTGTCCAGCCAAACTGACTTTCTTATTCTTCCTCACAAAAAGCACCTCATTTTCATCTCCATGACCTTGAACTGGGTGTTCAGTATGTCAGAATGTTCAGTTTCCTCTCTATCACCTCTTTAAATCTCTAGCTTCCTTCAAGGCAGCTCAAGAAACCTCATCTTCTCCTGGAGACCCTCCAGGTGCTAATGCCTTCCCCTCAAAATTCTCTTGAGTATGGAGGCTGCTGACCAGTGAGGTCCCAGTCCACAAGCACATGATTCTGTTTCTGTTTCTGTGTCTGTGGCATACTCTTTCTTGATCCTAGTATATGTAATAAGTGTCTGGCTTTCTTACTGTTGCTCGTAAAAATCATCCTATTTCTACCCCATGCCATAAAACTGGTGCCTGAGATGGAACTAGCAAAATTGTAAGGCTCAGAACGAAAGAAGCACCAGAAGCGAATCAGCAGCCAGAGTCTAGAATAGTGTGTGGGGGCAGCTCTCAGCATAGCAGATAGTCTGAGTCCATAACAGCAGCTGAACCCAGGGAGACTTCGTCCCTGAGGAGCAACCTGCTTGACCTAGGCCAGCAGAGAATCACCCAACAGCTGAGACATCAAGTCCTGTAAGCGGTGCACATCCAACAGCTACGCCACACCCAGAAGTGATCTTGGGGAGATGAATCTTTGGAATCAGCACTTTAAGTCAGAGTTCACTCTTCCTAGGGGCTCGTAAGTATATAGTGGGGAGAAAGTGTCCTTGACTGACAACTCCATTTTCCATCTGCAGCTTTACTTGACTCCAGGGCACAACCTGCCTTCTCCCCTCCTATGCCAGACCTCCTGGGGGGGGGGCCATCCCTTTCTCCTCCCCACCCCGAATTTTCAGCTTCCTTTTATGTATGTTCTTTGCTCACAAGATTGTAAGGCCTCAGGGGCAAGGTCTATCTTTTTCTTATTTGTATTCTTTTTTTTTTTTTTGCTTTTTTGGAGGGGGGAGGAAGGGCAATTGGGGTTAAGTGACTTCCTCAAGGTCACATGGCTAGTGTCTGAGGTGAGATTTGAACTCAAGTCCTCCTGATGCCAGGGCCGGTGCTCTATTTATTCACTGCACCCCCTACTGCCCCCTCTTATTTGTATTCTTAACACTTAAGACAGTACCTGGTACATAACAGGTGCTTAATAAGTGGTTTTTTATTTATTTAGGAGCATGTTTTTGTAGTGCTGTCTTTGCTGTCCTTTCTCAATATCCCTTTGTAAAAGCTAATTGATATCAGCTGAATAATTGATATTGAGAAGACATCAACTAATTAAATAATATTAGGGAGGTTAACTGGCAGTTGTTGTTGGGGAAAACACACCAGACAGAGATTCAAGAGCAGTAATGGTAGGAGCCCCAAGAAGCTCCGGGCTTACTCCTAGAAGCAGGAGGGAAGAAATGACTGGCCTTGCTCCAGTAACCTGAGCCACCACTTTGAGAGTAGGTTGGGGGGCAGCTGGGAGGCGCAGGGAATAGAGCACCTGCCCTGGAATCAGTAGGACCTGAGTTCAAATCCGGCCTCAGACACTTACACTTACTAGCCATGTGACCTTGGGCAAGTCACTTAACCCCATGTGCCCTGCCTTCCCCCCTCCAAAAAAAGAAAGAAAGAAGGAATAGTTTGGGAGGGTGAGCCCAGAGCAACAGAGCCATTTTGTATGTATTTGTAGAGTCTTATATGTGTTCTCTCTTCTCACCAGAGTGTAAGCTCTTCGAGGAAGAGAAATTTTTCACTTTTTGTCTTTATGTCCCAGTGTCTAGGACAGTTCCTAGCACATGACAGGTGCTTTATAATTGCTCATTGATTGTTTACTATACGGAAAAGAATGCTGGAAGCAGATTTTTTGGTCATTTTTCAGTCGTGTCTAACTCTTTATGACCCCACTTGGGATTTTTGTGGCAAGGAGACTGGAGTGGCTTGGTATTTCTTTCTTCAGTTCATTTGACAGATGAGGAAACTGAGGCAAACAGGGTGAAGTGACTTGCCCAGGGTCACACAGCTAATAAATGTCTGATACCAGATTTGGACACGCACCTGACTCTGGGTCTGGCACGCTATCCATTGCACCACCCAATTCTCCCTTACTAACTCTGTGACTTTGGAAAGGTTTACCTCTCTTCTCTGGGCCTCCCTCAGTTTCTTCATCCGCCAAATGAGGGGGCTGCATTGGATGATATCTCAGTGTCTCTCTAATAATTCACAGAATCCTGTGAATGTCAGTGGTGCTCATGCACATCCACATGCATACACACATGGATAAATCCAATGGCTTTGCCCCCACATAGGGCACGTCCCTACTGAGACTGAATTGAGAATGCAAAGCCAGGCTTCATTGTAACAACAGATTACAACCCCAGTGGAGAAGTGGAATGAGGGTCATGGGGCCCACACCCTTGGCTGCATCTCCATCCCCTCATGTCTCTGTACTGGTGTTAGTAGCACTGAACTGCAGATCCTGGGTTTGTCGTGGGAAAGTCCTTTTAAAGCACAAAAGATAGAGCAGCCTAAATTAAGCCTAGCACATCCCCCTCCTTGGTCAGAGGGAACAAACTGCCGGCTCGCCAGCTCTGCACATGTCATTGTTGTTGGTCTCAGAGGGAAACTCCTCAGGCTAGGCCTTGGACTTCCAAGAGGGAAACTGAGAAATAAACAACCCACTTTTTTTTAGCTTTAACTACTCGATCAATAAGTATTTATGAACCGCCTACTTTGTGCTAGAGGCTATGTACCAGGCACCTGGGCGACACCATAACTAAGAGAAATGTGCACTTTGAGATGCATACACATGACCAATGGATTCAAGAGGCATTGGATTGATTCTGCATGACCCCGGCAGGCAGTACTAAGACACCGGGGTGGAAGGTGCCATATAGAACAGCAGAATATAAGGGACAATTTCCTAACAGCTGCTGTTTGGTCCTTTTAGTGTGTTTGATTCTTCATGACCCCGTTGAGGTTTTCTTGGCAAAGATCCTGGAGTGATTTATCTCCAGTTCATTTTATAGATGAGGGGGCAAATAGGAGTTAAGCGTCTTGCCCAGGGTCACACATCTGGTAAGTGTCTTGAGGTCAGATCTGAACTCAGGTCTTCCTGACTTCAGGGTTAGCGCTCTATCCACCACTTACTCCTTAACTAACAGAGCTGTCCAAAAACAGATCAGGGCCAGCTAGGGGGTACGGTGGATATAGCACCAGAACTGGAGTCAGGAAAACCAGAATCCGAATCTGCTCTTACTGGCTTACTAGCTTATACTTACTCCCTGGGCAAGTCTCTTAACTCCTATTTGCCTCAGTTCCTCATCTGTAAAATGGAGACACCCTAGAGAAGGAAATGGCAAGCCTACACTACCTTTGCTAAGAAGTGAGATATCAAGAGTGATATATGACTAAATAACAAAAGGAGAACTAGCTGCCTCTGGAAGTCCTGAGCATCCTATCCCTAGGGGCCTGCCAGCCCTAGAGGTCAAATGACTGTTGATCTGGGACTGTAGAGGCCTAGGTCTGGGTGTGGTGCTCAGGTGTGAGTTTGGACTAAAAGGGTTCCAGGGTCACTTTCAACTATGAATCTTTGAAAAGATAACTCACAAGATAAGGCATGTGCCGGGTGTAATTTAGGCATCTTGGTATAGAAGAAGGGGTACTGGATTGAAATATAAGGATCTGCAATGGGCTTTGAAGGACAAATAGAGGCTGATTGGCTATGCAGGACAGAGAGGTCTTCCCAAATGAGGCACAGAAGCAAGAATCCACAAAGTATGCTTGCACAAAAGACATGGAGTTGACCAATTTGACTAGAGTCAAGGATATAGAGTCAAGGGGAGGAACTGGTCATCTAGGAATGGTAACTTGAGGATCTAATGGTCCATCTTCACACTGGACACTGGGAGTGAGAGGATGGGAGGGCCATGAGGAAGTACCTTCACTGGGGGAAAAAAATCCTATCTCACAATCCTCTGGGTTTATTCCTAAAATTCTGTCACTATAGTTCCAAAGGACTCATGATGAAAAAATGCTCTCCACCTCCAGAGAGAACTAATGAATTCTGAGCGGAAATTGAAGCATAATTTTCTCACTTTCTTTATTTTTCTTGCTTTTTAAAAAACATGACTAACATGGAAATTGGTTTTGCTTGATTTTACAATTGATATCATATTGCTTGCTTTCTCTGTGGCTGGGGGAGAGAATTTGGAACTCAAAACTTAAAAAGAAAACTGTTTAAAATAAACAAATAATAAATTGAATTTTTTTTAACTTCCATCACCAGAAATGTACTCCTTTGGCTTAAGCTTTTTCTCCCTATTAAGCTGAAAACACTCTTGTGAAGCATAACACATTAAGTTGTATCAGTCATTCGTACCTTAGTGGGAATGAAATACTTATGTCATTTTCTGAAATCAGGTTTTGATATGAATGATGGAGATAGGTGGGAGTACCTCGTACCTGGGGAAGAAGGCCAGAGGGAAAAGGAATGCTCAAATGAAAAATAGGAAGATAAATTAGACAAGGGGGCAGCCAGACAGCAAAGTAGATCAAGTGCCAGGCCTGGAGTCAGGAAGACTCATCTTCCCGAGTTCAAACCAACCTCAGACATTTACTAACTGAGTGACCCTGGACAAGTCACTTAACCTTGTTTGCCTCAGTTTCCTCATCTGTAATATGAGCTGGAAAAGAAAATAACAAACCACTCCAGTATTTCTGCCAAGAAGACCCCAAATGGGGTCACAAAGAGTCAAACATACAAAAAAAAAATAACTGGACAACCATAAGACAAATCATCTCTACTTCTCAATTTGACCCAGGGGCAAACCTTATGAAGGCCTTCTTTTAAAAACAAATAGGTGTTATTCTGTTATCTGTTGCTCACATCTTTGTGGTATATAGTTTATCAGATCCACTTTCCAAGATCAGAGGGGTATTGATGGAATGGAAATTTTGGTGGAGGATGGAGGAGAGAAATATATGTCTGAATCACCAAGTAATGTCTTACAGGACAGATTTGGGAATATGGGAGCAGGGAAAGATATGAAATAACTTGGTGTCTGGGAGGTCAAAGGGAAGAGGGGAAGTAAAGAAACCAAAAAAGAGAAGAGTCAAAAGAGCAATTAATTACCAACTTTGGTTGTGGTGGTGTTGGTATCAGTAGTGATCATTGTTGTGGAAATGATAGTGATTATGGTGGTTGTGGTAGAAGATTGAAGAAAACATATTTCACAATTTTTCTTGGGCTTATCCCAAGTTCATAATCCTCTTTAGCTACCAAACCTGAATACGGTCCCCAAAGTACTGCAAGAGCAAATATGGCCCTAGTGAAAACAATAACAGGAAGAAATGCCAGACTAATTAAAGTATACACAAAGGAGATCCATGCTGGAGGTGGCACAGACTGGAGGTCAGAGAGGGATTAATTCTCAAGATACTTGAAAGAGGAGAAGATACCAAATGCTTGGATAAAATCTTGGAACTTATAATTTTTTAAAATATATTTTTAATTGTATTATTTATTTATTTTTAACATTCTTTTTAAATTTTGAATTCTAAATTCTTTCCCTTCCTCCCACCCTTCCCCCATTCAACAAAAAGGCAAGCAATATGATATCAATTACACATGTGAAATCATGCCAAACATATTTTCATGTTGGTCACATTTTTTTAAAAGCAAGAAAAATAAAGAAAGTGAGAAAATTATACTTCAATTTGCATTTAGAGTTCATCCGTTCTCTCTCTGGAGGTGGAGAGCAATTTTTCATCATGAGTCTTTTGAAATTGCTTTGGATCGTTGTATTGATCAGAGTAGCCAAATCTTTCACAATCGATCATCATTGCAACATTACTGTTACTGTGCAAAATGATTTCCCAGTTCTCACTTCACTTTATATTGGTTCCCGTGAGTCTTGCCATGTCTTTCTGAAACCATCTCCTCATTGTTTCCTACAATCATATGCCACAATTTATTCAGCCATTCCCCAATTGATGAGCATTCCATTGATTTCCAATTCTTTGCCACCACAAAAAGAGCTGTAATAAGTATTTTTGTACATATAGTCCTTTTCCCTTTTCTTTGATCTCTTTGAGATACAGATCTAGTAGTGGTATTGCTGGATCAAAAGGTATGCACAGTTTTATAGCCCTTTGAGTCTAGTTCCAAATTGTTCTCCAGAATGGTCCAACCAGTTCACCGCTGCACCAACAGTTCACTAGTGTACCTATTTTCCCCTCATCCTCTCCAGTATGTCATTTCTCATAGGTGTAAAGTGGTACCTCAGAGTTGATTTTCATTTGCATTTCTCTAATCAGTAGTGGTTTAGAGCATTTTTATATAGCTGTGGATAACTTTGAGTTCTTCTGAAAACTGCCTGTTTTATCCTTTGACCATCTATCAGTTGGAGAATGGCTTTTATTTTTATACATGTGACTCGGTTTCATACTCAATATATATATATGAGAAATGTGTCCTTTATTAGAGAAACTTGCTGTAGAAATTTTTTATATTACCTCATTGTCTATGGAGTTTCTTTTTTTTATTAGTCATATCTGACTTCGTGACCTATTTGGGGTTTTCTTAGCAAACATAATGGAATGGTTTGTCATTTACTTCTCCAGCTCATTTTACAGAAGAGGAAACTGAGGCAAACAGGGTTAAGTGACTTGCCCAGGGTCACAAAGGTGGTAAGTAAGGCCGAATTTTAAGTTGGTCTTTCTGACTCCAGGTCCAACACTCTATCCACTGCACCACATAGCTGCCCTCTTGTCTATGGTAACTTTTAGCAAAATGTATTTTCTCTAATTATCCCTTTTAATTAGGTCTATTTTTGCTTTTGCTTTATCTGAGGTCATGATTGCTATCCTTACCTTTTTTTGGTTTAGTGAAGCATGTTAGATTCTGTTCCAGTCCTTTATTCTAATTCTGTGTGTGTCTTTCTGTTTCAAATGTGTCTCTTGTAAATAAAATATTGTTTGATTCTGGTTTCTAATCTATTCTGCTATCTGCTTCTGTTTTATAGGTGAGCTCATCCCATTCACAGTCATAGTTATGATTACTAACTGTATATGTCCCTCCATCTCATTTTCTTTTTCTTCTTCTTCTTCTTCTTCTTTCTTTCTTTCTTTCTTTCTTTCTCTCTCTCTCTCTCTCTCTCTCTCTCTTTCTCTCTCTCTCTTCATACTGTACCTCCTCAAAAGTCTATTTTGCTTCTAACCACTTCCTCCCTTAATCTACTCCCTCTTTTATCAACTCCCCTCCCCTTTCTCTTATCCTCTTTTTTCGGATTTCCCAATTCTGTAAGTTACATTTCTATACAAAACTGATTGTGTGTTTGTGTGTATACATACATACATACACACACACACACACATATATTCTTTCTTCTTTGAAACAACTCTGATGGGAGGAGGGTCAAGCATTATTTCCTCCTTCCCACTTCCCCCTCCACTGTAAAAACTCTTGCACGCCCCTTTTATGTGAGAAAAATTTCCCCATTCTACCTCTCCCTTTCCCCTTCCCCTAGGATGTCCTTCTTTCTCACCTCATCTTTTTTTGGCAGGGGAGATCATTCCAACATAATTGACTTATATCCGTGTCCTCTGTCTATTTAAATTCCTTTCAAATGTTCTAATAATGATGAAGTTTTTAGGACTTAGATGTATAATCTTCCCATATAGAAATATAAACAGTGTAACTTTATCAAGACACTTTTGATTACTCTTTCATGTTCACCTTTTTCTGCTTCTCTTGAGTCTTACATTCAAATATCAAATTTTCTATTCAACTCTGGTCTTTTCCTCAGGAATGCTTCAAAGTCCTCTATTTCATTAACTATTTCCCCACGAAGAATTATATTCAGTTTTTCTGGGTAGGTTATTCTTGGATGTGGTCTTAGTTCCTTTTGTCTTCTGAAATATCGTATTCCAAGCTCTCTGCTCCATTAATGTGGAAGTGGCTAAATCTTAGGTAATCTCAATTGTTGCTCCATAATATTTAAATTTTTTTTCTGGTTAGTTGAAACATTTTTTTTCTTTGACCTGGGAGTCTGGAATTTGGCCATAATATTCCTGGGAGTTTTCATTTGGAATCTCTCTGAGGAGGAGATTGGTGGATTCTTTCCATTTCTATTGTAATCTCTAGATTTAAGATCATGGGGCAATTTTCCTTGATAATTTCTTGAAATGTTATATCTAGACTCTTTCCTTGGTCATGGCTTTCAAGTAGCCCAATAATTTTTAAATTATTTCTCTTTGATCTATTTTTCAGGTCAGTAGTTTGTTTTGTCTTGAAGTTTTGTTCTTCCTTATGAGATATTTCACATTTTCTTCTATTTTTTTCATTCTTTTGACTTGTTTTTTGATGTCTCTTAGAGTCACTAGCTTACACTTGCCCAAATCAAATTTTTAAGCAATTGTTTTCTTCAGTGAACTTTTGTACCTCCTTTTCCATTTGGCTATTTTGCTTTTTAAGGAGTTCTTGTCTTCAGAGAATTTTTGTGTCTCTTTTACCATTAGACCAATTATGGTTTTTTAAGTAATATTTTCTTCCATATTTTTTTGTTCCTCTTTACCAATCTTTTAATTCTCTTTTCATGATTTTCCTGCAACACTCTCATTTCTTTTCTCAATTTTTCCTTTACCACTCTTATCTCTTTCTTTAGCTCTTCCAGGAATTCTCGTTGAGTTTGGGTCCAATTAGCATTTTGCTTTGAGGCTTTTTTTGTGGCTGTTTTTACATTGCTGTCTTTTAAATTTGTGTCTTGGTCTTTCCTGCCACCACAGTAGCTTTTTATGATCAAATTCTTTTTTTGTTGTTTACTCATTTTCCAGCCTATTTCTTTACTTTGAACTTTATGTTAAAGTTGCATTCTGCTTATCTGGGGGTGGGGAGACACTATCCCAAGCTTCAGACTTTTTTGCACTGTTGTTTTCATTGCTAGTTCTGGAGATCTGCAAGTTTCAGGTGCTTCCAAGATGGTGTGATCCAAGGAGAGGTGTAGTCATTGTTCTTATGGTCTATACTCTGGTCCTTTCCAAAAACAGCCTTTTATCCCCTACAGCCACAAGTTTTAGTGCTCTCTTTGCCTTGGAACTGTGACCAGGACCCCTGTTCTCTTGTGTCCAGCTCCTAGCATTCCTCTTTGCTCTGGCAGTGCCACCCAGAATTGCATATAGGCAGTAGAGTTGCACATCCATGCCAGCTATAGCCAGTGCTAACAAAGGGTCCTCTGTAACCTGCCTGATCAGTTGTCCGACTCCCTTACTGTCTCTCAACTGAGAGCTCCCAAACTTGTAGCCACTGCTGCCACTACATGTGTGGACTCTAGACTGGTGTCCACCCTGGAATCACAAATTTCTCCTGCAGACCTAAGTTTTGTTAGGCAGGAAAAATGCTTCACCTTATCCTTTTGTTGGCTCTGCCACTCCAAAATTTGATTTGAGGCATTATTTTAATGTTGTATGGAGAAGGAATGTTGAGAGACTTCATCTGGGTTGCCTCTCATCTGCCATCTTGGCACTGTCCCCTCTCCTCAGGAACTTATAATTGTTAAAAAAGGAAGAGACAATACCAGTACCAATAACTACTCGCTTACTTCCCTATCTTCACAAAATCCTTATGAGGATAATCTATAAAGCCTTGTGTTAGAAAAAATTGGGCCCTTCTCACTTATGGGGGCCCCTGGGAATGTCTTCCATCTGAGACATTTTTTATTGGATAGCTTAGTTTTCTATATCCACCAGAGAAAAAATTTGCCCAAAAAAATGTTTTTCTCTTTGTTTTAAGCTGTAATTATACAGCCATTTTTTTCCAGTGTGTCTCTTCTACAAGTCAGTTCTTTCTGAGATGATTGTTGCATGCTTTTGCATTTGTTGGTACATTGAATGTATAAATACTGATACTTTTTATGTTACTGAGTCCCTAAATACAAGTGCCTAACGGTTTGTCTAGAGCTTATTATGATAGCTAATAAATATTCATTTTATTTTTTTTACCAAATATAAATTGTCTTCTTTGTGACATAAATCCAGACAACTTGTCTGAGTTCATTTTGGATTTCATGTTCGTGGTATACGGTTTGCATGTTGGCCTGAAAACCCCCAAATAATCAATTCTGAGAGATCAGTCCCTTTTCTTGGGAGTCTCATGCTTGTCCAGAACTTAACTGGTACTGTTTTCTTTGTCTCTAACTGAACCTGCTTGTCCTATTATTGGCTAACTTTGGAATTCCAGTAGAAGTGCCCTTGCCATGGCAGGTACCCAGTGAAGGAAATTTTAGGAACTCTTTGGTACAAGGACCAAGAGAAAATTGTCTGGATCTGAAAGTGGATCATTATCTATGGTATAGTAACCTCTAGAGAAAACTTGGTATGCCCTGTATAGATAGGGACACCTAGACATTTTGGTCCAGTCCCCATTCGGATGGTATTAGATCCTAAGGGAATTGGGGAAGACACAATTCACATAGGATTATTTGATTTCTCACATAGGGGCAAGGAGGGTGACAACTAGGCAATTCCAGGACCTTAATTTCCTTAACAAGAGCATGGACATGGTCCAGGAAGCTTTGTAGGAATCAGGTTTCCTTCTAAGATAGGAAGCTGATTTTTTTTTTTTGCTTTTTCTTATCTTTTCTTTTGTTTTTGTTTTGGGGTTTGTTTTTTTGTTTTTGTTTTTGCTTTTTCAAAGGGGGGAAGGCAAGGCAGTTGGGGTTAAGTAACTTGCCCAAGGTCACACAGTTAGTAAGTACTAAGTGTCTGAGGACATATTTGAACTCAGGTCCTCCTGACTCCAGGGCCATTGCTCTATTCAGTTCACCACCTAGCCTCCCCATGCTTTTTCTTTTCTTTATTGCCTGTGCAATAAGGACGGCCATTTTTGAGTACCAAGACTATTAATTAAACAGTCATATTTTATAAGGTTTGTAATTTTTTTATTTATTGAATATATGAATAACTATATTTGGGAATAATTGGAGATCTCACCTGTGTACATGGGACTGGATTAGGGTCATGATGCAACAACTGTTTTGAAACTCATTCCAGTAGAGCACAGGGAAATAAGTGGAGAAAAAATCCTGTGCCTCCCCAGGACTCCAAAGGATGTTCTGTATGGAAGAAATTAACCAGATGTTCAAAATGCATCCCTGTCAAATTGCTGAAGATGGTAATTTTGTTTTGTTTTTTAATAGGGGAGAGAATACAACAGGGACCGGTGAGCAGAGGTAGAGTATTTGGCTGATGAAATCCCCAAATGAAAGGAGTAAAGAGCCTGCTTCCAGAAAGGCACGATGATATGTAATGAAGGCACCCTGATTCCCAATCTGAAGTGCAGTCATTGCTCTGGTCTGCTAACCACATCATAAGGAGGAGCCTATTTGCCTGGCTGTAGCATCAGAACCAGAGTGCATAAAAAAGGGACAAATCAGCCAAAGCAAATCTCATAATACCATTCGTTCTTCTTCCTGGCAGCATTTGAGGAAAGAAACTTTGTATAAGCCTCTGATGGCCAGAGGCTTCCCCATCTGAGACTAACATGTGATCCATGAATACAGGCCTTCTTTCTCTTTTGGCATTTACTCTTTCCTGTTTAGGTGAAGAAATGTTGAAGACAGCTACAACCTTGTGAGCTTCAAAAGGTCAGAATGGCTAGCTTCCAAAAGGCTGGGAGCCAGGGTCTATACCAGGTTTTGTGACAAGCCAGTCCAACATTCTGACCCTGAGACGCAACCTGAGGGATGTCACCTTGTGGTAGGTGAGACAAGGATTCATCCAGCTGTTACACCACATCTGGAAGTGAACTGGGTAAGACCCATATTAAGTTTGAGCCTACTATCCCCAGGGACTGAGGTGGTATCAGGGTGTCTGTGCCCCCAAGTGTTAGGAGGGGACAGGGTGGGGAGAAGCTTGTAATATCTGTTTTTGCTATATCTTCACAGTAAATATCCCTCTGTAAATGTGAATTGATGTGTTTTGGTCAATGAAACTGGAGTGCTAATCACTGTCAGCTAACATTAGGGAGAACACACCTGGATGGGAGCTTAAGTCAAATACTATCAGAGAAAGCTATCCCCAACTCACAGAAGTACCCCTAGAACCCTAAGGTAAAGATGTAGTCAGCCTAGCTCTGAGAAAGTGAGTACAATTTCTCACTATACACACATCAAGGGCATCCTTGCAAAAGGTATAAGAAGAAAACAGGCAGGCTTCCAAAAATTATACTCTATAATACAGTCATATTTTTACAATTACACAACTTACTGAAAAGTGTAAAGAATATAAGATCCTGGGGCAGCTAGGTGGCGCAGTGGGGCAGGTAGGTGGCGCAGTGAATAGAGCACTGGCCCTGGAATCAGAAGGACCTGAGTTCAAATTTGGCCTCAAACACTTAACCCAAAAACTAGCCATGTGACCTTGGGCAAATCACTTAACCCCAATTGCCTTCCAAAAAAAAAAAAAGACTATAAAACCCTACCATGCTTTCTGTTTGTTAAACATAAAAGAGTTGTTGATTCAGTAGAGCAAAACACCACCCTCCTTAGATGTCCTCCTCCAACAAGCAACAAGATGTTACCATACATATCTCAAAATCATATGGAATTCTTTGAAAAATATAAAAACATAGATAACTTTGTTCAACCATCCTTTGATTATTAATATCAAGTAAAGCATAATACAGAGAGAGATATGCTCACCAGAAATGCTTGCCATTAAGTAGAGAGTGATTCTGCTAGCTGATACTAAAAAAGAATATGTGCGTATATATGTGTATATATACATACATGTACATGCACACATACATGTGTGTATATTTACACATATACCTGTGTGTCATATTTGTGTCTTTATATATCTGTATGTGAACCTATAAACACACATCTATTTGCACACATCTCTACTTATATGTGTATACATACATGTATATGTGCATCTGTATGCTATATAAATACATTTATGTATACATGATGTACATGTGTGTATATGTACACGTATGCCCAATGTATACACATGCCTATGTTTACACATAGACAATCAGTTCTCACATTCAGCATCACCAATCACCATTACTATCATCATCGCCACAACCACTTTGTTCCTTCCACCTACGTTGTCATAGTCATTGGTCATGTTACTTTCCTAGTCCTGCTTACTTCGTGTTATCAGTTCATATAAGTCTTTTCATACTTCTTTGTATTCTTCAGATCCTTCGTTTCCTACAGCACAATATCTGTTTAGCCATTCTTCAATCAAAGGATATCTATTTTGTTTCCAGTTTTTTTGCTACTATAAATAGTTTGGAGTATATTATTTTTAGTGGGATCTCTAATTTTAAAAGGATAGATATTTTAATCACCTTCTTAGTATAATTCTGAATTATTTTTCAGAAAAATTGGACCAGTTTCCCAAGTTCACAGTGAATTAATGTGCCTGTTTTTCCACAGTACCTCCAACACTGAATACTCCCATCTTTTGTCACCATTACCAATATGCTGGGTGTTGATTGTTGATTGATTGAAAAGGCCAAACTGCCTTCTCTTTTTGTTTTTGTAGAGTGATTTTGGGTTTAGAAAGCACTTTCTTCACTGCAACACTATGAGGTATTATTATATTTATTTGATGAATGAATTTTAGACTTCCACAGGTGAAGTGACCTGCCCAAAGAGACACAGCTAGTGTCAGATCCAAGATTCAAACCCAAGTTTTCTGAGTCAGAGCCTAGGGGCCTTTTGGTTCTATTGTTCTAGAGTTCCAAGAAACTGGGGGGGGGGGAAGATTTTCTAAAAAGGAGAGAAAAACATGTCTGATATCACCAAGGAAACAAGATAGTTGGCGTAGAATATGCTCTGGGGACTGGCCACTCAAACCAGGGGATAGTTGTTCATCTTGCCCCTTTAGGGTCTGGGTCCCTTAGTTGTGGGAGATCTTTTGACACTTCAAATAATTTCTGTCAATGTTCTCTTCTCTACTTCCTCTCCAACCCATCAATGTTCATTCTCTCCAAACAGGCCTGAATTCTCCCAGCTAGAGTCTAAAGGCAATATGCCTCTCTTGTGGTTCTCATGGCTTCTCCTCGGGCCTGAGTGACCCCTCCCTGTGCAAACTACAGACCCCTGAATGAGCTATTGAGCAAAGAACCAGGATATGCCAGCCAGGGCCTAGGGCCCACTGGTTTTATCAGCCTCAGTAGTTGAGTATGACTCAGGGAAGAGGACAGGAGGGGGGATGTTTCTATTGTGATCTCATTGCTATTCAAAGAGTCCCTCGTTATTCCTGCCTAGGGCTTGGTAATGGGCTCAGCAGCTGGGCCTGGCAGGAGACACAGCTTCCTGGGGGTAGCATCCTACATACTTAGGAAGCTGACGCCTTCCTCTTGGGCAGCAGCCTCTCCCAGACAGGATGCTTGACTGAAAGTCAAGCACTAGAGAGGGCAGGACAGGAACAGCCAGTCAGCAAAATTAATTGATAACTCTTTGAGAGCAGAATCTTCTATTAGGCATATCTCTTCTAGACTCAAAGCTAAACTCCAATTCCACCTGTATCAGCAAGTACCCTAGCATACCCAGGGTGGCTGCTAGCACAGGTTCTTAGATCCACTTTTCTAAAGGAAAGCAACTCAAAATGGGTTAACAATCTTACTTTAATCAATCAAATATGTATCATTTACCAAGTTCAGGGGGAAAAGTCAGCACCCTGAACTTCAGAGAATGCAAACAGAAATACAAGCAGAAGTTACAAGCAGACAGAGAAACAGATCAGCAGACAGGGCTTCCAGAGGGAAACACCAGCATCTGGGTTTTTCAAAGCTGGAAGGCTCAACGGCTTCCCAGAGTTTCATCTGGCCAAATCACACAATTCTTCTCAAAGTGAGCCCCAAAGCAAAGCCTCACATCAGGACATATATGTAGCCTTTTCCTGGATGGGAGAATGTCACAGCCCTCTTGACCCACTGCCCAATCACAAAGTAATAAGGCGTGGACATTCCTGAAGAACAAGCCTCCCGCCACAGGCTCCACGTGACCACATTCAGCCTATTGGGGGCAGAGTATACTTTCAAATCAGGGAAGGTTCTCAGAGTCACTTAAGCCTATCAAAGGGCCTAGGGGCAGGGAAGATCTTCAGATTCCCATAACACCACCTTCCTTATCCACAGATCTGGTCATTCATTCATCCATTTATCAAGCATTTATTGCAGACTTCTTCAGTGTCAGGCACTGTGCTAGAGACTGAGGACATAAAAACAAACAAAAACAAAATAACCTAACAGTCCCTTCCTCAGAAGTGCTTGCATTCTCTTGGCCATATCACTCTTCTGCTCAAAATCTCTCAGTGGTTCCCCATTGACTAACAAGTGAAGTTCAAGCTTCTTAAGCTGTCATTCAAGACCCTCCACAGCTGGTGTTTTTTTTTTTCAGCCTTATGCTATCCTAATTCCATCCAGCTGCCATATAATCCAGCTAAACTGTACTACTCACCATCCCTGTACATGTCCTGTATTATCCTGTCTTCAGGTCAAGCAAGGGGTACTGAATATAGTAGGAATGTAAGAAATATTTAATAAATTAAATTGAATAAGCACTGGAAATACATAAAGACTGAGCGCTGATGCTGATGTAGCATCATATCCAGGAATGACTGTGATGTTAAAAGCAAAAGGAATCAATAAAACGTTTTTTTAATGTTTGGGAACAAAGAACAAAGAAGGGAGGAGACCTGCTGGACCAGATGGTATAATAGACAACAAAGAGAAGGCAGAACTATTCAGTTTGTAGTTTGTTCCTGTGAGGCAGTGTTGATATATGTTGGAAAGAACCCTGCCTCTGGAGGCACAGAGTCAAACCCACTTGAATGTGTCTTGAGATTTTTCATTTAACTGCCCTGGATCTTAATTTCTTCACCTCTAAGAATAGATGATTAGATTACATGATTTCTGGGGTCTGTTCCAGAGCTAGGACCCTAGGATCTTCTCTTTCAAAGAGAATACTCTTTAGAATGGAAAAGCTACCTGCATCTCCAGCTGGCTACAGGACAACTCTCTGGAGCTCTGACTGGCCCTTCAAACTCAGCTTGTCCAAAACGGAGCTTGTCTTTCCCCTGACTCATTCCTCCAGCTGACATCACTGTTTTGGTCTGTGGCATGGTCATTCACCCATATCACTGTGTTTCAAATTTTGATGCTATTGTTAACTTTTTACTATCATTTCTCATGGTCAGTTACCGAGTCTTATAAAATCTAACTCTGAAATACCTCCTGCATCAGTCTTCTCTTCCCTGTTCTTGTTGCCACCACCTAGTAGAGGCTTTCATTAACACCGGTCTGGACTGTTACATAAATATCTTGCACAATATAAAAATTAATTATTAAATGAATAACTTGTAACCACTTAAACATAAGAAAAATCACCACCTAGTTGTTGTTCAGTCGTGTCCAACTCTTCATGACCCCATTTTGGAGTTTTCTTAGCAATGGCGTAGTTTGCCATTTCCTTCTCCAGCTCATTTTATAAATAAGGAAACTGAGGCAAACAAAATAAAGTGACTTGCTCAGGGTCACACAACTAGTAAGTATCTAAGGCTGGATTTGAACTCATGAAGATGAGTCTTCCTGATTCCAAGCTCAGTGCTCTATCCATTGTGTCACCTAGTAGCCCTGTATAACCTAGCAGGTCCTCATTAACTGGACCGCCTTAGACTATTATATAAATCTGTAGCACAATATGAAAATGTATAAAGTGAATAGTTTGCAATCACTTGAAAAGGAGAAAAGCCATCCTAAGGAGTCACCTTGAGCTCACTAAAAGTACATCACACCAAAACAAAATTATTTTCATTTTTGGTAGGTTTCCTAGACTGATAAAATTAGGGGAATGCTGCAAAATCTTCCTTTAGGCAAGGCTTTGGACAATCTTTTGACAAGACAGAGAAACACGTGGTGAATGAAAGTAGTTAGATGGTTTCATTACTGGTTGAATAGCTGTACTCAGAGTGTTTTGTTTAATGGCTCAATGACAAGTGAGGAATAGGTCTGTAATGCCATGCTGCACAGAATTCTGTTCTTGGGCCTGTTCTAATTCAACATTTTTGATCAAAGAAACAGATGGTCATATTTATCAAATTTGAATATGACAGAAAGTCCCCATATACACCAGCATTTTTATAGCAGTATTTTTTTGTGATAGCAAAGAACTGGAAACAAAATTATTGCCTATCAACAAAGTATGGCACATGAAGGTACTGGAGTATTACTGTGTTATAAGAAATGATGATAATGTTGAATACAGAGAAGCACAAAAAGACCTAAATGAACTGATACATAATGAAGTAAGCAGAGTCAAGGAGACGATAGACCCGATGACTACAATGATGTAAATGGAAAGAACCATCATAAAACAAGTAAAAGTGAATGTTGCTAAGTTATCAAGAACAAGGATGACTTTAAAGAAGAACTATGAGAAGAAACCCCACCCCATCCATTTGCAGAGATGGGAGGTCCATGGGTAGTGAGACATTGTACATATTTTCAGGCTATTTTGATTTGCTGATCAGTTTTACTGATTTTTTTACTCTTTTTCCTTTTTTCTTTAAAAAATGTAATTTGATATGTGGGATCACTCTCTTGTACGGAGAGAAATACTGGAGGAAAATAAGTCATGTTATACACATATGTGTGTATACATGTATATGCTATAAAACTATGCAAACCTGTCGATCCAGCAATATTGCTACTAAATCTGTTCTCCAAAGAAATCAAAGAAAAAGGGAAAGGATTTGTATGTACAAAAATATTTATAGCAGTTTTTTATAGTGGAAGAATTGGAAACTGAGGGGATGCCCATCAATTGGGAATCCCATCTTTCTCCCATTCACCCAGACTTACAGTGCCACCCTGTGGCTTGGACTTCCCTCAAAAGAGCAACACTTGTAACTCAGAAGTTCTCAGTGGGGAAAGTAAGAAGTACTTCTGTCCCAAAGCTGAAGTTGGGGAGCTGACGGAGTTTATCCCTGTGCAGAGACTTTCCTGATCCCCAGGACCCAGGTCCACCATTAGCTCTGCTGCTTTCTCAGGAACTCTCCAGAAAGGAGGTCCAAAGGGCCTCCTTGTTTGTGGTCCAAACTGAAAAAGTGGCTCTGATCTCCAACAAACCAAGTCATACAATGCATCCCCAAGGTCTTGACACCCACAAATTTATCCATTTTGTTAGGAATCTCCTCAATCAACTTCCTTATAGGTTCTTTTCCTCTCATGTTTCCTGTGAGTTCTACAATCCAGTTTCTGACTTCATTGTTCAACTGAAACAGCTCTCTCCAAAGTTACTAATGGTCTCTTGATGGCCAGGTCTGAGGGCCTTTCCTTAGACCTTCTTCTTCTTGATCTCTGTTCATCCTCTGACCCTTTCAATCCTCTCTTCTTTCTGGAGTTTCATGATGTCTTCTCTACCTGTCTGACCTCTCCTCAGTCTCTTTGGCTGGATCTTCATCCATGTCATGCATGAGCAGTACCAGTGGATGTCCCCCCAAGGCTCTGTACTGGGTCTTCTTGTCTTTTCCCTTTCTACTGTTTTGCTTAGTGAGCTTATCAATTCCCACATTTAGAAGTTATTGTCTCTATGCAAATGATTCTTCCATCTATTTGTTCAGCCCTAATCTCTCTCTGTCTCTGGGCAACTGGGTGGCACCATGGATAAAGTGCTCTGTCGGGAGTCAGGAAGATTCATCTTCCTGAGTTCAAATATGGCCTCAGATACTTACTAGCTGTGTGACCCTGGGCAATCCACTTCACCCTGTTTGCCTCTGTTTCCTCATCTGTCAAATGAGCTGAAGAAGGAAATGGCAAACCACTCCAGTATCTTTGCCAAGAAAACCCCAAATTGGATCACAGAGAGTTGGGCATGACTGAAACAATTAAACAATAAGATCTCTCTCCTGTCCCCCAGTCTAGAATCTCTGGTTACCTTTTAATCTTTTTCTTTTTTGAGGGGAGAAGGCAAGGCAACTGGGGTTAAGTGTCTTGCCCAAGGTCACATGGCTAGTAAGTGTTAAGTGTCGATGCTGGATTTGAACTCAGGTCCTCTTGATTCCAGGGCTGGTGCTCTATCCACTACACAACCTAGCCACCTCCTGGTTACCTTTTGGACATTTCAAACTAGACCTTGTAATGCCATATTCCATCAGATTCCCAAAAGAATGCTACTGTGAACAACTTTCAAGGTTCAGATTACACAGTAATAGTGAACATTCTGTTTATTCCATTACAAATCAAGGCAACCATTCAATCAATTCATAATACAATAATCAGTCTTCCACTCATGGGGCAAATCAATAATCATTCAATTAATTCATAATACAATAATCAATCTTCCACTCACGGGGCAACCATACATCAACTCAATCACTAAATATAATCATTAGAAAACCACACAAATCCTCCACCCCTTGGTGTCCAGCAATCCTCAGTTTCATCCAAGGGGAGGCCTTTTCTTCATCTTAACTCTGGGTGGTCTCTCTGATTCCCTGGATCCCCTTCCATGGTCCCAGCTTCCTCCTGAATCCACCAAACATTCACCTAGATTCAGAAGTAGACAGCTGCCAGGTTCTTGTCCAGTCCTCAGAGATAGGCGGCTCCCAGGTCCTTGTCCAGTCCTCAGGGCAGTCCCTGGCACACAGTGAAGTTCACAGGATCCATCACATCTCACACCCTTCACCACTTCTCTTGCCTGGAACTCAAGGATCAGCCAGGTCATGAACAAATAAAGTATTATCCTGGTCATGCTTCTTCAGTCCTCCAGCAGTTCAGCTGGCCCTAAGACCCAGAAGGAATATTGGCCTTCTGGGTGGCCTTCACCAGATTCTGGTCTCAGGAAAACTCCATTCGGTTCTCAGTCAGCTTCCAGATGCTGGGAGAGAAACTCTTTCTCTCTCTCTGTCTCTCTCTCTCTCTC
>CM053595.1:219074604-219087599 GCA_028646575.1 Pseudocheirus occidentalis
AGAAAACTCCAACTCACTTCCAGCAGCCCAGCTCCCAGATGCTGAGACAATCCCACTTCCTCCACAAGAAAATTCCAGTTCTGTCTCTCTGTCTCTAGAATTCTTCTTTATATACAGCACTAGCCTCCTGTCTCAGCCAATAGCCTTCTTCCATGTCAACAGGGGAGTTCCCACCTTCTCAACAGTGGACAGGGCTCACATCTTCCATATAGAGCTCACACCTTCCATACTTAGCCCTAAGTCTGCTAAACAGATTGCTGTTACAGACCTTCCATAGATATCTTAAATTCAGCAAGTCTGAAACTCATTGTCTTTCCCACGGAACCCTGTTCTCTTCTTTCCCGCCCTCCTGGCTGTCCAGGCTTGCCACCTAAGTGCAGCCTCGATTCCTCACTCTCTCACTGCCCATTTCCAATCAGTTGCCAATTCAACCTTTATATCTCTCAATTGTACCCCCTTCTCTCCTCTGACATTGCTGCAGCCCTATAATCTACATATCATCCTCCACACCTCACCCTCTCTCACTCCCCCATTCAGTCTCTATGATCCCCAATAAAGTGTCACCGCCTGTTGATTTTATCTTCATAACATATATTTCCCTTTCTCTCCTCTGACGCTGCCGCCATATTGATCCAGGCCCTCAGCACCTCATGCCTGAACACTGAAATATCCTTTGGGTTGGTTTTCTTGCCTCAAATATTTTATGTCTCCAGACCCTCCTCCAGTCAATCAAAGAGATCTTCCTAAAGAGCAGGTCTGACCACATAATCCCCTTTCCACTCCCATCCCCAGACCCATTCAATAAACTCTGGTGTCTCCCTTTTACCTTGAAGATCAAATATAAAATCCTCCATTCAGCTTTTTTTCTTTTTTTGGAGGGCAGTTGGGGTTAAGTGACTTGCCCAAGGTCACACGGCTAGTTTTTTGTATTAAGTGTCTGAGGCTGGATTTGAACTCAGGTACTCCTGACTCCAGGGCCGGTGCTCTATTCACTGCGCCACCTAGCCGCCCCCTCCATTCACCTTTTAAAGCCCTTCATAATCTAGCCCTTTCAGTCTTCTTATATCTCACTTTCCTCCAATTACTCTGAACTAGTGACACTGACTTTCACGCTTTTCTTCAAATAAAATACACTGTCTCCCAGTTCCATGCATGTTTATTGTCTGTCCCCCGTGGTTGAAATTCTCTTCCTTCGTATCTCTATCTCCATCTTTCCTGGCTTCCTTCAGCTCTCAGCTATATTCCTACCTTCTGCAAGAAGCCTTTCCTGATACCCCGAAATGCTAGTTCTTTCCTTCTAAGATTATCTCCACTTTATGTTTTTTATTATTTGGTTTTGGTTTGGGCCTTTTTGGAGGGGGGAAGGTAGGACAGTTGAGATTAAGTGACTTGCCCAAGGTCACACAGCTAGTAAGTGTCAAGTGTCTGAGGCTGGATTTGAACTTCGGTCCTCCTAACTCCAGGGCCAGTGCTCTATTCACTGCACCACCTAGCTGCCCCTCACTTTATCTTTCACATATTTTCTTTGTACAAAATTGCGTTCAAATTGCCTCCCCCATTCAACTGCAAGTACATTAAGAGTAAAAATTAGGTTATTTTGGTTTTCATTGTTGGGGGGGGGGGTTCCTTTCTTTGCATCCCCAGTGTTTGGCACCAGACCTGGCACCTAGTAGGTATTTAATAAATTCTTCTTGGCTTGACGCGAGGTCTTAGCTCAGTCAAGGGCGTGGGATTTGGCACTAGTTGTCTTGTTAATAGTAGGGGACCTCTGACCTCTTCTTGCCACAGCTAACTCATCACACAGCAGAGTGATTCAGTAGTCATTCCTGGCAAGGAAAAGGCTGCCTCAATCCATGACACTCCTGGTGTCCTTCCCCCCCCACCACAGTTTGGCATCAGCTCTATAACTTCACTTTGTCTCTTAACACTACCACCCCCAGTCCAAAGTCTGCACTGCTCAGAGCAGCAGGACGGGTAGGAATGCGGGTATAGAATGAGAGGGTCATGAAATCAGAACCAAGGCATGTTAGCACTACAAGGAGCCTTATAAGGGTCCTTCCAGCTCATCTCATTTCTTGTAGAGATGAAATGGAGACCCAATAGATTTTTTTTTAATCTGTCTCCTTCCAAAAAATTAAGCACAGTCAGTTGATTTTAATTACAGTATCCCAGAATCTTAGAGCCAGAGTGGACTTCCAACCTCTACATCAACCAGAAAACCCTCTACCAACATGCAGCAATGGATCATCCTCACTATATTGGAGGGACAACCCATTACCTCCCTCTTCCACTTTTGGATTGCTCTCATTAGGAAACTTTCCCCTACCTCAGTCAAAATTGGCACCATCAGGCCCTGCTCTAGGTGCTAAGCTAAGTGCCTTTGTATGAGCTGACCCCAAAGCCTGGAATGCATTCCACCTCTCTTCCTGTTCAATATGAAGCCTTTCCTGATCCCCACAGCTACTCTCCAGTGCCTTGTCTCCCTGGCCCTAACTACTTGGCATTTTAATTACTTTGTGTTCATTCTATAGATGCTTATCTAAGTCTTTCTGTCTCCCTGTTAAGATGTAAATTTCTTTTGAATAGCTTTTTCATTCTTCCTGTTGTTATTCTCAAAGCCTAGCATACTGGCTGGCACATAGTAGGCCCCTAACAATGCTTGATTGGGGTTTACATTCTGCTTATATTCCTCAGCTCATAGATCTACCCTCTTGTATAGGGGAATGATTTGCAGGAAAAGTGCTGCTATAAATATTTAAGAATATATTATATTTATTCTCAAGCTATGGCCTGCTCCCCTCTTCTTTCTTATTCTCCAGTATCTGACACATAGTAGGCGCTTAATAGAGGTTTATTGACAACTTCTTTTACTGTGTGAGTGCCCAGAACACAAGCTCAGCTAAGTAAAATGCCCTGCACACACATTGACCAATGACAATGAGACTTGCAAGGGGTCTGGGGAAGAGTTGGGGATCCAAGGAAAGAGAAAAAACAAAGGGAAGTCAGGGAAAACTTGGAATTTCTGCTTTTGCCTACTTGAACATCTTGTGTCGCTCCTCTTTGTGACTGGGTTTGTGGAGGAGAGGGCAAGGGACCTGGGCCAAAGAAGCTGGTGAAAGGTCTCTGGGAAATGTATCTCCCCTGGGTTTCTAATATCCTCCCAGGCCCCCGATGACCTTCTGTGCCCCAGATGATAAGACAGACAAAGGGAGGAATCCATTGTCCTCTGGTGCTCTTTTCTTCAGAATTTGGGATAACCAAAGAAGATCTTATCTGGATTGAGTACTGTCCTCCTTGCTCTCCATGGCATCCTTCAATTATCTTGATCTGAACCTCTCTTTTTCCTCTGAAGTCATAGAACATCTAGATGAATCATAGGGCATAAGGACTAGAAGAGACCTTGGATTTTGTCCAGGCAGTGGATCCCAACTTTTAGGCCTCAGAAGTGGGGAGGGAACAGAAAGGGGGGGTCAGCGTTATTGCAGAGAATCTTTCAATCCATATGCTCAGCAAACATTGTTATTTTCTTTTTTTCTTTTTTTCTTTTTTTCTTTCTCTTTTTGGAGGGCAATTGGGGTTAAGTGACTTGCCCAAGGTTACACGGCTAGTTTTTGTGTCAAGTGTCTGAGGTCGAATTTGAACTCAGGTCCTCCTGCCTCCAGGACTGGTGCTCTATTCACTGTGCCACCTAGGCGCCCCAAATGTTGTTATTTTCATCTTTATTTCAAACAAAATATCCAGTATGACTACTATAATGAATTAGCAAACATGTCTCCTATAGACAGAATAAATATGTCACACGTATGTGTATCACTATTTTTCAAATTGCGTATGGCTACTGCTATGATTGATATAATGCAAATTCACTTCAAAGCATCTCTAAATTCGTTGAATTCAATTCAGCACATATTTATTAAGCCCTTGCAAAGTTCCAGATATTCTCAGTGGATAGAGTGCTGAATCTGTAGTCATGAAGACTCACCTTCCTGAGTTCAAATATGGCCTCAGACGCTTACTAGCTGTGTGACCCTAAGCAAATCACTTAACCTTGTTTGCCTCAGTTTCCTTATCTGTAAAACAAGCCAGAGAAGGAAATGACAAACCAGTCCCATATCTTTGCCAAGAAAACACCAAATGGGGTCATGGAGAGTCAGAAGCAACTGAAAATGACTGAACAACAGCAAACTGTTCCATCCAGGAGCTGTGGATTGATTGATATTAGTCTAGATCTGTGATCTCATGGGTCAAGGAAACTCTTAGTATAGAAACTCCCTTCACTAATGCAAATTTTTTAAATTTTCTTTTCCTTTTCTTTAATTTCCTTTTTTCCTTTTCCTTCATTTCTTTCTTTCTTTCTTTCTTTCTTCTTTCTTTCTTCTTTCTTCTTTCTTTGTTTCTTTCTTTCTTCCTTTCTTTCTTTCTTTCTTTCTTTCTTTCTTTCTTTCTTTCTTTCTTTCTTTCTTTCTTTCTTTCTTTCTTTCTTTCTTTCCGTTTTGCTTTTAGACTAGGTCTCCCTATCTCACCGAGCCTAGATATGCAACAGCCACACATGGATCTGATCCTACTATTGATCTACCCAGAAACTTTGGGCCAATTCGGCCCCTCTTTAGGCAGTCTGATGGCCTCCCCAACCCTCTCGTTAATGTGTACTACATTAGTGCCAGACTTAGTTTGGAGACCCATCTGGCTTTAGCCCACTGTAGCTCAGAACTCCTGAATTAGGAGATATGCCAGCTTCAACTTCCCCAGCAAAAAGGATTTAGGGCATGTCCTACCATCTCTGGTTTCACCAATGCAAATCTACAACTCACCCATAACTTAGAACTTTAAAAAGTTGCCTCGAATACTGAGAAGTCATGTGACTTGCCAAGAGGTAGAATTTGAACGTACTCTTTCCTTGCTCCAAAGCTGTCCCTTTATTCATTACACAATTCTACAAAAACAACAAAAAATAAATAAAACAGCCCCTGATCTCAAGGAATTTGCATCTTATTGGGGGAGATGAAGCATGTACAGAAATAAGTAAATACAAATGTAACCCAGGTTTCCAACCAAGTCTGGGGCATTTTTTTCATGAGATTCTCCTAATTGGTGTAGATAATTCCACAATGCATGACTGTGTGAGGGATGAAGTTGGTTCAAGAGTTATGGAGAAAAGAAGTATTCTACATTCCTTTTAAGAGAAAGAATATATGCAGTTCCAGAGCCTCTTCAAGACTGACTCCAGGGAGGGAAAAAAAGGGTTTGGAAGTGGTAAATATGTATGGGAATCTGTTACTTCAACAAGTCCCTGATTTCCAGCTTCCCTCCCTGGAGACTTGAGAGAATTTTCCCTTGGGGGAGATCAGAGCCTCTCTTTTGATTCAGCTGAGATATTTCACTCCCATCTAAAGAGTTCATTTCCTTGTATATTTTCTGACATATTTTGATCTGTAGAATTTCTCTAATTCCTGTTTACTGTCTGCTTGGAGAAGCAGATTACTATTCACTATTTGTGATTTGTCTTTTGTGTAATTAGCATTTGGTGGGAAGGAATCAAGCCTAAGGGTGCATGTTTGGAGTATCCTGTAAAGGATAGTGACCAGAGAAGCTAGCAGCTTTGTTGTTTTTTAATCTAAAAATCATGCTTTTGAATCAGTTATATTTAAAGAAGCAGATAGATATAATTTTAGTTTGGTATTCCTACTCTCAGAGGAGAACAGAGCAGCCAGCCTAGTGGCCCATGTCCGGCTCTACTCAAGGCAAGAATCACAGTCTCCCTTAGAGGGAATAGGCAAAGTTTCAGAGATCTCTTCACATCTTCCTGTGAGCTATGTTTAAACATCTCTTATGGACATACATAACCAACAGCACATACCTTACACAAAGGATGTACAAAGTAATGAATGGTAATGCCAAGAAGAAAAGGACACTAACAATTGAAAAAATGAGAAATGGTGGCATGTTGCAGCTAGCACCTGAAGTACATATGCCTTAAAGCAACGGTTCTCAATCTGTGGATTATGTTCAATTTGTAACAATGAAAATACATGCTGCATATCTAATATTTACATTATGATTCATAACAGTAGCAAAATTACAGTTATGAATTAGCAATGAAAATAATTTTATGGTTGGGGGGGGTCACCACAACATGAGGAACCGTATTAAAGGGTCGCAGCATTAGGAAGGTTGAGAACCACTGCCTTAAAGGAAGTTTTGGATTCTGTAAGTCAGAGATGATCAGGGTGTATGTTGCAGACATGGGGAGGTAGGAGTTGGGATGACATGTATGGTGGATAGCCATTAAAGCAACTGAACTGGAAGAGACAGTATATTATGAAATAAGGTAGATTGGTCATATTATGGAGGGCTTTAAATGAAAAGCTGACAACTTCGTATTTTATCCTATATGTAAAGTTCCAAATACCAAGATATCTAGGGAACTGATTAAAATTTATTTTTTTAAAAAACTCATTTTTTAATTGATAAATGGTCTAAGGATATGAAAGAATTGTTCTCAAGGGAAGAAATCCAGGCTATTTATAGCCATGTGGAAAAAAATACTTGAATCATTTCTAAATAGAGAATTGCGATTTAAAGCAATTCTAAGATTCTACCTCACACCCACTAGTGTGCCAAGAATAACAAAAAAAAAAAAAAGGAAAATTATAAATGTTGGAGGGGATGTGGGAAAACAGGCACACTGATGCAGTGTTTCTCAATCTGTGAATGGGTACAACCATGCTGGAAAGCAATTTGGAATTATAAACAAAAAGTTACTAAAATACATGAGCTTTGACCCAGCTATACCTCTGCTAGGCCCATATCCAAAAGAGGTCAAAGAAAGAAGAAAATGTCCTATATGTAAAAAAATATTTATAGCAACTCTTTTCATGACAGTTGGTCAGTTGTTTTTAACTTCATGACCCCATTTGGGGTTTTCTTGGCAAAGATACTGGAGTGATTTTCCATGTCCTTCTCCAGCTCATTTTATAGATGAGGAAACTGAGGCAGACAGACTTAAATCACTTGCCCAGGGTCATAGAGCTAGTAAGTGTCTGAGGCCAGATTTGAACACAGGAGATGAATCCTCTTGACTCCAGGCCCAGAACTCTATCAACTTCACCACCTAATCCCCGTTTCATAATAGTTAAAAAAAAAAAAAACAAAAAAAAAAAAAAACACCTAAAAACTAAAGGATGCCTGTCAGTTGAAGAATGGTTTATAAGTTGTAGCATATTAACATGAGAGAATACTATTATACTATACAAAATGGGAGGAAAGGCAATGTGGCTAGAGCACCTGGCCTTAGTTAGGAAGACCAGGGTTCAAATCTGGCCTCAGACACTCACTAGCTGCGTGAGTCGAGTCGCTTATAACCTCTGTTTGCTTCAGTTTTCTTATCTGTAAAATGGAGATAATAAGAGCGCCCGCCTCCCAGGGTGGTTGTGAGAACCAGTCGAGGAACCTGGCAAAAAGTGCTATATAAATGTAAGCTAATAATATTAATATTCCAAAAATACATAGAAAGACTTATACAACCTGCTGCAGTTAAGTAAGCAGAATCAGAAGCACAGTTTGTACTATAACATCAATATTCATTTTTTTATTTGAAGACTTTTATAAAGTTTTATAAAGTGATGAAAAATGAAATGAGCAGAGCCAGGAAAATAGTTTATTATATAATAGCAACACAACTATTCAATAGCAACATTGTAAAACAAGCACCTTTGAAAGCTGTAAGGCCCATGATCAATATGATGATTCTTTGTAATTCAAGGATAAATGATGAAACAGACTCTCCATTACAGGGAGGTGATGGATATAGAGTACAGAATTATATCTATCTATCTATCTGTTTATCTATCTATAGATAATCTATATCTACGTATCTATATCCATAGATATAAATGTATGTATGTATGTATGTATACATACATTTATATCTATGGATATAGATACTCAGGAGGACCTGAGTTCAAATCTGGCCTCAGACACTTATAATCTGTGTGTCCCTGGGCAAGTCACTTAACCTTGTTTGCCTCAATTTCCTCATCTATAAAATGAGTTGGAGAAGGAAATGGCCAACCACTCCAATATCTTTGCCAAGAAAATCCCAAATGGGGATATGAAGAGTCAGATATGAGTGAAACAACTAAGTAACAACAACACAGATACAGATATATAAGGATAGATTTATAAATATATAGCGATAATTGTAGCTGTCTATATCTATCTATATATATCTAGATAGCTATATAGTATATATATGGATATATATGGATATAGATATATAGTCTATATATCTATTTCTATAGACATGGATGTATATGTCTACATTTATATAGATAGCTATCCAAAGATAGAGATATGCACGTATATCTATGTGTATGTGTATATACATGTGTATGTATACACATATGTGTCATATATGTGCATGTATGTATATACATGTATGTAATCATTGAAGTAATCTGTTTTACTTGACTTTATTACCAAAAAATTTGTTTTAATTTTTTTTAATGAAATGCAGGGTGGGAGGTAGAATTAATACATTTCTATTAATTTTTGTAAAATAAAGAAGCGGAATATGCCACAAATGAAGAATGTTGCATGTACTTTCAGATGAGGTCACTGAGTCATCAGTTTGGCTCAATTGTTTCACTATTAGAAGAAACCTTGGGAGGGTGAGGGGAGGTTAATCTAGAAATGTCTGTAATATAGAAACAAAACAGCAAAAAATTTAAAACTTTTTTTTCTTCCGTAGGTAACAGGGAACAACTAAGAATAAGAAAAGAGGAGCCAGGACATAATGGGCAAGAACAAGATGATGTTTCAGCAAAGGAAACTGAGAATGAGTGGTCAGACAAATAGGAGGGAGAACCAAGATGGAGCAACATTATGAGAAGCCAGAGGAGGACAGCATATCCAGGAGAAAGATGCTGGCGACAGTGTCTAAAGCTGCCAAGGAGTCGGGTAGATTGAAGCTCAAGAACGGATTTCACAGTTGTGAGATGATGGATAACCCTGAAGATAAATTCAATCAGACGACTGGATCAGATACCAGTTTGCAAAGGAGTTGAGAAAAGAGTGGGAAGTGGTGAGATGGAAACAATGAGTGTAGAAAGTCCCTTCTAGAAGTTTGACTATAAAATGGAGAAAAGATCTAAGATGAGAGTTTGATAGGCAGCAGTGACAGGTAGAGTTTTTCAGCATTTTTTGTTGGGATTGTTTTAAGTATGGAGAAGACCTCGGCAGGTTTGTAGACACTGGGGAAGTAACTAGTGGATAAAGAGAGATTGAAGATGAGGGAAAGAGGGAATAAGCTAAGAGTAAAGCTCCTAGGAAAGATAGGAATGGAGAGGATCAAGGGCACAGGTGGTGAGTTTGGCCTTGGCAATAAGGACCATCAGAGGCTAGAGCAGTGGTTCTCAACCTGTGGGTTATGTTCAGTTTGTAACAATGAAAATACATCCTGCATATCAAATATTTACATTATGATTCATAACAGTAGCAAAATTACAGTTATGAAGTAGCGACAAAAATAATTTTATGGTTGGGGGGGGTCACCACAACATGAGGAACTGTATGAAAGGGTCATGGCATTAGGAAGGTTGAGAACTACTGGACTAGAGGAAAAGAGGAGAGACTATAGGATGATGAAGGAGTATGGAGTAGTGGGGAAAAGGGAACCTTTGACAAATGATTTCTTTTCTCAATAAGTCAACAAGCCTTTATTAAGTGCTTACTATGTGCCAGCACTCTACTGAGTTCTATGAGTACAAATAGAAGTAGAAAGAAAGACAGTTTGCCTTAGAGAAGCTTAGAGTCTAGTGGAGGAAGATAACACATAAAAAGAAGCTAAAAACTGAGGGAATGGGGGAGGGATGGAGATGAAGGTACCACCTCAGGGACATGGTATAAAGAAAGCCTGGAGAGTCAGCAATGCAGACTAGAGAAGAATAAAGACATAGTTGGCCTGAATGTCCTCCTTTAAATAGAGGTTCAAAAGGAACCAACCAATCAGAGAAGCCTCAGGGGCAAAGGGCACTTCCAACAAATAATCTAAGTGTAGAATGAACTTCCAGGGTAGAGAGGTTTCTATGGCATACTAGAGAAAACTCTGTTGGAGAGTCAAGAGTGCAGCTTGGAGGCAAGAAACAAGGTCTTTGGCTGGGAAGATTAGGATCTAGTACAGAAGATCTGTGGATAGAAAAGATTTGGTTTAGCAGTAGGGAATGTGATATAGAGAATCAGAGGTGTAACAGTCATTCTGGCAAGACATTGCAAGGAAATCTAAGTCACCAAAGACCCTGGGGGTTGTATTTCTTCCAAGTTTTAGAAAAAATAGTTATTGTGGAATGAGAACTAGAGGGAGGAATTCTCTGTTACACCAGCAATGTTTAAATCTTTCCATAGAAAGGTTCAAAGAAAGAGCAGAATAGAGTGATAGTTGGCCACAGCAGAATCAGAGTGAGGATGCTTTCCAGGAGAATGACTAAGCCTCAAAGTGACTTTCTCCTTTTCCTGCTTTGCTGCTCAGTTTATAAATGTAACTGTTAGCTCAAAGGGGCTATTGCACAGGACTCTTTCTTCATTGGTAGAGATTATTATACTCAATGCTCTGAGTTTGCATGGGGGCAGGCAGAGTTGGTAAGAACAGGAAAGAAGAAAGACCTGAGGTTTTTCTGGCTTCCAGTGTCAAGAGAGAAGATGTATGATTTTGATCTCTCTTCAAGTCTATGAAGGGAAAAAGACTCTGGGAAGAAGGTGGAATGTAGAACTTTGTTGTTGTTGAGTTATATCCAACCCTTCATGACCTCATTTAGGGTTTTCTTGGCAAGGATACTGGAGTGGTTTGTCACCACTTTCTCCAGTTTATCTTACAGATGAGGGAACTGAAGCAAACAGGGTTAAGTGATTTGCCCAGGGTCAAACAGCTTGTAAGTGTCTGTGTATAGATTTGAACTCAGGGCCTCCAAGCAGAGCACCTTAACTACTGTACCGCCTAGAACTTTGATCATGTCCCTACTCCAAGTTTGCTATAGTAGAGATTTCAGGTAAGATCTCTCTCTCTCTCTCTCTCTCTCTCTCTCTCTCTCTCTCTCTCTCTCTCTCTCTCTCTCTCTCTCTTTCTCTCTCTCTTCATTGAACTGAGTTATCTCACTCCCAAAGGGAGAGTTCATTCAATCTGTATCACCTGGTATATATTCTCCTATGTGAGAGGTAAAGAGAGAGAGTGGCTCCCAGAAACTGTATAGTAATATGAAATGGCCATGCTCCAGTAAAACCATCTTAGCAGATGGGCTAAACCAGGATGAAGGTAACTGACAGGCCTCAGACCTGTTGGTGAGTTAGAGGGGTATCTACCCCAAGCACATAAAAACTTTCTCTGGCAGAATGGGCAGATGAGAACAATTTGTTCCAACAGTTACAAAGACAGCTGAAGCAGGTGCCATGGAGCACTTAGAGCTTTGTCAAACACCAAAAATTCCAAAGTCATCCACTATATCCCAGGCCATTACCAGCCTTCCTGACTTATGTATTGCCACTGGATTTAAATGACTCTGGAAGAGAAAAAGAGACCAACAGCTTTGTTCAATTCTGCCTCACTTAAACTCAATTCACATTCATGAGTCAAGACATCCCCCTGTGGTATCATTGGTCCTCTTTGTAAACAAAGAACAAACACCACCAACAATATTCTCCTTCATATGTTTTTTCTGATTTCTTATTTTTCTGCTGTTTGGATTAATCCATTTATTAGCTATTTGCTACATGTGTCCATTATGGTGGGACAAAGTTCAATTTTTGGATAAAGAATTTAGGGCCCTCCAAAAAACTGGAAATTAAGGGTATGCCTATCAATTGGGGAATGGCTAAACAAGTTGTGGTATATGAATGTAATGGAATACTATTGTGCTATAAGAAATGGGGAGGAGACAGTCTTCATATTCACCTGGAGAGGCTTATACAACCTGATGCTAAGTGAGAAGAGCAGGACCAGTAAAAATTTGTACACAATCACATATACATCATATGTGTGACAACCAACCTTGATAAACTGGACTCTTCTCAGCAACGTACAATTATAAGACAACTCTACAAGTTTCAGGACAGAAGGAGATGTCTAAATTCAGAGAAAGATCTAGAAAGAACAGAGTTTAAATGGAGACTGAAGCAATCTACATGCTATCATTCTTTTGCACATTTGGTTTTCTTTCTTTTTTCCCATTGTTCACTCCATTGGTTACAACCCTTCTGTACAACCAGACTAATGTCCAATGTGAAAGCATTTGCAGATCCTATACTTGATTGCATGCCGCCATGGGGGGGGGGGGGAGGGAACAGAGGGAGGGGAGAAAATTTGAAATTCAAGGAATTGTGGAACTGAATCTTGTAAACTAAAAGTAAATAAACAAATCAATTAAAAAAAAAGAATTTAGGGTCCTCCTTCCTCATTAAGCAAAAGGGGTCAGGAGTTTACCTAGAACTAAAAAATAAGTCCCCTACACTAATAATTTTTTTAAAATATTTTTAAAGAAATAAATAGATATAGGGGTGACTAGGTGGCACAGTGAATAGAGTACCTGCCCTGGAGTCAAGAGGACCTGAGTTCAAATTCAGCCTGAGACATTTAACACTTACTAGCCGTGTGACTGTAAAGCCAATCAACAGTAGATTCCTGAGAGAATGCTACTGTGAACAGCTTTTAAGATTCAGATTACACAGTATTAGTGAACACTCTGTTTATTCCATTACAAAATCAAGATTCAGTACAATATTCACAGTATCAACAATTCACAATATTATATACAATCTTCAGAACAAGGAAAGTACAGAAAGTAACAAGGAACAAGAGAAGAATCAGTTGGTTTCCCTAAGGGGGGAACCAGCTTCACTTCACATTTAGATTCAATCAATCAATTAACGAAAGGAATGACCTAGTTTCCCTAAAAGGGAGTTGATTCAATCAACAATTCACAATATACTGATCTTCCACTCCTGGGGCA
>CM053595.1:219088099-219117001 GCA_028646575.1 Pseudocheirus occidentalis
TCCAAGAATCCTGTCTGTAGTTTGGGAATATCCCAATGTTAGTTCTTGCTTTGATATTTCAAAACATCTGTAATTTTCCTCTTTTACAAACCAAAACCCAACTACACATTTGTTTCCTGAATTGCTATGGGAAAAAACTTAATTACCTGGTGGTTAACTCTCCAGTTAACATTTTCTCCCGTGACAGACACAGTCTACTTCCCAAGCCTCAATTCAAAGCTTATATGACTTGTTTAGATCTAATTTTTGAAAACCCAAGGGGACCTCAATGACAGGATGTGCCATTGGAGTGATGAGGTGAACAGGGAAGGCTTCTTTCTGGAAAACCAAAGAGTTATAGATCTAGAGGTAGAAAGGACACCAAATGTCTTTTAGTGTAATCACCTAATTTTACAAGTAAGGAAACCAAGGCCTAGGGAGAGCTAAATGATTCTTACAGAGTCACCTAGGTCATATAATTTTATATATATCTATATCTATATCTATATATAAAATTATCCCTTCCACATCCCAACTTTCCCCATTGGGGTTTCAAAGTATGGTGGATCAACATAAGAAATTAAATGGGAATTTGGGGGGAGTTTTGCAGGAGCTACCATCACCTTGCAAAGGCCAGCAAACAAACCAGAGCCTATGACCAAATGCTTAACCAGTTTTTACAGTAAGGTACTAGAAACAGCCCATAAAAGAAAAAGAAAAAATTCCATCTTCTCTGGTTATGAACAGAGAGCCAAAAATTTTTTGCAGATTTTCTAGATCACGGGGACACTGAAACCCTTACCCCCCAGATGTGGAAGGGATAACGTTAAGGAGCAAAGCCAGGATCCAAACCCAGTTTAGTCTCTCAGATTTCACATACAATGCGCCTTACATCTCATTACACCTTTTGCAATATCAGAGCTTTAAACAGGCAATAAAAGCGGAAACTGCAGCCACAGTTAGAAAAGGGAGCATTTCGTCACAGAGAGGACAATAAGAATCACCTAGAACAATTCTGTGTGTGCCTGTGGTGGGCAGGGTGAAGACTGATCTTTGTTAATTCTTATCTGGTGATGACCTTCTAAAAACACTGGGTGAGCCTGGCACCCCCTGCTGGCAGAATCTGGAAATAACAAGTAGGAACTTTACCTATACCTGGGCTTTATTCTAGGCTAAAACTAGAATACCATCTATTGGTGTTATTGTTGTTTTCTCCGCCCCTGGCTAAGAGCCACAGACAGACAGAAAGTCCCCTATGGGGTATAATTGGAGGCACAAAATAACACTTGTCCCTGAATATGTCCTCTTGTGGCTTGTCTGAAATTCACCATCAGTCTCCTTTCTGGTTGAAGGCTGAAAATGCAAACATATTCCTTGAATAAAAGAATGTATCAAGCTACCATAAAGCATCAACACTTTTTGGGGTTTTTTTTTGTCTTTTTTGGAGGGGGGAAAAGGCAGGGCAATTGGAGTTAAGTGACTTGCCCAAGGTCACACAGCTAGTAAGGGTTAAGTGTCTGAGGTCATATTTGAACTCAGGTCCTCCTGACTCCAGGGTGGGTGCTCTATTCACTGCCACTTAGCTGCCCCAGGCATCAACACTTTAGCTGAATAAATTTATCTGATTTGCTCTGGTCTTCTGGTAGGTCTCCCTCCAAAAGTTTAACAAGGGGGGGCATCTGGTTTCATTAGTCATAAGAAGGGGGACTTTCCACTTTACCTTCCATTTTGGGGGGGGGATAGCTGGTTATGATCAAATCCATAGCCTATGTCTTAAGTTTGTTTTCTGGAAATATAAGAAGAGTAGAGGACTTCCCTTACCCCACAGTGGTCTTAGTAAGAGACATGGATTTTTGTCCTGGCTTTGGACAGTTATGAGCCTCTTTGAGGCTCTATGAGCCTCTTTGGCTCTCTGAGCCTCAGTTTGCTTACCTTTAAAATAGGGATAAGAATAATTGTGCTAACTACTTCATGGGATTGTAGTGAGAGAAGTGCTTTATAAACATCAATGTGGCATAGAAATATTATTAGAAATTAGAATTAATTATTATTAGAAATAATAGCATTTATATAAAGATTTAGGCTTATAGTAAATGTCTTATTTTATCCTCATAGAAACATTGGGAGGTAGGTGCTATTATTATCCCTATTTCCACATTAGTAAACTAAGGCAGACAGAAGTTAAGTGTCTTGACCAAGTTCAATCAACTAGTAAGTGTCTGAGGCTGATTTTGAATTAAGGTCTTAGAGTAGCTAGGTGGCAAAGTGAATAGAGCACTGGCCCTGGAGTCAGGAAGACCTGAGTTTGAATTCAGACTATTGACACATTACTAGCTGTGTGACCTTGGACAAGTCACTTAATCCCAGTTGCCTTGTCTCCCTCCCTTCAAAAAAAACCCAAACAAAAAAACCCCAAAACAACAACAAAAAAGCAAAATAAGTGAACTAAGGTCTTCCCATCTTTAGATCTAACACTCTAGCCTTGTGCCACCTGGCTACCTACTACAGGAATGTTCAACTTTACAAAAAATGCAGTCAGAAAAAAATAACCTGAAAAATCTTCATGGCAGACAGGGTAAGATTTAATCCTATCAGTATCATAGTATTTGGATCTGAAAGTGACCTTAGAAAACATCTAGTCCAGTCTTCTCACTCTCCTCCCTTTTTTTTTTTTTACAAAGAACTGAAATTTTTGCCACACATTATAGGTGCTTTTGTATAGACTGGAGACCCAGACAAGTGGAAGTAGCTGTGTAAGATCACATGGATAATAAGGATAATAAGGGCAAGGATTTGAACTCAGGTCTTCTTATGTAATGGAAGGAATGATATAGCAGACAATAGTGTCTAGGACTAAGGAGATGATGGTCCTAGCGCCCTTTGCCCTCATCAGGCCACATTTATAGTGTTGTGTTTAGCACTGGGCATCATGTTTTAAGGAAGGACACAAACAAAGTAAGTGCAGAAGAGAGGAACTGTCCAAGAGACATAATTTCTGGGTAATTAATCATTTTTATTAATTATGGCTAGTGAGTAATTAATAAAAGGACAGTCACTTGACTTTCTCTCTTAAACCAAAGACCCTTCACAGAGGCCTCCTAACACTTATATACCCTTGGAAGAGTGGGTGTTCCTAACAGGCAGCAATCAACTCTCATTGGTTAGTAATTAGAGAATGAATATTATAATGAGAAGTGAACCTATTCTAATAAAGGGCTGCATGTGGTGACTCTGAACATGTCACTCAAGGAAAAAGAGATTCTTCTCAAGTCAGATTACTCCTGCCCTCAGCAATTGATACAAAAGGATCTGTCTTCTACCCAAGCAGTAGACTGTGAATGGTGATGATGGTGAGTTAAAAATTACACCTAGATTAGATTCTCCTTGTAAGGTCTTCTAGTTAGCTGGAGTCCTACCCAAAATGGAAAAGCATGTACCCTGAGGATTTGAGCAATCTCATCTATGAGCAATGTTCTTCAGATGCTGGCTGAATAATCTATAAGAGCAGATTTCTGAATGAAGAAATAGAAAAGGGAAAAATCTTCATCTTAATTAATAATTGGTTATTTTTCTCAGAACCAGGACAGTGAAAGAAGTAGAAACCATACAAGATCAGGATCCATTGAAAGAATGGAGCATTTTTAGCTTGGGAAAGAGATCCATGGAGGATATGATAGCTGTCCACAAGCATTTGAGGAGCTGTCACGATGTAGAAAGAAGGATTAGATTCGTCCTACTTGACCCTAAAGGGCAGAGCTAGGACCCAAAGATGGAAGCTGCACAGATCAAATTTTGGCTCCATATAAGGAAAAAATGCCCAACAGAGCTGTACCAAAGTGGAATGGGCTATCTTGGAAGGCAATATGTTCTCTCTCGGTAAAGACCTTTGAGCAAAGGCAGAATGACTACTTGTTGCCATATTGTAGATGGGATTCAATCCAGGTATCAGGTGAACTAAATGATCTCTGAGGCTCTTTCTAACTCTGACTAGAGAGAGTTTGGGGAAAATTTATAGGATCACAGGACTTAGAACTGAGACATCTGTGGTAATATATTTCTAATCTCCATTCTCCCATTTTTACAGATGAAGAAAATAACTTGCTCTCATACAAGTAACAATTAACAGAGCCCAGATTTGAATGTAGGTCTTGGTCAGACTTCCAGACATAGTGGATTGTAAAAGGGTGTGGTGTATTATGGTCCATTGAGTCACAAAGAGTTGGACACAATCAAATGATTCAACAACAACAACAAGAATCACCTCTGAGTCTAAATCCTGTGTTCATTCCTCTATAATATGCTATTAAATGAGCTAGATACCTTGGACTCTCATTTCCTTTCTAAGCCCTCCTGAGGGTCACATTAGCAAGCCCCAACCAGCATTTTTTTTCCTCCCAGCATCCATCTCTGATTCCAACTGACATTGGAATACTGTCTAAGGGAACAACTGGTGAAGGTGCTGGGACTGAAAAAGAGAGGGATGAAGGCTAAGGGCTAACCTCACTTATCTTGTGGTCTAAATCCAGAGTTCATTCTAATATGGGTCTTTATTCTTTTCTTCCTTTCTTTAAGGGAGTCCTTCCTTCCTTCCTTCCTTCCTTCCTTCCTTCCTTCCTTCCTTCCTTCCTTTCTTTCTTTCTTTCTTTCTTTCTTTCTTTCTTTCTTTCTAAAATCTTAAACACAGTTCACTGTGAAGCTCATAGATTGAACTACAATAGGTCCCTGTGCAAGCTCCACTTAATGGCTGTATTTTGGGCTCTTCTGGCTTAGAGTGAATGTCAGAGGTAACTATTTCTCTTTGGAACAGCAAGCCTAGCAGTCTTCCACTCCTAGCCTGACTTTTTTTTTCTTTTTCTAATTAAATGGGCCATCCCTTGACTCACTTCTTAAAGAGGACTGTTCCCTGAATGGGCGTTACCTCACTCAAAGAGAGCACCTAAAAAAGCCTTAGCCTAAACGGGCCAGGATCTCCCATTGCATCCAGAATCATCTCCAGTCATCCTAATGAATATCTGGCCACTGGACCCAGATGACTCTGGAGGAGAAAGTGAGGTTGGTGACCTTGCACAGCCCTCCCTCACTCAAATCAAAGTCAAGGCAAGTCATGTCACCATTTCCCTGATGCTAAGGTCCTCTTCAAAAACGAAGGACAAAAAACACAAGACAGTCCTTGATCATCCAACAGTCACGACAAGAAGGTACTTTGGGGCTACCACTAAGAATATTGGGTCTCCTTTCTCCTGAGCCATTTCCCTCTCTTTTTTAACCTGCATATGGAGCCATAGAATGGGAACAAGAATAAGAGCAAAATTAATAGCTTCCTCTTTTGCCCCAGCCTCACAACAGAGTCCAGGGTCACTTACTCCATGAGGATAGGAAGTAGAAGAAAGAAGTAGAAAGAATGGAGAAGGATGGAAGATAGAGAAAGAGGATGAATGACTGAACCGTCTGCAACACTTATAAGAGGCAGGATTTGGAAAAAGGCAGTAGAGACAAGCAGGAATAAGGTGCATTCCTAATACCTTTCTGGAAGTGGGTTTAAATCCTGGCTATACCACTTAACAGACAACATGACTTTGGACATGTGATTTAGCCTCTCTGAACCTCAGTTTCCTAATTTGGCAAGTGGAGACAATAATTCTTTCCCTACTTCTTGAAGTGTTGTTGTCTCCCAAATTGTATTCACAGGTTGGGTCCCCCAAACAATGGCTATCCCCAGCTTTGAAATTCTTTGCTCTCCTGAATTCTTAAATTAACTAGTCAACAGTCACTTAATAAGGACCTACTATATTTCAGGCTTTGTGCTACACACTGGGGTTAAAAAGAAAGGCAGAAAACAGTCCTTGCTTTCAAAGAACTCAATAGTCTAATGGGGAAGACAATACACAAATAACTATTTACAAATAGTTACTCGGAATAGATTGGAGAGATTCTAAATAGAAAGGCACTAGCAGCAAAAGTGAAATACTCTACCAGTATGTCTCAACAGGAAGCCAGAGGATATAATCAGCTTGAAGCAAACATATTTACTGAAATGGCATGGTAAGGGAATAGAAAGAAAACATCTCTCCCATAAACCTGCACTGCATTGTCCCCCAAATATAGCCAACAGCAGCAGGTGGAGTGGACACATGTAGCTGAGGCATGTACCAGAAGGAGCCTTCTGATGCCACAGGCTTGGAAGCCTACAGAGAGCCTTTAATCACTCTCATTGACCTTAGTCTTTTTAGATTTCACCGAACGCGGCAATGATGGTCACTTCTGGAATCCATAAAGTTGTAGTCTGCCCGCCTTCCAACTTCTAGCGACTCTGCAATTCTTGCTAGTTTTGTGCTCAGAGTAGGATTCTGTGCAGAAACTGTGAGGGCTACCTTTCTTTTACCCCCAAGAAGTAGGATGCAGCAGGAAAGATCTTTCTAGAACAATAGTTAGAAATGTGGTCCAGGGATCCCTGGGGGTTCAACAGGGGGCCCAAGATACTTCAGAGGGTTCAGAACTAGTTGCACAATAATAGTAAGGTGTTTTAAGTACTTACTAAGTAAAGCTCTTAGAGGGATCTTCGATGATTTTTAAAAGTGTAAAGGGGTACTGGGACCAAAAATTTTAAGAACTGCCAGAGAAAGATGCAATTCTGGACCCAGAAACAGAAGAAAATGAGATGGAAGTAAATACACAGTAATCATTAAAGTGAATGTGAACAGGATGAGGTTACCATGAAACAGAAGCAGATAGCAGAATGGATTAGAAACCAGAATCTAACAATATGCTGTTCACAAAAGACACATTTGAAACAGAAAGACACACACAGAGTTAGGATAGAGAACTGGAGCAGAATCTAATATAATTCAGGTGAAGTGAAAAAAGGCAGGAGTAGCAATCGTGATCCCAGACAAAGCAAAATCCAAAATAGACCTAATTAAAAGAGATAATCAGGGAAACTATACTCAAAGGTATCATAAAAAAATAAATTAACATCCGAATTTTTTTTGGCTTTTTCCATAGAAAGAATGGATCAGAAATGAGGGTGTTGTGGGGAAATTGTCACCAGCATTTATATAGTTCTTTAATGTTTGTAAAGGGCATTAAAATATTATTGAATTTTATTCTTGCAATGTCCCTGGGAAGTAGATATTATTATTACCCACATTTTTTCAGATGAGGAAACTGAAGCAGACAAAGATTAAAATGACTTGCCCAGGGTCACGAAGATAGTAAGTGTCTGAGGTCAAGATTTTCAAAGGATGGAATATGTGGGGTGAAGAAGAGTGAAAGAAGTTTAAGAAAGTGAGAGGAGTTGATGCTAACTCTTAGCTTCCCAACCTGGAAGGCTTGAAGAATGGTGATGCCTTCCATAGTAACAGGGAGGTTTAGAAGAGGGGAGGATTTTAGGGAAGAATGATTTCTGTCTTGTACAGGTTGACTTTCAGATGATTCTGGAACAGTCCAAGTCAGTCCCCCTGCTCTTTTGCAAGAGCTGGAGGGAGGGAGGCATTTTGTAAACCTGAGAGAATTATGGAAATGGGAAATACTGCTGTTGTCACATAGGCATCTCCCATGGCAGAGATAAAGAGGAAGTAAATTTGCTCACCCTTCTAACTCACCCTCTCTTCCTTCCCAATTTTATTCTTGCCCTTGTTTGGTGATGATTATGGTGGTTACCTGGGGAGACCTCATCCCACACTGGTGGCCAGCCTCTTACTGGTGAGCAGAGGTACCTGGAGTCTTGTTGAGACAGAGGTGCTCAGGAGATCTGGGAAGGGATTATTTTTTCACTAGTAGGGGACAGGACTGTGAAGAGATGGAGTCTGTCTGTCAATGAAGTCTATATATCAATTGGCCGATCACCAAGTATTTTTGAGTGTCTGGTGTGTGGATAGCACCATGCCAGATGTTATGCAAATAGAAAAGAAGAGAAGAATGCCTGGTTAAGGGCAGGGGATCAAAGATCGTAGGACTGTCCAGCTGAACTTTCTCACCTTCAGTTTCCTTATCCATAAAATGGAGAGGTTGGACTAGAAGACCTCGAAGTCCATTCAAGATGTAAATCTATGATCCTATGATCTATGATAGGATCACATGCTCATACCTGAAAGGTCCCTTAGAGATCTCCAGGATCACAGTTTGGTGCTGGAAGGAACTTGAGAGGTCATGTAGCCCAACCCTGTCTTCTTACAGGGAAGGAAACTGAGTCCCAGATAGGCGACTTGCCCAAGGATGCATGAATGAAAGCAGAGCTGAGACGTGAGATTCTGAATTTAAATCCAGAAGTCTTTTCACCGTAATCTCTCATTTTCTTCTCTGGGTTGTTGTGAGGATCAAATTGTATGAAAATTGCACGACACTTAACATAGTGCCAGGCACATGCTCTTCAACCCAGTGACACGGCCTCCTGGCTATTCCATAAACAAGATACTTCATCACTGGGCTCTGGGAATTTTCTCTGGTTCTCCCTCACGCCTGGAATGCTCTCCCTTCTCATCTCTGCCTATTGATTTCCCCACTTTGCTTTCAGTCTCACCTAAGAATCCCAGCTCTTACAGGTAGCTTTTCCCAACCTCTCTTAATGTAGCCCTGGATTCAAATTTGGCCTCAGACAATTGTTAGCTGTGTGACCCTGGGCAAGTCACTTAACCTTTGTTTGCCTCATTTTCCTCATCTATAAATTAAGGATAATAATAGCACCTACTTCCCAGGGTTGTTAAGATCAAATGAGATCATGTTTTCAAGAGTTTAGCACAGAGCCTGATACATAGTAAGGGCAATATAATGTTCGTTGTTATCGTTGCCATCATTATTATTAGTGCCTCCCCTTTACTACAAATTATTTATTTGTCTCATATATAGCTTGCTTTGTATAAAGTTGTCAGTATGTTGTCTCCTTCATTAGATTACAAGCTCCTGGAGGGCAGGGAATGTCTTTTGCCTCTTTTTGTATTCCTGGTGCTTAGCACAGGGCCTGGCACATGTTGGAGCTTAATTGATGTTTACTGAGTGATTGACATAGTAAATGCTATATTACTATAATAGCTAATTTTAGCTGTTATTATGACTTTATTTTTACAGATGAGGAAACCACTGGGTGAGATTTGTGGTCGTTTTTCATTCTCATGCTTTTTTTGCCATAATGAGGCATAGAAAGGTTAAACAATTTGGCCAAAGTCACAAAAGTATTAAATAGTAGAGCTGGCATTCAAACCCAAGTCCTCCGACACTAAATTCAGGGTTCTTTCTATGATACCAGCGGCTCTTAATGAGCTTACAATTTAGTCAGGATGATTAGCGACACACAACTAAAACACATACACGTGTTTATAAGAAAGCGCTAATTTTTGCAGAAAAGGGTCATGGGCAATAAAATTAAAAGGATTCAAAGAGAGAAAAGATCCTTGTAATCTGGCATCCTTAGTTCTTCCTCAATGTTCCCGAAAGGCTTCAGGGCAGAGGTGGGAGATAGGATGGGCCTTGATTAGAAATGGATACTTGGGGAGAAGAAGAAGAAGGAGAAGAGCTTTTATTTAAATATCCCTTTAAAATTTGCAAAATGCTTTACATTTTTTCCTAACAACAATCCTGGAAGGTCCCTACATTCCAGATGAGGAAACTGAGGCAAAGATTAAGTGACTTACTCAGGGTCACACTTCTAGTAAGTGTCTAAGGCTGGATTTGAACTCCAGTCTTCCTGATTCCAGGCCTAGCATTCTATCCACTGCATTACTTAGCTGCCCCAACACTTTCTGCTAAGTACTGCTTTGACTGCATCCCACAAATTTTGATATGTTGTCTCATTGTTGTCATCTTTAATGAATATTGTTTATGGTTTTTGTTTCTTTGTTCTGTTGTTATTGTTTCTTTGATTTGTTCTTTAACCCCCTCATTCTTTAGAATTAGTTTATTTAGCTTGTAATTAATTTTTAATCTATGGGGCAGAGGCCCTGTATTAAATGTAATTTTTATAGCATTTTTTTCTGCATCCATTTGTGAGATTTTTATGCCCTAAATACATGGTCAGTTTTTGTGAAGGTGCCATATACAGCTGAGGAATAGCTATATTCCTCTCTATTTCCATTCACTATACTCCAGGGGTCTATCATATTTAACTTTTCTAAAATTCTATTCGGCTCCTTAACTTCTTCCTTGTTTATTTTATGGTTGGATTTATCTAGGTCATCCCATTCCATCCCATCCCCTACCTCGTGGCAGTTTTTAGGTTCTGTTTATTTTTCTGTATGAATAATAAAGCCTATTCAACCTCAAAAAAAAAAGTAAATCAAGGTCCCTTACTAACATAGTTTTACTGTTTCTTCCTATAACTCATTTAAATTTTGTTTGACTGCTGCTGGACTCAACCACTATCAGCCCACTGGGAGGTTTGTTTGCTACGTTCAAAGAGACTGAATTGCTTCACTCCCCTTTGATCTTGGTTTCTTGCCCTGGTTACTGCACTGCAGGCTTATATTCAGGACTAAAGGTTAGAACTGAGTTTTCCCTCTGCTCTTAGTCTCAGAGCTGCACAGTTAAGTTTCTGGAACTAGTTCCTTGCTCCATACAAAGCCAGGGCCTCTCTTACTAATGATTGAAATGGCTTGTGATTGGAAATGGTGTGGTGGAGACAGAGCTGCCAGACAGTACCTGTTTCTGTTCCCACCACTGCTTTAGGGATCCCCTGGGATCTCTTTCTGCCCTGGTGTATCCAGTCCTGCTGTTCAGTTCCTGCTCCCTTAGCATCCCTGAGGCTAGAATGTTCCCCATCACTCTCACTGCTGTTTCTGCCATTACAGTGCTCCTGGTCAGTCACTTCCCTAGTGTCTGTACACCTCTCTGTCTATCTTCCCAATCTTCCCTGGACTAGGAAAGTGACTCATTCTGACTTTTAAATTTTTTTTTTGGCTTTCTTAATCAGATTTTGGTCTGGCACATTTTCTAGGTTGCTGTGGAGGAGGTGGGTTTGCTGGGCAAAAATGCTGACTTTCACTCCACCATCTTGATTTCACCCTTGGCTCTAGGTCTTTCAGACTCAAAATGTTTTTAATGTGTCTCTTTCCTGAAGAATGTCTGGAACCACATTTGTCTCTTCCTCAAAAACCGTTCATACCAACTCTGCTCCTTGAACAGCATCATACCAGCACTCTCTCCTCCAATTAGCCCCCTCCAAACTGCCCCCTCTTCAAAAATTCCTATTACTGTTGAGGACCCTACCATCTTCCTAGTCACCCAGGCTCATTACCTAGGTGTGACCCTTCATCCACCTCCCATATCCAAATTGCTGTTGATTTTACTGTCATATCTCCCACAATCCCTCTTCTCTCCTCTGACACTGCCACCACCCTGCTGTAGCACCTCATTACCTCATGCTTGAGCTCCAGTCCAAGCCCTGTTGCTGGATGGACTACCTGCTTCAAGCCTCTCTTCCCCGCAGCTGTCAAATGGATCATTCTAAAGCACAGGTCTAACTATATCACTCCCTTATTCAATAAAGTGCAGAGATTTCCTACTATATCCAATAGCAAATATAAAATCCTTGACCTTTAAAATCCTTCTTACCTTTTGTGTTTTCTTATACCGTACTGCTCTTCATATACTCTGCAGTCCAAGGAACTGACCTCCTTGTTGCTCCACAAGACATTCCATCTCCCTGTTCTGTGTAGTTTTACTGGCCACTTCTCAGTTACAAAATCCTCTCTCTCCTCATCCTTACCTCTTGCCTTTCCCGGTTTCCTATAAGTCCTAGTTAAAATCCCATGGCTTCTAAAAGAAGCCTTTCCCAAAGTCCTAAATGCTAGTGCTCTCTTTCCATTAATTATTTCTTTTGTATCCTTTAGATAACTTGTTTGTACGTATTTGTGTGCATGTTGTCTCCACCATCAGCCTGCGAGTTCCTTGAGAGCAGGGAATATATTTTAATAGTGTTTCTCCCCCAAATACATGTCAAGACAATTTTAAACATTCATCTTGTAAAAATTTTGAGTTCTAAATTTTCTCCCTTCTTCCTTCCCTACCCTCCCTTCTCCCTAAAATGGTAAGCAATTTGACATAGGTTATATATGCGCAATCATATAAACCTGTTTCCATATTAGTCGTGTTGTGAGAGAAGAAGCAGGTCAAAAGGAAAGAACCACACACATAAAAGTGAAAAGAGCATGCTTCAATTTGCATTCACACTCCACCAGCTCTTCCTCTGTATGGAAATAGCATTTTTCATCACGAGTCTTTTGGAATTGTCTTGGATCATTGTATTGCTCAGAGGAACTGAGTTATTCATAGCTGATCCTAGTACAATGTTGCTGTTACTGTGCACAAGGTCCCCCTGCTTCAGCAGGGGCTGTTGTTGTCTTCTTTTGTATTCCCTCTACTTAGCACATAGTAGGTCATTCATACAAGCTTTTTGACTTGATGTGACTTCACTTCTCTCTCCATTGACACAATGGCAAGCAAAACATGTGAGTTTGGTTGGAAGCTTGGTTACTTTAGCAAAACAAGAAGCTTTTTGTACCTATTCTTCTACTTGAGTCGATACTTTCCTCAGTTTTATTAATATGTGTTCTGATTTCTGTTTCATTCAAGGCCTTATACAGGTCTTTATAAAGGTTCCCATGACTTCTAATAGGTGAGTTCTATGATTTGATATGTTACAAGAGAAAAAGGAAGAGCCCAGAAGGTGCTATCAATGACACAGCTGCTATTGTTCCCAAGTCATCATTGTCAAGTTCTTTTTTTTTCTTTTTGAAGGGCAATTGGGGTTAAGTGACTTGCCCAAAGTCCCATGGCTAGTTAGTGTGTCAAGTGTCTGAGGTAATATTTGAATTCAGGTCCTCCTGACTCCAGGGCTGGTGATCTATTCACTGCGTCACCTAGCCACCCCTTGTTGTCAAGTTCTTTTGCTTAAAACCTTAGGTAATTCAATAGTACTTCTACACAGCCACATACATCAAAGGAAACTCAATCAGATATACCTGAGAAAACCACCTGGGAAGCCAGACATCTGCAGTGTCACAGCTTCTAACATGATGAGGTCCCAAATGGCTTTTTGGATGAGGGAGAACCTCCAAAGACAACTTCTAAAATAACAATTAAACAGGGTAGCCTTTAAACGCCAGCAAAAACCAGACCAAAACAAACCAAACTTTATTTCTCCTAGCTTTTGTTTGCTAGCTGTAGGAAGTCCTAGTGGGACAGAGTATAATACCCCCCTTAAGACATCAATAGCAGCGATTCCTTTCTTGCTCTAACAGCTTAGCCATCTTACCTTCCTTGTGGTAATGGTAACCTGGAATGGGATTGTTCTACATCCTCGTACAGGTGGTTTGCTACTCTTGATTTTTGTCGTTGCTAGTAGTGGTGGGGGTGAATGGGTAAGGGAGTTGTAGCAGCAAGCACTCTAGCATCCACACCCAGGGTGGCTGCTAGCACAGGTTCTTAGATCTGCTTTTCTAAAGGAAAGCAACTCAAAAAAGGGTTAACAATCTTACTTTAATCAATCAAACATATATAGTTCAGGGGAAAAAGTCAGCACCCTGAACTTCAGAGAATACAAACACAAGTTACAAGCAGACAGAGAAACAGCAGACAGAGCTTCCAGCTTTCTGACCATTACATCCATATCTAATTAGTTACCGGAGAGAGAAGCACCAGCATCAGGGTTTTCAAAGCTGGGGGACTCAACAACTTCCAAGAGTCTCATCTGACCAAATCACACAACTCTTCCCATGAATGAGTCCCAAAGCAAAACCTCACATCAGGGTATAGATAGACCTCTCCATGGTCAGAGAACATCACAACCCTTGTGACCCATTGTCCAGTCACAAAGTAACAAGGTGTGGGCATTCCTGAAAAACAAGCCTCCTGCCACAGGCTCCATGTGACCACACATGGAGCCTATTAGGGGGCAGAATATATTTTCAAATCAGGAAAGGCCCTCAAATGCACTTAAGTCTGTTAAGGGACCAAGGGGCAGGGAAGATCTTCAACTTCCCATTGCCATTACAGGAGTCTGATTTTTTTATTAGGGTTCTCTTTCTGGGAGTCAGGCAATCTTTCACATTAACCATTCTCAATGGGTGCTTCTGTTACTCTAGTGGAATGTTTAAGTTGCATTTGTTGACTGCTATTGCCATGGTGCCTGACCTCCAGGTATTATGTTGCTCTGGTAACTGGGTTCTCAATGCCACCTTTGACACTGCCTGAAAAGAAAGAAGGAACTAGGAACAAGAAGGAAAGAAATGGGTGTGGGAGGTGTCTGAAGACAACAGAGCAAGGAAAGTGGTTGTCTACACTGTTAGACTTTGTTCAGTTTTTAGCTCAATTATGCCCACTCTTTCTGTATTCTTGGATGTACCCTTTGCCTTGAAGACAGTGGGCAAATTATTGGATGACTTCCAACAAGATAAGAACCCCAACAAGGTGTACCTGGCTTATGGAGGTAGATGTTCCATGAGCTGAGGGTTAAGGACTCAATGGTTCTGGGAAGGGCTGACTTGTTCTTGGTGGGGAAAAACGGGAAATGTGGGGGAGGAGGTGCTCCAAGCCTTTGTCTTCAGTGATTTTTCTTCTTAGTAACAGTTGTGTTGTGAGCAGGAAGGGATAGTCCTAAATTATCCAGGCATTCCACCATTCCCTTCTACTCTTCCTCTGTTCTCCATACCATTTTTAGAAACAGAATAAGAACCATGGTCTTTTTGCCCATTGTGTCTCTTCCAGTCTACATGCTCAGTGTAGTTGCCCTTTCTTTTATCTGCCCAATTTCTAGGTCCCTTGAATTAAGGATGGTTCCAAATATGATATGCAACTGGATCTTATCCTTGTAAATAGCTTGAAAAAGGTAGAGTCTGATACAGGTTACTCATAGTCTGCATGTATGTATATCACCTCTCAACCATTAAATGGATTCAGAATTCATCAGTGACCTTTATAAAAAGAAAGAAATTATGTACACTATTTAATAGCACGTTGTTTTGTAAAGGAAAAAAAAAGACAAAGGTACTCAAAGTCTACTATTCCAGGTAACTCTCAAGGGAAGCCTCAGCCAATAGGCTATAGGCAGACTGTCTGCAAAGCCATGAAAACAACTAGAAACCAGTGGCTTCCAGAATTCTCTTTCTAATCTCTTTCACAGCGTGCATGACAGGAAGTGAGGTGCCCTGGCTTCCACCTGTGGTGCCCAAGACCCTGATGAAGCTTGCCCATGATCCTTCCTTCAACTATGAATACCTGCATGAACACGGCTTGGACGCATTCATTCGTGTGTCTACGGAGTTACTTGTTGGCCAACATAGCCCAGCCATTGTGGACAACAGGGTGAGAAAACTTCTTTTTCTCTTTCACCTTGTCCTAACTAGGCTCCAACAAAATAAGGGCCGTCCCTGAAGGCTTTTGAGCAAGGTAGCTTCAAAGGGCTTTCCCATCTATCCTTCCACTGAGAGGAATTCTCAGTTTCCTCATCTGTAAAATGGGATTGTACTAGGTGAACTCTGATGTACTATGATTATTGGTCATCCCCCCGTTCTTTATTGTTTGGTCATCCAGAAGGAGTACCCAGTGAGCAATCTTTCTGTGTTGAGGAGGCTGTTAGACTTCTAGCAAGGGTAGCAGCAGAAAGTGACTTTCTCACTACCTATCTTCCCCAACCAAAGGGAAAAAAATGAAGTATTCCCAACCACCAAACCCATCTATGGATACAGAACAATCCATTGCAGGCTAGTGTTACCACAATAAGGAAGGAAGAGGACACTGAATTTTAAATAATTTGTCCAAGACTCTAGACCTAGTTAAGACTATGGTCCAGATTAGAATTTGGGTCTATTGACTCTTTATTCAGGGCTCTTACCATTTTAAACCACTGTCTCTCAGTGGGGTAACAATAAAAAAGCACTTTAAACTTTTTAAAGCTATCCTGCTCAAAAACCTTTAGAGGCTCCCTATTGATATAATACAAAATCTTTAATTTGATATTCAAGGCCTTCCATGATTTGGCTTGAAGCTACTCTTCTAACCCTTATTTCACACTGCCCTCTTTGTATACTCTGTTTCAGCCAAATGTATGGGATATCTCCCATGTCTGAAATGAACTCCCCTTTTCTCTTCCCTCCACTTCCCTCTTCTACTGAAATCCTTCTTTTCCTTCAATGCTCAGCTTAATTCAGGAGGTCATCCCTCTTTTTGCAGAACTTCTCCTTTTCTCTTTCTCCCTCTCCTCATTATCTTCCTCTTCTTCCTTCTTCTCAAACTCTTTCTCCTTCTTTTCTTTCTCCTTTTCCTCTTCCTCATCTTTTCCTCCCTCTTCCTCCTTATCTTCCTTTTTTCCCTTCTACTTCTCCATAAGACCTAATCTGACTCCTCAGCAAGGAGTGATCCCTCTACTCCTAAATCTCTCAGTTTAAAATACAAACACTTATTAAGCACTTAAGGCCTTCTGCTAGGTGTTAGGGATGCAAAAAGGAAAAAAAGCAAAGTGTTTGTCCTCCATGATCATACAATCTAATTGGAAGTTTATTGTTGATGTGTTGGGGGGGCACAAATTAACATGATAGAAGGAAGACTGTGACTTAGGAAGAAGAACTAGAAGAAGAATATTGAGGAACATTTGAGGAGGGAGAAACCACTTTCATCTAGGAGTAAAGGACAATGAGGTAGGGGTCACTGAAGGTTTCAGTAAGCAGCTTGTATTTGAAATGGGCATTGAAGGAAGGTAAAGACTTCAATAGATATAACTATTCCAAGGGGGGATGTCATGAGTAAAGGAATGGGGATGGGAGAGGGTAAGGTAAAAATACTAGAGTACAGCTTGGTAGGAATGTACATTAGCATAAATGAGATTTCATAGAAAGACATAGGAGATACATAGGAAATTTCATTAATTAATTAAGTTAATTTAATCTCATTAATATGGAAAATAGTCCCCAATAGCTAATGAAAGATTTATTCCATATGAAATTGTCATGGCTAAAATTTATTCTCATTAAATAAAATGTTGAAAATTTTGTTCATTTCATTTCTTGAAAATATGTATAGTTAATGAGATTTCCTATGTGTCCATACTTCAGGGACACCCTGTAGACTGTGTGAAGGGGAATAGATTAGACAAGGAAGGTAGGTTGGAGGTATGTTGTGAAGAGCCTTAAATGTCAGAATCAGGAGTTTTGACTTTAGATAATAGTGAGCAAATTAAGATTTTTGTATAGAGAAATGATATTATAGAGGTGCATTAGGAAAAGAGATGGACAGGTGATGGGCTGGGCTGGAGACAGGATAGGCTGGAAGCCAAAAGACCAGTTAGGAAGCTGTTATGATAGTCTAGGTCAGATGAGAAAGGGACTTGAATTAAGATGGTTAAAGTAGGGGATGCCAAAGACGGATTAGATGCAAAAGCTATTTCAAAAGTAAAGAAAGAAGAATTGTCAAATTATTGGATATGTGAAGTAAGGAAGAAAGTAGAATCAAAGGAAACTGAGTCAATGAGTCTGGGACACTGAGAGGATGATGGAACTATCAGAAGAGATAGGAAAGTTAGCAGAGGAGGCAGAGATTTTTTTGGGGGGGGAGTGAGAGATGGGCAGTAGAAATAATGCTGACAATGCACTTATCACATTTTAACCTTATATTATCATCCTTATTTGTGTGACTATAAGCTCACTGAGGACAGCAACAATTTATTTTTCATCTTTGTCAAGCACAGAGCCTTGTCCCTTGTAAGTCATTTAGTAGAAGTTTGGGGAATATAAAGTATTTGAAACAGTGAAAGGTATTATTGTTGTTGTTTATTTTCTTTACTGGTAGGTAGGGGGTGTGCATACTATTGGTGGGAGTGGTGCCATTCGGCTTGGGGCAAAATTTCTCCAGGATTGGCATCGGGGTCCCAGAGTGGTGTATTTGCAGTCATCGCAAAGGGGTAAGTGGAGCTAAAGGAGGAGAGACTCTCTCCCATTCCCTGGTACACACATTTCTTCTCTTCTACTCATTTATTCTGGAGACCGGCTTTCCCAATAGGATGATAGGTTGCTAGCGTGTCTGGTGTTACAGCTCTGTCTTTAGGATCAAATCCTGCTTCCCCCCCCCCCACCTCATTACTTTCCACCAGTGATAACTGGGAATAAGCTAACACTTTCTTCCCCTCATTCTGCTCCCTGACCACTTCAAGCTCCTAAGCCTGGTAGTTATGAGGATCATCCTCAGCCCAAATTCCAAGACTGAAAGCTTTCCGCCTTACTTTCCCACCCCATATCCCATGTGTTGATTGATGTGTGGGTTGGGATGAAGGGGTGTGTGTGTGTGTGTGTGTATGTGTTCCCACAGAGCAACATGGACTCATCTTCCAGGAAATGGGCTTTAGTCTTCGTGAGTATACCTTCTGGGATCCTTATCGACTGGTTTCAGACACAGGCAAGCTTTTTGATATACTGGAGGTAGGAAGGCCCTACCCCTTCCCTGCTTCTCTTCTTTCCTCCTCAGATCCCTCTTTCGACCTCCATTACTTCATACCTCTCTCCCCTCTTAGCACCAAACTTCCCTCCTAGCTGTGGAGTTTCCTTCCTCATCCTTGCTACCAACCTCTTGGGGCAGGGTGAGAGTGGCTGGGATGATCTTTGTCTACAGCATGCCCCTGAAAGAAGCATACTTTTTCTGTACAATCCTGGGAGCTTCATCTTGCCCCGAAAAAAATGGATAAAGTTGGCTAAAGTAATGAAGGTGAGCCCAACCTGTCTGCTTTCCTCTTTGAAATGCCATCTTCTTCGTCCCCACCCTCTCTCCCCAGCTGTCTCAGTTCTTTCTTCTCCCCCTACAGAAAAAGCAGATTTTCCTCTTTTTTGATGTGCCGGATCAGGGCTTTGTCAGTGGTGACCCAGACCGGGACAACAAGATTTTACGCTATTTTGTGGCTCAAGGCTTTGAGTTCTTCTGCAGCCAGTGCCTTTCCAATTCTTTTGGACTCTATGGTATAATCTGGGCATGGGTCACTGGGGAAAGGGAGGGCTTGGTGCGGACTTTGGTGACAAGACGAGTGCCAGCTGTCCACCATTCTCCTGGGGAAAACTGGGGGTTCCAGAAGATGTAGCAGCAGCAGGAGAAGCCCTGTGTGCTTTAGAGGGCTCTGGTTTCCTTCACTCAGCTGGGGTAGGGTCAGAGGGATGGAACTCCCTTTGGGACTGAAGCATGGTGCTGGAGGTAGATGAATTATCTCTCCCCAGATTAGGGGCCATGGGCCTACAGGGGGCTGAGGATTTTGGGGCCAGTGACACTCTAACCTGATTGCTCTTTTGGGCTACATGTCATGTTTGTGATTGCTGCAGATGAGCGTGTAGGCAACCTGGTTGTTGTGGCAATGAGCAACAAGAACTTACTGTGTATTCGCTCCCAGCTGAACATCTATGCCCGGTATATGTGGCACAGCCCTCCTGCCTTGGGGTCAAGAGTGATCACCACCATTCTCAGTAACCCTGCCCTAAGAGTAGAGTGGTAAGAAGCAGAGGGGAGAAATGAAAAGGGAGCAGAGTAGCCAGAAATGTAGAGATTAGGAGATTCCTCCTCCCAGACTGAGTACAATTCATTTCAATTCACTTTAGTTCAGGTCAGCTAGCATTTATCACCCATCATCTCATCTTTTCCCACAATTACCCTGTGAGGTAAGTGGGTAATATAATACTATTATCCCCACTTTGCAGAGAAGGAAACCAAAGTTCAGAGAAGTGAGTCCAGCTAACATGTATTGGGTCAAGGACCTTGAATGGGACTCAAAGGACATATGAAGAATGTTTTATTTATTATGTTAAATTTGTTGACAAGTTCAGGGATTTTAAGCAGGATTTGGGTTTAAATACTCTTCTGATTTCTTAATAGCCTTTGATGAAGCCAGAAAGCCTTATAACCATTAGGTTGTGAACAGAATATCAACATAAGCATAACCTACATTCCATTAATTCATTACACATTAATTAAGCACATGGCTCTAGGGGTGCTGGGATATAGAGATACAAAGGAAATAGTCCTTGCCCTCCAGAAACTTCCATTGTCTTGGACTGATTGGTTGAATGATATATTCTGCATTCCTTCAGCAAACATTTATTAAGCATCTCCTGTATGCAGGGCAACATATATATCCAAAGATATGTTATTCCTTCTAGCAAGTCCTCAGATATCCCTAACTTTTGGTGAGATGGAAATGGGATGTGCAGGTGCTTATTCTGACATATCTGTTCCTTGGGTTCTTCAGGAAGAAAAGTCTAAGAGGGGTGGTAGAGAACATCATGTTAACTAGAGAGAAAGTGAAGGAGAAGCTTCGACTCCTAGGCACACCAGGGTCCTGGGAACATATCACAGAGCAAGATGGAATGCACAGCTTCCTTGGCATCAGTGGTAAATAGGACAAGGAATTTCTTTTTCTCTCTCCTATCCCTCTCCCCATGCCCAGTTCCAGCGATGGCCCCTCTTCTTTAGTCCTTGTTTGCCTTGAACGGAAAACTAGTCTGGGGGATACCCAGTCCATAATCCTACTCCAGATTATAGAAATGCAGAGAACTTGAGCTAGGCAAGCTAACAATTTCCTTGGGGAGCATTTCCATTTGTCTTTGGTAAAGCACTTTGTTGATCTTTTACTAAATTTTTTTGGGGGAGGAAATGGTTCTTCAGGGCAAGGAATTGCATCCTTCCCATGGTCTGAGTGGGTCTATGTTCTATATTAGTAGCATCACACTCCAATAGGAACAGGAGCCACTAAACCTCCATAAGGATCCCTGCAACTCGCATATCAGCTTAGAAAACTATATACTAACATTATCTATGTTCTATTGTATTTTTATTTATTTTGTTAAATATTTTCCAATTATATTTTCATCTAGTTTCAACCACTCTGGGAAGGCTTTGGGGCCTGGAAATGTTACAGGCATTTTTCTAGATCTTTATTCATATCTGAGAAAAGTGATACTGGCTTAAAAAGCTTCCCTAGAACCCTAGGAAAGTTTGTTTCCAGAAAGTAGGTCTTTTCTTCTGGTCTTATCCCACTACACCCTAGGGACATACACCAGGGTGGTGAAGGGTATAACAGATCTAGCCTCTAGGTCTTATATTTATTCATTAGTCGATCAAGTGAATTACCTGGTCACAAAGAAGCATATCTACATCCCCAAGACTGGACAGATCAACCTCACCTGCATCAACAGTCAGAACATTGACTACATTGCCCAGAGTATCAATGAGGCCATTCTTGCAATAGGTCCAGGCCCAGTGCCTAGGGACCCACCGCCCAAGGAGTCTATGATGGCTGAGGGTTCAGAGCCCACGACTCCAGGGTACAAGGGTGAAGGGCCCAAAACGCCATTATTGGCTGGTCTCCTTGGGAGTAAAAAGTAGTATTCAAAGACCCTGTGTCTGCTTCTTCTTTCTACGGTATTTCCTCTTTACAAAGCATTTCCTGCTCATCACAACCATTGCCCGGGTACCATATCATAAGTGCCAGAGTCCCAGAAATAGGCTGTAGCACATTAAGGGTGGGGTGATGGCTTTTGCCTTAGATGTGTCATGAAAGCTATCCTGAAGGACAATATAGTGGGAAAAGAAAGTGGGCTGGTTAGGTGGCAATGAAGTAATTAATGAAAAGGCATTAAGTACTCATTATATGCAAAGTCCTTGGGTTACAACTAGAAAAACAAGATAGTCACAGAGACAACACACATAGGAGGTTTTGTTGCAAGGCAGATGGAAAGATCTCATGGTTCGAAGGCAAAACAGATGGTAAGATGTCTTCACCGATGTCATTTCTACTGATACCACCATATCTGTTTTTGAGACCAAACAATTTGACAGTGTCAAGGAAAGAACTTTTCACTAAGGAGGCTGGGGTAGCAGCCCTTGCAAAAAAAAGTTACCAAGTATCCCATCCAAAAGAGTTGGTCCCTGGATGACAGTGGCTGGAGTTGGACTAGACATAGGGCTGAGGTTCTGCAGGGGTGGGGTGCAAAGGAGGCATTCCTATCACCCCAGTGCTCTAGGTGTACCTGCCTATTGGTGGCAATGGGCTACCTCTTTGTGTTGCTGGTGGTAAGGATGGCAAAGTCCTTCCTTCTCCAGAGGTGTTGTCCCACTCAATGATGGCTGTGGGAACCAGGCTGGAAGCAGGTCTGTTGATCTGTAGGGAAGGACTGCTATTCCCAGGGTTTCTGGGCTTTCATGGTTCTGGAAATGATGACTGAGGCAGATTGGTTCACTTAGCCCATGTGGCCACCTGTCTCTCCCTCTGGGTGCCTCATTGTTGTTTTCTTTTCTTTTTTTTTTTTTTTGGAGGACAGTTGGGGTTAAGTGACTTGCCCAAGGTTACACGGCTAGTTTTTTGTGTTAAGTGTCTGAGGCCAGATTTGAACTCAGGTACTCCTGACTCCAGGGCTGGTGCTCTATTCACTGCACCACCTAGCCGCCCCAGGGTGCCTCATTGTTTTAGGAAGGCTGCCTTGCCTGCCCATGAGCATTAGTTTATAAAGATGATGGTGATGGTGGTAATGTCTTGGTTTATTTACTTTTATTTAGATTTCTGAAATTGAAAATGTTGAGTGGGGAAAAAAATGATGAATGGACTCTTTTGAATTCCTAATGCATTTATTAAGGACCTCTAACAATACATGGGTATATATATGTACGCATGTGTATAGGCTTACAATATAACAAGAATATTGGCAATATGATACCAGAAAGCTTCTAGTAGGACAAAGACTGGCTACAGTAGGATCAGCATACAGTGGTCTTGAAAGGACTCTGCTCCCATGATGTGGTAAGGCGTCCGGGCGAACAACAGCCTTGCTTGGATGGTCCTTCATTGGGAAATCCTACTCAGTCAGCCCAGGCTCCAGTTTTCCTATCGACAGAGATGCTCTCACTTGGCAACAGCTGGACTTCCAAGATTAGGTATCACATAGACCGGTAGATACAGAAATGTATCAAGACACTATGGAACTGAGTTCTATGGTTTTCCTAGAAGTTATGCCAACACCCAAGCGGTACTTCCAAAGATTATACTTTACTCATTGGTTGGCACAGTTCACTCTTGTAGGATATTCTTATTAGGGTAACAGCTGGTTGGCCAGTCGGCGGATTGAGCTTTTAGGTGATAGGCCCTGGCCACTCAGGAGGAAGCAAGGCAAACGTTTTAATGGAATCACCCCATTGCCTAAATTGACAAATGAATGTTAAAAGTCAAACAACAATAAAAGGTATATAATAAATGTAACTCAAGCTCTGGACTCACATGACTTGGTTCCATTTGTGGGTGTGCTCCAAAAGATCCTTATCTCTTTGGCTGATGTTTCCTTGACCAGAACTTAACTCCCAGAAATCTCAGAATATAGTTCATATCTAGGTTTCCACTGATGTGGCTAAATGGGGTCCCCAATTCACATACAAGCTCTCAAGATAACAAATGGAGGTGTCAGATAAAAAGACAAATTTATTTCTACACTCTGGAAAATGAAATAAGTAAAATGATTTGGACTCACAGAAGCCCCCCAAATATAGAAAAAGCAGAAAATACATAAACTACTGATGATAACCCATGTTTATGGTTATAATCAGTGTCTCACTTTTCCACAGAATCTTACACATTCCCCTAACATTACAGGCATGTGAAAATGCCTGGAGCCAAGAGATGGAAAGTCTTGTTTGTGGAACGGCCAGGAGCCCAGTGGCAATGGACTGAAGAGTATGCATTGGGGAATAAGGAGTCAGAAGATTGGACAAGTGTGAGAAAGCTAGATTAAGAAGGGCTCTGAATGCCAAATAAAGCATTTGATCAAATAGCATAAAACAAAAAGTGTTAATAGAACATTCTCTGCATAAACCCAGGACAAACTCTCCTATAGATACCCATGCTATCACAAAGACACGGATAGGGTCTGAGTATAGCGGTATAGTATAGCAGCACACACACTGGAGACGTGAGTATCCAGGGAAAATGTCTGGAGAGATAACTCATACACTTCAGGCTGCAGGGCATCTGAGGTCTTTTGGAGATGTTTTCAAAATGCTTTTTCTGTACCTGCTTTCTGCTCTTTGTTCCCCTTTACTGGGTTTCTAATCTGCCCACATTACCTCAGGCCTGGACTATTGCAGTAGCCTGCTGGTTGGTCTACCCGCCTCGAGTCTCTCCTTATTCCAATCCATCCTCCATCCACAATATTGATCTTTCTAAAGTCCAGTTCTGATCATGTTAATTTACACCCCCCCCCCCCAATAAACTGCAATGGCTCCCTATCACTTCCAGGGTGAAAAATAGAAATACTTTGTTTGATATTTCAATTCCTTCATAACCTGCCCCCCATATCTTTCTAGTCTTTTTATATCTTCTCCCCACTAGCCCCCTGTACACTCTTTGATTCAATGACTCTGCCCTATTTTGTACAAGGTTCTCCAACTCCTGACTCAGGATATTTTCTCTAGCTATACCCACGCTTGGGATGTCCTCCCTCCTCCATGAAAAGAAACCCTCCTTTTTTTGGTATTACCATTGCCTAGCATGATGTCAGGCATACAGTAGATGCTTAATAAATGTTAATCAACAGGTTTTTCTCAAATGCAGGCTGGATCATGCTGCCTCTCTAATCCATAAACTTCAATGGCTTCCTGTTGCCTGAGAAAATACAAAAAGTTCTGTTTGGCATTCAAAGCCCTTTTTTTCCTTTCCAATTTTCTTACATCTTACTCCCCAACATGTACTCTTTGAGTCAGTGACACCAGTCGTTCCAAGAATATGACAATCTATCTCTGTATTCTGGGCATTTTCTCTGGCTATTCCCTATGCTAGGGCTCCAAGGTATATTTGAATATCAAAATGGTATTCACTTGTGTAGAAATTCATAAACCTCAAGGGGGCAGTGGGGTTAACATGGTTGACAGTATTTGGGTGAGGATCAAAGGAGGGAGAAGGAAAAGTAATATAGTGGTAGGATTACCACTAGGTCAACTAGAAGAATTGGATAATATATTCCTAACACAGATTACAAAGTTGACACAAAACCATAGCTGTGACTTCAACTAAGTGGCTGTCTGTCCAGTTGATAAATTATTGATTTGTTCTTGAAATAGTTCTATCTTTCAGAAGGTGAAAGAAACCACATGTGAAACTTGTCAGATGATTCTTGTTGGATAAAAATTCAGTGCCATTCCACAAACATTTATTAAGCTTATAATACATGGAAGGGAACTTGCTAGATTCTGGAGATACAAAATGAAATAACATGAAGTCCTTGGCTCTATTTGAAGAGGTGACTAAGACATGTACAAAAATGATTATAACATACCAACAAATAAGAGTTCTAAAGTACTATAAGAATTTTGAGAAAGAAGCAGCCAAGTAGTCAATTTGAGAAGGAAGATGTCACTGAGAAGACTTTATGAAGTAGGTAGAACTTAAATTAGGCCTTGAAGAAAGAGAAGAATTCCAATAGGCAGAGATGGGGGAGAATCCATTCTAGATATGGATGAAAGCATGATTAATGGCACAGAGAAGGGGGAGATCTGGGTAACAATAGGGTATGGCAAATTGTTTAGTTTGACTGGAATGCAAAGTAAAAGAAATGTGAGCTGAGACAAACAAGTCAGAGAAGATTCCTTAGGCAGTTGTGTGAGTGATTAGAGAGGAGAGAGCCCTAGAGGTAGAAAAGGTAGCTAAGGGGCTGTTGCTGTTGTCTTCATGAGAGGTGATGATGATCTGAGCTAAGGTTGTGGCAATAGAAGTGGAAAGTAGGGGATGTACCCATACCATGAGACACTGTAGGGATTAAAGAAATAGGACTTGACACATGATTGGATATGCAGTTTGATGGAGAAAGATGGGTCAAGGATGATCCCAAGATTATGAACCTGGATGTCTAGAAAGATGGCGATACCTTCAACAGAAATGAGAAAATTAGAGACGTGGTGTTTGGGTTTTTTTGGTTTTTTGAGAGGGGTTAGAGTAGGGGATAATAATCTCAGATTTAAATGTTATAGACTCAGGTTCATCAGTTTAGAGCTGGAAGAAAACTTCCATTTAGTTCACCACCCTTGTTTTATCGCTGAAGAAACTCAGGCCAAGAGAGATGATTTCCTGGACCTACTCTCCCAACATTCACTTTGACTAGCAGCTCTAGTCTCCAGGGCTTGGCTCCATCTCCTCTCAGGGATCTGGGAAAATTGTTTAAGTTGTCTTTTCTCTAGTACTGTGATGAGCAAGTCCCCAATCCCAGATGCTCCCTTTATATTATTTCACAAATACCATCTCTCAAATATCATCTAACAAGTAATTAGTGCTCTAATATGATTTTGTACATTTTATTTTGATCAGTATCAACAGTATTAATAATCAATTGATATCAGTTAGATTTTTACAAAGGGATATTTACTGATGATGAGCAGTGGGTAGTGTGCCAGGCATGGAATCAGGAAGACTCATCTTCCTGAGTTCAAATCTGGCCTCAGACACTAGTTGTGTGACCTTGGACAAGTCACCTAACCCTCTTCACCTCAGTTTCTTCATCTGTAAAATGAGCTGGAGAAGGAAATGACAAACCAATCCAGTATCATTGCCAAGAAAACCTCAAATGGTGTCAGAAAGAGTCAGATATAACTGAAAAACAACTGAACAACAATTTATTGATGATATGTCTGAGAGTCAAAGGACAAAACAAAAACTTCCCAAACAAGGCCCTACTTTAATCCTCTATATCTCGGTGACTGTGGGAAGTGAACTACAACTTAAAGTGGTCATTTAGAGGATCCAAAGTCCTCAGTAGCCAGGTCAGTTCACTTCAGTGCAATGTCAAGCAGGTCATTTTTCAAGATTAGTCTCTCACTGGACTCCGATGTCAGCAAATTCTACTGTGCATTCTTTTTGTTGGACTTCTAGAGGCTCTTCTAACCTTTCCAAGTTCATCAGGATTATAGCTGTGTCTTTTCTACCTCAGAAACTCATTCAGCATATTTGTTTTGTTTTGCTTCCTCATCATGTGTGTGGGGTTAAGGGTGGGAGAAAAAGAAAGTGAATCTTTGTGAAAAGAAAAGAAAATTTAATAAAAAAAGAAACTCATTTGTGTACAATTAGTAAAAAGTAAATATAAGAGGGACTGAAGAGATATGGGCACTATGTGTTCTGGGCCACATGACAACGAATGAGGGAAAAGACTTCCCACCCAAAGACTTACAGTATTTCAGCCTCCTCACTGGAAAGTCAACAGTGAATGAGAGAGAGAGAGAGAGAGAGACAGACAGACAGACAGACAGAGATTGAGAAGGAATGGGGGGGAGAAGAAAGACAGAGACAGAGACAGAGAGACAGAGATAGAGATCGAGAAGGAATGGGGGGGGGGAAGAAGAAAGATAGAGACAGAGACAGAGAGAAAGACAGAGAGATAGAGATAGAGAAGGAATGGGGGGAAGAAGAAAGACAGAGACAGAGAGAGAGAGACAGAGAGAGACAGAGAGATAGAGATCGAGAAGGAATGGGGTGGCAAAGAAGAAAGATAGAGACAGAGACAGAGAGAGAGGTCAGGTTATATCCTTGGAACCTTTTGTATGTAGACCCAATTCCTTTTCATCAGTCAATCTCCTTTTTTTCATCATATGGTAAGTGGATAGGAAACATGCCCTGAAGACTGGGCTCCTACTGGCCAGACCCCTCATCATATTAACAAAAACAAAAGCAAATACTAAACAAAATTCTCATGCTTTAGACTATTAATTCTATATGTAGCTATTGATTACAATACTTAGCTTGACAGTCCAAGGCTATTCCAGATGGTCTTGATTTAATTCTCTTCAGCCTTTAAATCTTTCAGAGATCTTACATACTGCTGGTATTTTTTCATGTCAAAGACTGCTCTGAGCCTTGGTTGCTTTTTTTTCATCAATTGCTCAAGGTTATTTTGATTTTTAAGTGTTCCTTTTTTGTCTTAGAAAAGAATTATTACTATTGCTAGAAAAATGGAATTTTGGATTAAGTTATATTCTTAACTTTCTAAATCATAATGTTTAGAATTATGAAACACTTAGAATGTGATTTCCAGCTTTTTCTGTTTCTCATTTTTGTAGAAAAATCTTATAAATCTTAACGGGTGTTTTTGATATGTGATATCTTTCATTCAGCTGCACATATGCAATTTTTATCATTTTAATCTTGAAGTTTCACAATCATGTGACAGGGTACATTGAATTTCAGATTTTTCTTTATTCATCCATCTAACATTCAGTCAGAAGACATTTATCAAGTACAGGCATGCCTCATTTATTGCACTTTGCTTTATTGTGCTTTGCATTATTGCTTTTTTTTTTTAACAAAATGAAGGTTTGTGACAACTCTGCATCAAGCAAGTCTATTGGCCCTATTTTTCCAATAGCATGTGCTCACATAGTGTCTCTGTCACATTTTGGTATTCTTAAAATATTTCAGCTTTTTCATTATTATTATATCTGTTATAGTGATCTTTAATCAGTGATCTTTTTTTTTTCTTTTTGGAGGGGGGAGGGCAGGGCAATTGGGGTTAAGTGACTTGCCCAAGGTCACACGGCTAGTAAGTGTTAAGTATCTGAGACCATATTTGAACTCAGATCCTCCCAATTCCAGGGCTGGTGCTCTATTCACTGCACCACCTAGATGCCCCAATCTACCAAGTGATCTTTGATGTTACTATTGTAATTATTTTGGGGAGCCATGAACCCTGCAATATAAGCCAGCAAACTTAATTGATAAATATGTGTTCTGACTGTTATAATGAACAGCTGCTGTGAACTGATACAACCATTCTGGAGGGCAATCTGGAACTATGCCCAAAGGGCTATAAATAATATCATACCCTTTGACCCAGTAATACCACTTTTGGGGTTGTATCCCAAAGAGATCACAGAAGTGGGAAAGGGTCCCATATGTACAAAAGTATTTATTGCAGCTCTCTTTGTGGTGGCAAAAAACTGGAAATTTAA
>CM053595.1:219117501-219134305 GCA_028646575.1 Pseudocheirus occidentalis
AAAATTTTTAAAAAATGAATCCCTGCTTTCTTTCAGTGCTCCTGTTTCCCCAGTTGTTAGCGCCTCCCCTTGAAAAAGTACCTTATATTTATTCTATATGTACTTTTATGTGTATGTGCTGACTCTCTTCTCATTTTTGTTTTTGTGTCCCTAGTACCTCACACAATGTCTGGCACATAAGAAATGTTTGTTGATTAACTGATTGTTAAAGAAAGTGAGGTGAGTAGAAGTAAAGAGATTTGCCCACGGGCCCATGAGTAGTAAGTAGAATAGTTGGGATTTGAACCCACACCCTCTGACTTCAGATGCATTGTGTTCAAGTATAAATTTTTGATCTTGCCTTCAAAGCTCTCCACAAATTTGCTCCAGACTTATCTCCACACTATGACCTTTCAATTGTCCTTCATTATGGCCCAATTGAACTAGTTGTCCCTTGTTCTCTTGCCTTTTCTGTTTCTGCGCCTTTGTTATCTTCATTTCTTTGTTCCCACATTCCCCAAATGTTCTGCCCCCTATTTCCACCTGTTGGATTACTTGTACATGACTTTTTCTCCTATCAGATTGCAAGCTCCAAATACAGGGGACTATGGAAAGGAAACACAGCACACGCTGTTGGACTTCATTGATGTATTAGTTTTGCTCCAGCGCTTTTATTTTTCTCTTTAATTTTTATTTGTTATAAGTTACGGCTCTCTGGGTAGAGGGGGAAAGATATACTTTGAAATGAAGGTAATATAAAAACAAAAGCTATCAATAACATTAAAAAAAAATAATGGACATAGAAGAGCCTCTCATCCAATAATAGGGAGTTGGACCCACGTACCTTGGAGGGCAAAGCTACCTCCAGAGACTTGTAGAGTTTCTGTAGCTGGCCTTACTACTTTGCTCCTCCAAACTGTTCCCCTTTGCTATCTATCTATTTGCATGCCTTTCCTTATTCACCTCTGTTTGGTGCTTTCCCAAACCTATCCCCCAGGAGGCTTCGGGAGGTGCCCATGGTCACCTTCTGACTCTTGAAGCTCAGTACCTACCTAGCCACTACCTCTGCCTCCTAATATAGCTCTATTGTTCTCCTGGAACCCCTTTGGGCCACACCTCCAACTCACATTCCCAGTTTGGGTCTGTTGGAAAGGAGGGATAACTTTCCAGATCCTAGGTGATATGTAGATTGGCACTCCTACAATTCACAAGTCCTCTGCAATTCATTTACTTTTTGGTAATCAGAAGAAACAGTTAGCTCAAAGAAGGACATTCATTAAAATGGCATAGAGGAGAACAAATCAGGAAGACTCATTTTCCTAAGTTCAAATCCTGCCTCAGACATATACTAGCTATATGACCCTGGGCAAGTCACTTTACCCTGTTTGCTTCAGTTTCCTCATCTGTGAAATGAGCTGGAGATGGAAATGACAAATCACTCTAGTATCTCTGCCAAGGAAACCCCAAATGGGGTCACAAAGAGTTGGACATGATTGAACAACGACAACAAAATGGCATAGTAAGAAAAGTAGTAGTAATAAAACATCTGCCCCCATAAAGTTGGAGCAGAGTCTTCAACAAATACACACCGTGTCAGCTGGCAGAGTGGATGCCTGTTAGATTTCAAAGAATAAAGGCATATGTACTGGGGATACATATGACTAAAGCAACTTGGACCCCTGGAACTGCCAGGCTAGGGTGCCTCCCACGCCTATCTTCTCATGACATCCTCATGCTAGTCTTGGATTGTAGAGTCTCTGCTAAGCAAAGTCACTGTGATGGGCCCCTAGGCCTGCTCTTGAGTACAGTATGTTATACGTCTCTGACTGTCAGTAGTCTGCAGAAGCAGTTTCAGCTAAAGTCCTGCCTAGAGCATTGCCATGCCTTTGAGAAACAATCAGAACTCGTGCCAGCAGACCAATGGTTGACTATAGTCTCTATTATCTCCAGCTTTGGGTTCAGCTGAGCTCCATACCTAAGGTACTGTATTGCCCTTTGGAAAGAATCTGAAACCACACCTTAGCACCAGAAGACACCATGGCTCCGGGACCTGCCATTTTTTTCAGCAAGATTTTAGTTCCCCAGCACCAGATTCTCTACTCTTCTCACCAACTCCATTTGGACTGTATCCACTATTTGCTACCATGTGCTTCTGTTACAAGATATCATTGCTAATCGAGTGGGATGGGGTATGAATCTCTGCTCTCTTCACCTACCCTCTCCATTAAGCCCTTGCTGTACTCTCCATGAAGAGCCAAGGAAAAGGTGAAAAGTAAACTCTGTCCTAAGAGGTGACAACTTAAAATGGGGTAAGCTTGCTTTTTATCTAGGCCACAAAGGTTGTATCTGATACTCTCAGAACTCACTCCAAACTTGATGTCCATTCATTTGTAAATAACTGTTTTGCAGTTTTAAAACTGTTTTGCATTTTAAGCCTAGCAATCCTGAGTGTTTCTAAGGTGAGCTGATGGCCAAGACTGAGGAATGCTAGACACTGACATTCTAAGGTTCTAGGTCAATGGTTCTCAACCTTCCTAATGCCATGACCCTTTAATACAGTTCCTCATGTTGTGGTGACCCCCACCATAAAATTTATTTTCATTGCTACTTCATAACTGTAATTTTGCTACTGTTATGAATCATAATGTAAATATCTGACATGCAGGATGTATTTTCATTGTTACAAATTGAATATAACCCACAGGTTGAGAACCGCTGTTCTAGATGGATGAGGGCAATGAGCCAGAGCAGTAAGATATCCCTAATCCAGGACTTTCATGCCAGGAGAGCCTCCGACAAGAGGTTTAAATAAATCTTAGATAAGGCATATGGTCTTTGCCTCCAAGTAGCTCACAAGTCTATTAAAGTTTCCTAATCAGTGAGCTAGATTTACCTCCTATCTAGGTCCTGTCTTTGCTAGAGTTGGGTCACAGTAGGAGATGAAACTTCATTGATTTGGACCTCACTGATTGAATCTGTGACCATTTATTTAAATAGGCAAGGGATTTTGTTTACTTTTGTACCAAGGGTTTGCTAAACAAAATGATAGTGGAGGAAGAAAGACATCTTAAGATAGTGGAAATCCTAACTCCTTTGGAGAATGTGGGAAGAACTTTTAAAATACTTAATATAACAGACATTTTTAAACCATCATCAAGTACTTTCACACTATTTACATATGTAAACCATATGTCTGTGTGCAAAGACCTATGATTTCCTCTAGGTAGAAAGCAACAGCCTCCTCAATTTAGTCTTAAAAAGTTCCTGAGGCTCAGAGAGATAATAGGACTGGAATTTGGCAATCCGTGCTTGCTGCCTCTACAAATAATTACAGAGTAAGAAAAAATCATCTTTATCTATATACAAAAGCTTATTTTCTGAAGACTTCTACTAAGTGATACTCATGAAATCATAAAATAGAATATTACAGATCAGAGGGACTTGAAAGATCATTTCATTGAAATGCTAACAGCTTTTAAAGGTTGATGAGATATTCAAGGAAATGGAAGGAAGAGTGCATTTATTAGCCACCACGTGTAAAGCATAGCACTAAACACTTGACAAATATCTCTTTTGATCCTCACAACAGCTCTGAGAGATAGGTGTTATTTATTATCCTCATTCTACAGATGAAGAAACTAAGGCAGACAGAAATTAAGTGACATAGTCACTTAGTAAGAAAAACTCTTATATTAAATAACTAATTATTGGAGAGAGACAGTATTTTTCCCCTTCCTATATCCTCATTCTCTCCTAGGTCAAATCAGCCTCTGAAGGACATTGCTGATAATGAGAGCCTTTCTCCTCAATCTGGTTCGGACCCCACTGTTTTCTATTCAGGTTTGGGGGAGAAGGGGTGGTAGATCTTTTGTCTAGATTGCCCAGGACTGGAGGTGGTCAGGGAGTAAAAGTGACATAATCAAAGTCATTCCCCTCCCCCCCAGCCTTTCATTAGAATAGGTCTGCCTCTTCTTACAATATTCATTTTTTTCATTATTTTTTAACCAATCAGAGTTGATTGCCACCTATCAGGAACGCCCACTCTTCCAAGGGTATGTAAGTGTCAAGAAGCCACCCTGATCAATCTTTGGCATTTGAGAGTGCCACAGTCCCCTATCATTAATTATCCACTAGTAGTAATCAATAAAATGATTAATTATCCAGAAACTAGGTCTCTTAAACTTTTTATATATCATAATAGCTAGCATGTGTCTAAGGCCTGATCTGAACTAAAGTCTTCTTGACTCCAGACCAAGAGATCTGTTTGCACCGTGTTCTAATATTCAAATTTCATTCAAAAAAATGTATTAAATGACTACTATGTGCAAAGCATTGTACTAGTTCATGGGAAATATTAGAATGATTAGATTAAAAGTAAAGATAACATAAAACGAGGTGCTGGGCTAAGACCTGCACAGAAAACATCTCTAAGATACCTTTTAACTCTAAAATCGAATGATTCCATATTCATTATGTACGTGTGTGTATACATATATATATATATTCAATAATAATATTACTAGAATAAAGTTGCAAAGTGCTATGTGAGGCTAAAGGGAGTTGGGGGGGTGGAGAAAAGAGAAGAGGCAAAGCTCCATGGGAGTCTTTTGAAGAAGGCTGTAAAGGATAAACAACAATTCATCAATTATAGAAGAAAAGGGAGGATATTCCGGGCATAGGAAACAAATTTAACAAAAAAACAGAGGCAGACAGATGTAGGGCATGGTCAGAAATAGAGAGTGGGCAAGTTTGCCTGGAGAAATGGTCCAAGGACCTCTGGGATCTTTGCAAAGGTCTGAGAGGTCAATTATTATTTTCATAATAATATTAAAATGTTTTCATTTCTAATGGTAATAGGGCTCCATCCAGTTGTTTTCCCTTAATACTAAAGATTGTAGGAGCATAAACTTAGAGCCAGAAAGAATTGTAGAGGTCATAAAGTCCAGCCCCTCCTTTTGTTTTATAGAGGAGGAAGTCAAGACTGAGAGAGATAATTATTAACTCAGGGAGGATTTGGGTGCTAAACATACCAATACTCACACAAGAGCTACATAAGGGCAATTTTAAAAAAAGACTTTTTATAGAAATGAAGAAAGTATTAAACAACTGGGAGTAAGTCCCTTGCCCCAGGGTAAGTCAAACCAAAATATTAACCATTTAAAACCTTTCTAAGGTAATTTATAGGTCAAATGCAATACCAATCAAAATACCAATGGACTATTTTATAGAATTAGATAAAATATGGCCTCAGACACTTAACACTTACTAGCTGTGTGACCTTGGGCAAGTTGCTTAACCCCAATTGCCCTCCAAAAAAAGAGAATTAGATAAAATAACAAAGAGGTATGTGGAAAAACAAGCAGGCAAAAATGGCAAAGGGAACTACGAAAAGTTAAATTGCTGAAAGTCTGCCCTGCTAGATTTCAAAATACTCTGTAAGGTCATAATTAGGAACATAACCTGGTCTGGAAGGCTCAGCTAAGGGCAGAGGATGAAAAGGCTTGTTGCGGAATTTAAAGCTGATAACCAGCTACTTTAGAGATCATCTAATCAAACCCATTCTTCATTTTATGAATTAAGAAACTGACACTTGGAGAACTGAAAGACTGGCATGGTCACGTAGCTAGAAAGTGGCAGAACACGGGGCTAAGAAGAGATGTGGGGCCCCAAACCAGAGCCTGTCAATAAAATAAAGCTAGTGCTCTTTCTGACTGCTGGTCTCCCTGGCTTGCTTTAAGTCCTGACTAAACCTTCACCTTCTACACAAAACTCTTATTTCTAGTGCCTTCCCTTTTCTAATTATTTCCTATTTATCCTGCGTATAGTTTGCTTTGTATATATTTGTTTGCAGGTCGTCTCTTCCTTTAGGTGGAACTATCTTTTGTCTCCCTTTGTAGCCCCAGCCCTTAGCTAGTACCTGCCACCTAATAGATACTTAATAAATGTTGATTGATTGAGTACACTCACTATCTCCTTACATAGGGAGTCAGAGGATCTCAGTTCAAATTCTACCTCTAATGACCTGAGTGACCTTGAGCAGGTAACTTCCACTCCCAGGATCTCAACATCCTCATTTGTAAAATGAGGGAATTGGACTAAATTTTCTGTGAGGTCCCTCCCTTCCAACTCCAGATCTATGATCCTATGTTACTATTATATCTCCTTTTAGGGCAGCGGTTCTCAACCTGTGGGTTATGTTCAATTTGTAACAATGAAAATACATCCTGCATATCAGATATTTACACTACAATTCATAACAGTAGCAAAATTACAGTTATGAATTAGCAATGAAAATAATTTTATGGTTGGGGGGGTCACCACAACATGAGGAATTGTATTAAAGGGTCACAACATTAGGAACCTTGAGAACCACTGTTTTAGGGGATCTTGCCCTAGAACCCTAACCATGTTGGAGGCAGAACACAGAGCTAATGGAATGGAATGCATAGCAAACATGCCCCCCATGATAGAAGGAAGGTCTGAATGGCTTTCTGCCACTCCCAGGCAAACCAGAACTGACCCAGTGCAATCTCCACCCATGGGCTGTGCCAAAACTGCATTCAGTAGATGTTTTGGATGCCTGTATGGACACACTGTAAGCTTCCCATATCTCTACAGGCCAGCCAGGGAACCTCAAAAAGAGGCCAAGCAGGAAAAAAAAAAAGGTTTCACTCTCTCCCACACCTTCCCCTAAGTCTGAAGAAAGGGTTTTGAGGGTGGAGATGCTGAATTGCTCAAACTAAAATCCATATCCAGATATGGAGCGTTCTCCTGGCTCTGGCTGACTCCTAATTGCTAAACAGCACCCCCTGCTGTCTATCCCGCCCTTCTCCCTCCTTGATATAAGGAGCAAAGAAAAGTAAGAAAAAAAATCAGGAGGAACCACTTTACTTAGGTGATACTGAGGTCTGAGAAGAGATGACTAAGAGGGATTGGCCATAGACGAGCAGCAGGGGTACTTAAGGTATATGGTAAGAGGGAAGACACGGAGAAAAAAGAGTGGAAGAGAAGAGAAGCAACAAGCATAGTACATCATTGTTTAAAATATTTGTGATATTCACCTAAAGATCATCGAGAAAATTTAAGGCATGGGCAAATGGGCATGAGGACTTTGGGCAAACTTCTGGGAAATACTAACACTAATCTGTATGTAATGTATCTAATCTGCATATAACATACACACACATATGTTTGAAATGTATATGTGGGTTGAAATGTCTGAGGACCCACTATAAATGCCACAAAAACAGAAACATTTAAAAATAATATGTAGCAGTGCCCTTTCCTGTTACTTCCCCAGACCACCTGTCGTCACTAATCTGGCAGACCTCAAGGGTAAGGGGGGCTGAGGCAGCTTGGTTTCTGGCCAAGTATGACTCATCTTTAAGGTGAGTCACCTAATTGGCTGCTGGGGATATAGCAAAGATATTGACATTTTGGCTACTCTCTTCCTTATGGTTTCCAAGTATGAGGAAGACTCTGAGTTGTCAGGAGGACTGGGAAGGGGGAAGGGGGGTCCCTGATCATATGGCCAGTACCTAGAATAGGACAACCTTCTTTTACTGTCTTTTGTTGTGGTGGTGGTTGTTTAGGGCCTTGTGAGAACCTAAAAGATTTGAATATCTTTGGACACAGCAGCAGCAAGCATCTGCCACCAGCAAGGCAGTGGCAGCATTACTTCTCTTAACAGTGAGGGATGCTCTCTCCACCACCAAGAAAGATCAAGGTTAGTTATTTGATCAGTCAATACCAGTGTAGAAGAGAAAGGTGAAGTGACTAATTAGCAGCTTGGCAAAAGCTATCGATAAGGCTTAGCTATATCAACCTCCCAAGCCAACTATCTGCAAATATAAACTAAATTGCTAAATTCTATTCTAATCATTATGCAATGAGTTATGATTTTTTGTTTATCATTACTTTCTTTGAGTAGAAACACATAATTTGTGCTAAACCTGATTCACATCTGTACGTTTAGTACTTTTTTTCCTTAACTTTTCTCTCTTCTCTGAGTAAAATCCTTAGATTTCTGATGCCATTACTGTTTCTATCATTAGGTTAGGGAATAGGAACTCGACCTATGATTTCACTAGTATAGTGAAATCCCAGGTAAGGGCATCTTCTCTGCAATGTATAGTCTGACTTACAGTATTCCGTGGACTATTTCACAACTCACTATTTAGCAACTTTCCTCAAGAGAGGGTTGGGGGTGGAATGGGGACAATGAACCGATAAATGTAACATTAGGAAACCTGCTTCCCCTACTTAGATACTGAACCTAGACAAACTGCAGTGACTAAATAAATACCAGGGAATGGCATATAGATTTCTAGCCATGAGCTTTCAGCCTTCCAGTTGGTTTTAGCCAATATATTAAAAACTGAATAATCATTTTAGTCCAGTTATTTAGAGGTGACAAATTTGTACTAATCTACTTTGTTTTCTAAAAATATTGGACCAATTAATTGTCAGTTCCATTGCTAGTGAATTCTCATTCCTGTTTTCCCATATCTCTGCCAAATTCAATTTTTCCAACTTTTATTATCTTTGCCAATTTGATGGACATGTGGTGATGTTTCAACATTATTTTAATTTGCTTTTCTCTGATTATTAGTAATTTAAGCACTTTTTATGTAGTTAATGATGATTTGTGCTTTTTTTTAAAGAAGAATGCTATGTACGAATCCTTTTACCAGTTTGTCTTTTTAGAATGGCTCTATTCTTGTAGACATAACGAGGGGTCTGGCGTGTGTAGATATACCATTAGTTGTCTAAGATGGCATGGTCCACAGGGAAGATACCAGGGAGCTATCTGGTTCTGGGAAACTAGAGGACTGGAGCACAGGTGGACATTTGGGGTTGACTGACCATGTGCTTGGGAGCAGCCTTTTTCAACTGGCCACATCAATGGAACCCTCCTTGTCTTTAAAACAGTCTGTTACCGGATGTGACACGGTTTTTGTAACATTCAAATCTAAGGGAGTTAGTGACACCATTTGGTAAGGGGAAAAACTTTAGGTCTTCCTTTCCTTTACTCTCAAGACAATGTGGCCTGTGAGAAAGAAGCCTAGGTCTTTGGTCATTTAATTCATTCCCTCCTATTCTAGGTTTAGGGAGCAGAGTCTCTTAGCTGGCCTAAGAGTACAACTTTCAGGAATTAGGAGTCCAGGAGTTCAAGCTGGGTGATAAAGCCAGACCAGCAATGACACCTTTAGAAATAAGGGTTCCAGCACTCTAACCCAGCAGAAGATGGCAATGATGCCAGTTTTGGACATGAATTTGGTGGGACCCAGACTCTCTTCAAGGTAGTGTATGTGTACATGTGTGTTGTCAGGAGGGAAGAGATGTTGGGGGAAATGTTTGTACTTTGTTCTGAATACTTCTCTCAAGTAAATATTCCTTTGTAAAAACTATCGAACATTAAATTGTTAAATGGAACTGGGGTGCCAGCCACTGAGCTCCCTAAAAATAACATAACAAGTTGGGGCTCAAGTCAATGTCAAAGAAGACAGTTCCTCCAAATGTTTTGAGGTAGCTGAAAACCTTGAGGAGGTCCCAGAAATGGGTTCTGAGTTCTGTGATGTTTAAGAAGTTTGAGAGACATAGTTTCTGGGTTATTAATCATTTTAATCATTAATAATTAAATTTATTAATAAAGCTAGCATTTTGTTGTTTATCCTTCATTCTTGACATCAGGGAGGTGATGTTATGACATGCAAGTGAATTGGATTTAAGTGAGGGAGGGCAATGCAAAGTCACCAGCCTCACTTTCACCTGCAGAACCATCTGGGTCCAGTGGTGGGATATAGATCATAACTACTGGAGATGGCCCCGGACACAGTGGGGGACCTTGGACTTTTTGAGCTATGGTCTTTCCAGGTCTTGGTTTTACTGAGGCAAAGCCCATTCAGTGATTAAGGGTAGGTAAGAAATGAAGCCAAAAATGGCCTCTTTACCTAAGTCTAAAAAAAATCAACTTCAAAAGGATCTTCCTCTGGGTTTCTGGCCAAAACAGAAACAGTTGCTATTTACATTCACTCTTAGTCAATCAAGGCCCAACCAATGATCTCTGAAACCTTTTTTCTCCCTCTGGCTTTCATTGATTGGCCAATGATAGGCCCCAGCCCAAACCCACTTGGTCATTGTTTGAGCCTAAAAAAAGGTACTCACTGTACCATATGGGAACCAAGTATAGAACAGCTATTTATTTCCTCTACTGCAGAAACTGCTTAAAATACAAAGATTCACAGTCATGCAGTAACAAATACATTGAACATAAAACATCTCAAATGCTCATTACATTCATTTTACTCCCCCTGGGAGATAGACAAATTTGTGGGACTATCAATCATTTCACATTCACCTCTGACCAAAATTGGGCAGGAGTCTGAGGGGATGGATTTCTTCTTCCTTCAGCTGCAGGTTGATCCTGGAAATGGTTATCTACCCCCAAAAAGCACACTATTATAAGAATCTCCTTCCTCTGCTCATCTGATGTCTGAATGTAGAACAAAGGAATTTTTATCACACAAAGTTACCACTAACTTTGGAAAAATGCGTTCCTCAGTATCACTAGTTGTTGTGTTTAGGGAAGGGAATAGAAAGACATAAGAAGAGAGCAAGAGTCTCAATTACATGTAAAAAAAATTTTAACATTCTTTTTTTTAAGTTTTAAGTTCCAAATTCTCTCCCTTCCTCCCACTGTACCACCCCCTCCATGAGAAGGCAAACAATTTAATATTAATTATGCATGTGAAATCATGCAAAATATATTTCCATATTAGCCATATTACAAAAGAAGATGCAGACAAAAAAAGAAAAAATTTTTAATATGCTTCAATATACAGAGTTTATCAATAGTCTTTCTGGAAGTGAATATCATTTTTCATCATTAGTTCTTCAGAATTGTTTTGGATTATTGTCTTGATCAGAGTAGTTAAGTCTTCGACAATTGATCATACTTACAAAATTGCTGTTACCGTGTTCAATATTCTCCTGGTTCTGCTCACTCCACTTTGCATCAGTTCATATAAGTCTTCCCAGGTTTTTCTGAAACAATCCTAAAAAAGGAGTTTTCTCAAGAATGTCCATTCTCAATCACTCATCATCTCTGAGGCAGCCTCCAGGTGCTGGGTACTGATCCAGAGTTATGGCATTCCTACAAACTATACATCCTTAAGCAAAGAGCCAGATTTCTCTGAACATCTGTCATACAAGTGATGGTGACATCAAGAAGATGACCATCTTTATGTGTGGCTGAGGTAAAGTGAAGATGTAGACCATGGGTACTGAGAAGGCTATCGAACTGATTCCAGGATGTTTAAGGGAACATTAACATTTATATTAAAGGCCCCAAATAAGAGGGCAAAGAAAGGCAAAGTGGAAGTGGAGCCATGGCAGCTTGGTTGACCCCTTCAGAAAGGAGGTGAGTGCTGTTAGATAATAGAAACTAGACTCTAAATAGATGTTGCTGAGTGGCTGAAGAAGTCTGGAAGTGGCAATAAGGAGCAAAGTGTCTATTTTTCTTTCTCTCAATTGCTTGTGTGTATGTGTGGTGTGTGTGTGTATGAGGGTAGATACAGAAAAAATATCCAGAAATTCAGTGTCTTCTGAGGAGAACCAAATTTCTGTAAGTTCAAAGAGATAGGAGGAAGTTCAGAAGTCTTGTCAATTATAGAAGAGGAGTCCCAGGAGTACAATGGAAGTGGAGGGATGAAAGTGTTATGCCCTAATTCAAGTCCTGGGGCACCTGCCCACTACCTGAGTATGGCCCACCTGTGTCCCACCATTAAAGCCCCTTTTATATTTTTGCCTCTCTGCCCCTACTTCTCTGTCATAGCCTGTAATTGCTTAAGGCAAGTCTGGGCAAGTCACGGCCTAAGGCACCCCAACTTCCTCAAATTAGCATTCTATATTTTTCCAAGGACTAGCCTGGGGTGCAAGATTAGAGAGCACCCCATCCTGTTCCACTAACTAAGCAGGGTCCCCACAACCCTCGCCCAGAACGCGACCCTGGTCTCTTCTGGGACTTTCCATTCCCGGTGATCCAGCATCCGGACCCCGCATCCCCTGCCCAGGATATGACCCTAGGACTTTCCAGTCCCCCTCCTCGTGATTATGCACCCCACCTGTTCTTGGAGGAACCCCTTATGTCATTGGGGGTGCACCCTAATTCTTTTGTACCCCTGAGCTGTATTCCCAGAATAGCTAACCAATCCGCTCTTCTAGCTTCTGTAAACCTCATAGCTTTGGCTAGCCCCCTTCCCTGGTTGTGGTTCCTCTTTTTGGTCCATATAATCGTCTCTGAGATCCATTGGGGACTGCCAATTTGAGTGAGAACTTTGGCAGTCGCGCACTTGATCAATAAATCCACACCTAAATTTACCTTGAACCCAGGTCTCGGCTCGCTCTTATTCTCGGCACAACAATAGGACTTAGATATAGCATAGGATAGGACTTAGAAGTGAGAGGGATAAGGTGAATGGTAATGAAGGAATGAAAAGTTATAGCAGGGAGAGGGAATACTTACTCAGGCTGTGTGGTGTAGTAGAAAGAACACTATATTTTAAGTGAGAAGTCTTTATTTCTGTCTTTGGATAGCTGTGTAAGCTTAACTGGGCCTCAGTTGCTTCATGTGCAAAAATCAGATTTTTAGACTGGATAACCTCTAAGTCAGATATACCTTAAAAGACAGATGGCCAGGCTCAGGGTCATGAAGTCCTGGGTTCTAGCTCTTATACCTACTCACTATTTGATTCTGGACAGTCACCTCTCAACATCCCCCAGGCCACTCTCTAAAACTCCAAGTTTCAAAAGAGTTGCTGGTCTGCGTTCATCATTTCCTCACCAGAATCCCCAATACCAATGAAACCTTGGGTCTATTGCAGTGCAAAGGGGGTGGGGGTAATTTTTTTTTCTAAGCTCTCTTATTGGAAAGGAATCAAATGCATTTTGGCCAAAACTTTGCAAGTTTTATTCATGCTTCAAGAGAGGTGAGTGATTTACAAACTAAAACATTTTATAAGATAAAGGAAAAAAACTGAGTAGAATTTCACTTCAAAAAATGCTAAGAGGATGACTCCAAGTAAGGATATTGCTTTAGAGTTCCCTGAAAATCACACACATTAAGTCAATTTACTGCTTTTCTCTTTTTTTTTTCCTTTTTGGAGGGGGAAGGGAAGGGCAGTGGGGTTAAATGACTTGCCCAAGATCACAGGGCTAGTTTTATGTTAAGGGTCTGAGGCTGGATTTGAACTCAGGTCCTCCTGACTCCAGGGCCAGTGCTCTATTCACTGCGCCACCTAGCCACCCCACTTAGCTTTTCTTATGGACTACTGAAAAAGGAGGTAAGTCAAAAGGTGAAGGAAGCCATCTTCCAGTTGAATAGATGTTCAAAGCTGAAATTAAAACTACTCTGGATGCAATGTAGAGACAACTTGATTGGAGGTATAAGAAATTAAATGAAAAAATGTTTAAAGAAAGTTAACAAAGTCTCCACTGATTGTGAATTTCTGGAAGCAACTTTTTTTTTCAATGAATACAACAGATTTATTGTCCAAGGCAATGCAATACGGAAGAAAATATAGTGGTGGCTTAAAATCTGCAAATATTTCATCAGAAACGGAAAGCACCAAACATCGGGTACCATGAATCCTTCTGATTACAGAGGGAGCTATAACACTAGACCTGCTCAAAATAACACTTACTTATAAGTTCACTTAATTTTATCTAAGCCTAGATAAGACAAGAATATGTTAAACTTGCCCATAATGATAGTATAGCATGAGAGATCGAACCATAAACTGAAATTAATAAAACCAAATATAAGATCTTTTCAAGTTCAAGAAAATGTGTCTTATACCATACACTAAATTGAAAACCAAATTATAAACAAAATCAATTTTGAATAAGTTTTAGATAGCTTTGCTACAAATAAATCTCAAGGAATTAATTTGTGAAGGGAAAAAATGATGTGTTTGACCTTTCCTTTTCATAATTTTGTCTGTTCTTTATATATCTTTTTGTTGTTATGAACCAAGGTATGTAGTAAGAGGAAGTGTGTCAAAGTTGATAGAGAGTGGGTCTACGGACTCAGAGAGATATAGATTCAAGGCCTACGAAACTCTATTAAAAGTATAAATTGCAAAGTAAATGCTGATCTAGATTAGTCCAGGGAGTTTCCTTACTGAAAATTTCTTTGACTAATAAAATTAGAAGACTTTTTAAAAACTAGAAAATATAGAAACTGCATGCATAGGTGGAGAAAGCCATGTTGCTTGAGCACAATTTAAAACACAAGAAAATGGGGAAAAATTGAGACTTTTGTGTCCAGTACTTTTTCCTTAAATAATTGGTCGGGTCTTGTTTTGTTTTGGCTTGGCTTGTCCTATTTTGTTTTTGAGATCGGATCTCTTGATCCACTAGGTTGGAAGTGCAGCATGGTCTGATCCTTATATTGAAAGGCAAGGAAGCTTCACCCTGGTCCATCCGTTTGATCTTAGGCAGCCTGGTGGCCCCCCACTATATTGGTATCAGATTTAGGATTGACACTAGATTATTGACATTAGTAGATTATTGGCAGCTGGTAGCTCAGTGGATAGAGTGCAGAGATGGAGTTCAAATCCAACCTCAAACGACCCTGTGAGAGTCCCTCTGTTTGCCTCAGTTTACTCAACTGTAAAATAGAAATAATAATAGCACTTCTCTCATAAGGTTATTGTAAGGATCAAACGGGCTAATATTTGTAAAAGCAGTTAGCACAATACCTACGCATAACAGGCACTATATAAACGCTCACTTTCTTTTTATTTTTTTTAAACTACAACTCTAGGGATTCCTAAATTCAGTCCATCCATTGGCCTTGGCCTCCCCAGAAGGAAGGACTGTAGGTATGCATTCGAGTCTTATTTATTAGTACTAATCTGATTGGCACCAGTGCCAGTGATTATATTGTTCTTATGTTAGTCGTCCTATTGATAATTTTATGCATTAATTAATTAATATTGTGTATATGTAACATATACGCAATATATAATATAAAATTATACATATATAGTATTTAATATCGTATATACATAAATGCATATTAAACATGTAGATATAAATTTGTACTTTGTCTTAATTGTTTGCTCTCTTTACCACAATTGTTATTTGTCCTTTGTTCTCTAAGAGGACTATGACATCAGAAAGATGATGCCATGACTTGCGAGTGAATTGGATTTAAGTGAGGAAGGGCTATACAAGGTCACCAGCCTCACTTTCTCCTCCGGACCCATCTTGGTCCAGCGATAAGATATAGATCAGAACGACTAGAGGTGGCCCCCTTACTGCCATAAGCAAGTATGGCATAATGAAAAGAATACTGTACTTGTAGTTAGAAGGTCTACATTCTGTCATTTATTCAGACTGTACAGGTAGAAGATACATGAGTACAGGTGACTTGACTAGAGTGTGGTGGGTGTTGGCCAGCTAGATTTGGTAAACATTCACCCATCACATGTAGGACAGTGGAAGGAACACTGTTTCTGCAGTTAGAGGACCTAGGTGACCTTAAGAAAGCTACTTAACTTCCCTGGGCCTCAGTTTCCTCATCTGTAAAACAAAGGGAATGGGATAGATGGCTCCCCAGGCCCCCTTTGATTTTAAATCCATGACTGCGAGTACTAAGGTCTTTTTTTTCCCACCTTCATATTCCTTATTCTCTCTAAAGCATTTTATATTGGCAGCTACCTTCTCCATGCATCTCTGTTGACCTTCTTTGCTAAGATATTTTAGAGTCATGGTTCTATTTCTGTGTCTCACGCCATTACTATTCCCTGTCCCCCTCAATAAATCCAATTTATGTGCAAGCGAGAACATCACCTGTGATGTCACTAGTCCTCTTCAGAAAACAAAGGATGGACAGCAACATCTCTAAATATATTTGCTTCCAGAGCTTTGTCCTGGGCCCTCTTTTCTTCTTTCTTCTTAGTAATCTTATTCATCTTATTCACTTACCTTAGTAATCTTATTAATTATCACCTTTATTCTAATGATTCCCAAATCTATATCTCTAGACCTGATCTCTCCCAAGACCTTCAGTCCTTAATTTCCAACTGTCTGCTAGAAATCTCTACCAAAAAAGTAATGTATTTTTTTTAGCAATAAAGTATTTTTAAATTAAAATGTGTACATTTTTAGACATAATACTATTGCACTCTTAATAGACTACAGTTTAGTACAAATGTAACTTTTCTATGCTCCGGGAAACCAAAAAATTCATGTGACTTGCTTTTATTGCAATGTTTGCTTTATTGTGGTGGTCTGGAATTGTACTTTCAATATCTCCAAAGTGTGTTTGTTGTGATCTTTTTACTGGTGGAAGGTCTTGCCTTAGTTTTGATGGTTACTGAAGGTTCAGGTGACTGTCAATTTCTTAAAATAAGACAACAATGAAGTTTGCCAATCGATTGACTCTTCCTTTCATGAAAGATTTATTTCTCTGTAACATGTTGATGCTGTTTGATAGCGTTTTACCCACAGTAGAATTTCTTTGAAAATTGGAGACAATCATCTCAAGCCATGAAACTGCTTTGTCAACTAAATTTATGCAATATTCTTAAGTATTGTTGTGTTTCAGGGAATAGGGAGGCCCAAGGAGAGGAAGAGAGATTGGGGAGCAGCTGTTCATTATTTTTTTTAAATTTTATTTTATTATTATTTTTTTAAAGTTAACTTGTTTGTTCACTTTTAGGTTACAAGATTCTGTTCCATAGTCACTTCAGTTAAAAATTTTTCTCCCCTTCCTCCCCATTCCCCACCCGACCCCCCCATGGTGGCATACAATCAT
>CM053595.1:219134805-219150476 GCA_028646575.1 Pseudocheirus occidentalis
GGGGGGTCTTGCAAGTCCCCCAGCTTTGGCTTGCTGAAAGTGCACCCTAGGACCACCACTCAAGACCACGATCTGGATCCAGGCTGCTCAAAGCAAGAGCACTTGGCCTGGATCAATTGATTCAGCCCCACTGCGGAGTCTGCAGGCCAGGGCCTCTGAAGCAGCCCAGTGGAGGCATTCGCTGGTTACACCAGTTTCTGCCCTTCCCCCACTGCTTCCTTGTCCTGGGGGTAGATTGGCCAAACTGCTTTCTCTCCCCCATATTTAGCTTGAAAGCTTCACTCACTTTTACTGACCTTTAGTCCTGGCTTATGCAGATTGCTCCAGGTGCTTTAGTCTCTGAAGCAGACTCATACTGTGGCTTGGGAGACTTGGCTCCTCTCTTCCACCGGAGTCTGGCCACATGGGGGTTTCAAGCTGGGCTAGTCTCAGCTCCCTGCCAGGGATGAGCCCCTCCAGCCAGCTGCTTTACTCTAATCCCTATTTTTCACACCTTTCTTTAATCCCTATTTTCCACACCTTGGTAGAAGTGGAGTTGCTGGAGGCTGTATCTCTTCTCTCTTGTAGACTGGCTGCGCTAGACTTGGCTCCTTCCTACCGCCCTGGGGCCTGGCCCTGATTTTGGTTTGTGTCCTGCCAAGATGATCCCCTGCTGCCAAGCTGCCGTCTGCGAGAGATGTGTTTTCTGTATTTTTTGAGTTTGAGAGTCCTAGAATTTGTCCAGCGTCATATTTTTATGGGTGTCTAGGGTGGCTGTGTGGGAGCTGTGGGACGCTGCTGCTTCTATGCTGCCATCTTGGCTCTGGCTCTTGCTTGCCCCCAACTAATTGCTCCATTTTCTAGCTTCATTCAGATCTTGAGATCCCTCTGGCTCTACTATTAAGATGAGGTTGCCCTCAGACATCAACCCAAATGTAAAGCTTGAAGGTACTGACTTCCAGGGTCAGGCTGGTGCCATTTTGTACTTGCTTATGAAAACAGATCATTCGGTGCTTAATTTATTGTTTTGTTTATTGTTTAGGTTTAATAAAATTATAAGAGAAAAATGTTAGTAATGCAAATTAAGGTTAAAGGTATATCAGAGAGAGAGAGAGAAAGAGAGAGAGAGAGAGAGAAAGAAAGAAAGAGAGAGAGAGAGATTTTCTGGAGAAATGGTTGTTAAATATTTACCAGCACACCCTTGCTGATACTCTTGAATATAATGATTTTGTCTCAGCTCAGCTGTTAGTTCTGTGCACCTTCCTGTGGCAGGTTGTTCCCCATCTCTCAAGTAACATTTGCCTGTAGTCTGCCTCATCACTTTTATTATCTCACAAGTACTTTGCCCTATTTAATTCAGACCCGATGCTATAGTGGAGAGAACACTGGTTTCAATAGACAGAGGACAACTATAGTTTCAAGTTCTAGCTGTATTCTAAGTGCCAGACAAGCTTTATAAGCTTGGGCAAGTAACTTCACTTTCAAAAATTGAATAAAAATCAGATCACACCAAAGGGTATTTATTGAACATAGTACCTGGCTTACAGTAAGTCTCTACCAGTTCTGACATTCTGTAATTCTGATTCCTAATAAACATTTGCTGCCTTTAGCACTGGGGAAACAGAGGTGAAAAATACACAGTTACTATTTTGAAGGAGTTTACAAGATAATTGGGTAGAATGATAAATATACAAATAACTATTATACAAAAAAATGAGACAAGTCAAAAGCAAGGCTCAGGCAAATTTTTTTTTGCCTTTTTTTTTAGAGGGAGGAAAGCAAGGCAATTGGTGTTAAGTGACTTGCCCAAGGTCACACAGCTAATAAGTGTTAAGTGTCTGAGGCCAAATTTGAATTCAGGTCCTACTGATTCCAGGGCCGGCGCTCTATTCGCCTGCCCCTCCAGACAATGTTTTATGAGAAATATGAAGGAGAATAATAACAACAGACAGGAACAACAATATACAGCTTCCACCCATGGTAAAGGAAGAATCCTTTCATCATGGAACAATCTGACTTTCTCCCATTGACCATCATCAAGACAGGCTGCATTCTCCACCAGAAGAAGTAAAAGCACTCTTCCTTAAGCTCTATCAGAAGCTGGTTATTGGTGACCAATAAGCTGGAGACCCACAGATTTCTCCTTGAAAGCAGGGGAATATATTTGCTGAGTATACAGGGTTAGAAGGCACACTGATTACTTGTAGTACATTTAATCTGAAGATCAAACATGTTATTCTACTAGATAAATTCTTTACAGGGTTATTGGATTAGCAGGATCCAAGAATTGCCATACACACAACGTAGATGAAATTCAGCAAGGCATTTATTTGGCAGATTATTTTATGGTGGTTATTTTTTTTTCTTGCGGACAAGATAAAGAAATGTGAATTAGGTTGCCGTAGTCATTAAGTTAATTCAGAACTGGCTAAATGATTAGACCAAGGAATTGTGAGAACAGTTGATATCAAACTGGAGGGAAGTTTCTAGTAGAGTTCTCTAGGTAACTGTCCTTGGCCTTGGGCTTTTCCACATTACATAAATTACTTAGATGAAGCACAGATGACATGCCTTTTGAATTTAAGGTGACAGGAAACTGGGCACCATATTCCAAAATACCCCTCTGTAATAGCTAACATATTCCCCAATACAACCAGGATCCTAAAAGATCCAAACAGGTGAGAACAATGTGCTGAACTTAATTTGGTGAAAATTAATGGTAACAATGTAAAGTCCTATACTTGAGTGTGTTTTTCCTTTTGATCCCCCCTCTCTACTCTCTTTCCATCCCCCCCCCCCCCCGCCCTGCCCATTACATGTAACACTTGAGTTTAAAAAAATTGTAATGGACTGGATGCTAGGTGGTACTAGAGTGTCAGACTTGGAATCAGGAAGACTCATTTTGAGTTCAAATCTGACCTTACTTAACTAGCTGGGTTACCTTGGACAAATCATTTAACTCTGTTTGCCTCGGCTTCCTCATCTGCAAAATGAACTGGAGATGAAATAGCAAACCACTCTAGTATTTCTGCCAAAAAAACTCCAATTGGGGTCACAAAGTCAGACACAACTGAAACCACTAAACAATAACAATAATGTACAGAATGGAGAAGGCATAAGTAGACAACAGTTCATGTGAAAAAGATCTGGGAATCTTAATAGAGCGCACGCTCAACATGAGTCAGCAGTTTGACATGGAAACCAACCAAGCAAACAAAAATTTAGACCACTTGAAGAGAGACACAGTGTCTAAAATACTAGAGATGGTTGTCCCACTACATCATTGTCTTCTTAGACAATATTGTAAGGATTGTGTTTAGTTCTAGGCACCATATTTTAAAATGAATGTTGACAAACTGAAGCATGTCCAGAGGAGGGTGGATAGGATGGTAAGGGCATTCATCACCCTGTCATATTATCATTGGTTGAAGGAATGGAAAACATCTAGCCTAGAAGAGAGAAGACTTAGTAGGAAACATGATTACTGCCTTCAATTGTATGAAAGGCTATCATGTGAAGAGGGTGAGGGGTTGTTTAGGCTCTGGAGGGTAGAACTAAGATTATTGGGTAAATTTTGGATCAATAAAAGGAAGAACTTAATAACTCTTTTTTAAGGGGAGAGAGGTTCCAGATTCGTGTTTTCATTAGTAGAGAAAATTCCCAGTGTGGAAACTCCTTCCATTGATTCAGATCAATTTATCTGTAATATCTTGGTTGTACTTAAGGGCTCTAATGACTACATAGTTAGATAACTGTAATGGCAAGCAAAGTAGAATTTTTTGTTGTTTTTCTGGATTGAGTTTCAGTCAATCAAGTACCTTTGATTGAATCTTGCATTGATTGAATTAAAAAGTCTTTGACTGAATCAAGAGTCTGATTGAATTAAGAGTCTCTGATTGGAAACAGTATATAATGTGTCACTTTGAGGGAAAGGACAGAGTAGAGAAAAGGGCAGAACTGAGAGAGAAGTGCATGTGTGAATGGGCTAAGGGAACTTGCTTGTGGGGAGGTCTAACAGAAAGAATGTTTGTGATGCTGGCACTCTGTCTGTTGATCTGTGTTAACATCTCAGACAGAAGCCCTGTCTGTTGGTCGGTGTTAATTTCTCAGACAGGAGCCCTGTCTGTTGGTCTTTATAATGAATTGAGCTGAAGAGGAGAGATACACTCACAGGAAGGAGGCTTAGCCTAAGCCCCTTTTAAGAGTTTTTAAAGTGAATTGAGATGATGGTGCTGGTAATGTGCATAAATATTGTTGTAGTCCTGTTAAGCTTTGTTTTCCTAGAAACAGAAGCTGTGGACAGGAACCCCTGGAGCCTGCTGTCACACAGGAGCTTGGAGTAGAGCAAGTCCTATGAGATGAGATATGGAGCAGGAGCAGGAGCAGAAAGCTGCTTATGTATGAATCTAGGCTAGAGTCAGGAAGCAGTCAGCCTACAGAGGAAGAGCCATGGAGCTTGGAAGTCATCCTTGAGTTAAGATGAGAGAGAACTTTACTTGAACACTGTATTGATTGAGGAAATTGTGACTTACTGTGACTTACAGGTGGATGGTGTTTGTATTTTACCCCTTAAGGATATGTTGTGAACCTAGCTTTGGGCCCCCTAATTTTGGGGATGCAATAATGTATGTTGGGTAATGTTGTGGTAGGGGAGACCCTAGCCTCGGACCCCCTAATTGTATAAACAAGTATTTTGGGGAATGTTACTGAATGCAATGATATATCTATGCACCATATGATATACTGAGTATTATGATATATATGTATATAGATGTTTTGCTTAAAGATATTGCTATAAATGTTATACTTTATTGAACAATGTTTAGTTTATTGCTGAATAGAGAGTTCATTATACTATGTGACTGGATTCTTAAAATTATTCACAGCAGCAGTCCTCAGGTGTGCTGCTGTGGTTGGCAAACAATAACTAGCATATGTTTGAAGTAGGACTTGAACCCAGATCTCCCTGTCTCCAAGGCTCATCTTGGTAGCATGACTTAGGTTATATCTTGCCCAAGAGAATCAGGATCCCCAAGCACCAAGTAATGCTACTTACCTTTTGATAGTTAAAACTATCCAAAATGGGGGTGGCTAGGTGGCACAGTGGGGAGAGCACCGGCCATGGAGTCAGGAGGACCTGAGTTCAAATCTGGCCTCAGACACTTGACACACTTACTAGCTGTGTGACTTTGGGCAAGTCACTTAACCCCAATTGCCCTCCAGAAAGCAAAAAAAAAACCCAGACCTATCCAAAATGGACTAACTCTGTCGGTGGTGGTTTCCTTCCCACCATATGGCTTCAAAATTACTTTTTGTTTGGAACATTATAAAGGTCATGAGTTGGACCAGATGATCTCTTATGTCTCCTTCAATTCACATATTCAGTGATTCAGATCTCCTGTCTCTAGAAAAGAGAATTAGGGCCAATGAATGGCTCACAGGACCACAGATTTAAAGTGGGAAGGGGCTGCTGAAGTTGTTTCGTGGAGCACCCTCATTTTGCAGATAAGGAAACTGAGGCTTGAGAGGCTAAGTAACTTTCCTAAATTCTCATAGGTAGTAAGAAGCAGAGCTATAATTTGAACCCAAATCCTTTGCCTCCAAATCTAGTGCTTTTCCCCCACTATTCCCATTTAGAGAAAGGCAGATTTTGGGTCAACATATAGAATAATTTTCTAGTAATTAGACTAATTAGGATACCTTCTCCTCTGTCTGCATTTCAGCTTCTTTTTTTGTGGCTGTCTTCCCCAATTAGACTGTGAGTTCCTTGAGGACAGGAACCATTTTTTTTTTATTTGTAGCTCCAGCTCACAGCACAACAGGTGTTGGTACATATTGTTTACTCATTCAGTCACGTCTGACTCTTTGTGACCCTGTTGTCCATAACATGGCCAATACTGTCTGTAGGGTTTTCTTAGCAAAGATACTGGAATGGCTTGCCATTTCCTTCTCCAGTGGATTAAGGCAAACAGAGGTTAAATGACTGACCAAGGGTCACCCAGTTAATGAGTATATGAGACCAGATTTGAACTCAGGTCTTCCTGACTACAGGCCCAGCGCTCTATCCAATGAGCCACCTAGCTGCCTTTCATTGGCACACAGTAGGTACTTAATAAATGTTTACTAACTGCCTTTCCTGATACCTCTTAATTCTAGTCCCTTTTCTCCATTGTTTCCTGTTTATGGCTAACAGAGCACTGGGCCTGAAGTCAATAAGATGTGAGTTCAAATCCAGTCTCAGATATTTACTAGCTGTGTAACCCTGGACAAGTCACTTAATCTGTTTGCCATAGTTTCTTTAAATCTATATAACAAAGGAGGTTTTCCAAAGGAATATTTTTTACATCAAATGCATAAACACAAATATATAGATTCACTCCTCCCATACATAAGAGGCATACTCTTCCCTACCTCCCCTGCCCCCTTTTCTCCCAGAGAAGAGATTTAAGTTAAAAACTTAGCCTGAGTCCCACAGAGAACATGAGGATAGTAACAACACCTACCTCACAGAATTGTTGTGAGGATCAAATGATTTATAACAGTGCTTAGCACGGTGCCTGGCACAGACGAGTAACTATATGAATGACTATTCCTTTCCTCTGTACACAGATTTGCTTGTTTAGTGTTTCTCCTAGTAGCTGTGACCTCCTTGAAGGCAAGGGATTATCTTTTGCCTTTCTTTATACCACAGTGCCTGACACATAGTAGGTACTTAAATGCTTATTGACAGATGGATTTTCCTAAAATGTTATGAACTGCCTTGTAGGGGTAGTGAGTTCCCTGTTGCTAGAAGGTTTCAAGCTGAGACCAAGCTGAAGACTTTATAGAGGACATTCTCTAGGGCACGTAAGGTAGGAGGTTGCCCTCAGTGATCTTGAAGGTCCCTTTCAACTTAGATTCTATGATTTGCCAAACAAATTCACAGAGTAAACAAATGGCTATAGAGAACATACCCAGTTATCTGATTGTCTGGATCCTTGACCTTTCTGATGTACCCAATTCTAGTTTTTTTTTTTTTTTTTTGGGTCACAGATTTGTCCTGATGTTATATAATGATGTTTCCCTAAGGAAAGGGTTTTGGTGTACTTACAAGACAACAGAAGCAATCAGGAATAACACTCTCAACTATATGATGCTTTAAAGTTTATAAGGTCTTTTACTTACAGTGACCTTTCCTTGCCACAAGGTAGGTAATGCAGCATTTATTTTATTCTGTTTTATAGATGAGGAAACTTAAGCTGTGGGAGGGGCAGTATAGGAAAGAGGGTGATGGAGGAATGATTTGCCCAGGATTGCACTATTAAATGTCTACTGATCCAGGATTCAAAAGGCAATGCTGGGCCGGGTACAGCTGGGGGCAGAAAGATTTGAAAGCCAGACTTCCATACATTCTTCCTGACATCTTCCTACTTGCCCTACAAGAATCATTGCTGAAGGATCCATGCAAAGTGAAATCTCTCCTTCCCCTCCCTAGAGTGTAAATAAACTCCATGAGGGCAGGGACTATGTTTTATTTAAACTGTCTCCCCCAGAACCAGGTATAGCGCTCTTTATAAATATTTTCAATCAATTTAAAGTGAAAATAGGTAGCCATAGGTAATAAAAAGGGCAGGAGAAGAGGGAAATGGTTGGTGAGAAGCTAGGCCGGTGTTTACTACATGCATGAATGACCAAGTAGATTCCAGTGCCAGCACCACACCCTGTAGCCCAAGGTAGAAGAAGCCCATAGCGCAGACATTGTATCACTGACATCAGCCCCCCTCCCTTCTAAAATCATTTCCAATTCCTTTTTGGTGAAAGTGATTGCCAGTACAGCCCCCTGTAAGCTCCAGCTAGGATTTCCTGGTTTTGTACTTGTTATTAGGGACTATGCTAGGGAGAGCATAGGGTGGCAGTCAATGCTCCACCCTTGATGGGAACCAGAAATATTTCTCCTTAAGATCCTGTTCCCATTCTTCCTATATATTACCTTCTCTGAGAAGAGATGGGGTACCTGGTTAGGACCGTCTCCATCCTAGTCTTAAAACTTCTGTTCTGAAGTCTAACTCCTCAGGCATGGCCTAAAGGCCAGACATGACATGTCTCAGAATTTTATCAAAAACTTTTTTTTTAACCTTTTCAGCTGCAGACATAAATGAAAAGATGAATCACAGGATTCAGAGCTGGATGGGACATCATCAGTAGGGTCTAACCATCTAAAATTTCTAGCTGAATGACACGGCTAGGAGCAATGATTTGGTTCAGCTTAGTGGAAGTATATCCTTTTTCATGAAATTGCTTAAATAGAAATCCATGGAGCTCACATAGTGTGGATTTATTATTATATGACCCATAACTAAAAACACAACTGAAAAGACTCAGACATATCTGTTGTATTATAAAGGCCAAAGGACTGTACTTGTTTGGAACACAGGCGCTCTCATTTCTGTTGCTGTAAGAGGACAACTTTTCCAGTCTAACCTGCTGGGCACCTTGCCCAGGTGCTCTGGGCTGGCTGAAACTATCTTCCTCTTTCGGTCAAAGAACAAGGGTAGGGCAAAAGCGCTCTCATCCTCCCCCACCCACAGGAAGAGTTCATAAGCAATCCTGTAATTTGTTGGAAGAACCAGATCTGAGTTGTCCTTGGAGTTGCACCCCCCAAAATAGGGGACATATTGGGGTGGCAGCTAAGAATATGGGCATGCCGTGGTGCCAGCTCTGTCAATATCCTGTGGAACACACATCCTGGAGCTCTGACTCACTGGAAAATGTGGAGAAGCCAAGCTCAATATAAAAACTTTCTGTAGGTGAACCTGTAGGAACAAAAATAGGCCAAGAAAGCAGGAAAGAAAGTATTCTAAGCAAGAAGGTACAGTGAGAGAAATAAATTTCATTCTAACGGTGGCAGCAATTGAAACTGCTGGATCCAATCTTCCCTGATAAACTCTCATTAATAACTGTCCCTCTTTAGAAAGAGCCACTATTCTCCACTTCTTTCACACTCTAAAAATTTATTGATATATTTTTAATATCATCTTCACTTCCAAATACATCCACCCCATCCTCTCAACTCTCTTCACTCTTGTTGATTTCAAGAAAAATTGTCATGGTTACCCAAAACCCAGTCAGTTTGTGTCTGACACAAGACACTGAAAATTCATTGTCTTTCTCCCTTTCTCTCCAGTGTCCATGAAAGGGGATCTCAAATTTCACTGTCAACCAGCCAGGTTTCCCAGCTGTGTTTCTCTTTACTCATATTATTAGACATTTACATATGGGAGGCCTTGTAATCAAGACTCTACTGCCTCATTGTTGTATGGAGGTGACCCTCTGTTCTTAAAAGGATATGCTAGTAGTAGACATGAGGCTGTGGTGGGTCCTACCTTGCTAGAAAGGCTTTGAGTACAATCCAGGAGTAAGTTATTTAAAAATTGTAGAATGTAGGTTACTTGAAAACAGAGACTTATTTCATTTTTCTCTTCGTGTCACAGTACCTTGAATAGTCCTAGCACATAATAGGTCCTTAGTATGCTTGTTGATTGATTGTTGTGGGAGAATCAACCAGTCTAGTTCAGTCTAATGAGGCCAATTCAACCGATAGACATTTACTAAGCACTTACTATGTGCTAGGTTCTGTGCCAAGGCTGGGGATACAGAAAGAGCCAAAAGACAGTCCCTGCCCTCAAGGAGCTCACAATCTAATGCAAGAGACAACATGAAAACAAATGTATACAAAGCAAGCTATATAGAGGATAAATGGGAAATAATTAATAGAAGGAAGGCAACAGAATTAAGAGAGGCTATGGAAGACTTCTGGTAGAAGGTAGGATTTCAGTTGGGACTTAAAAGAAGCCAAGGAGGTCAATAATTGTAGTGGAGGAGGGAGAATACTCCAGGAATAGGGGACAGTCAGATTTGCCATAAAAGAATTAATTTTTTGGTTGTTCATGAAGACTTGATCACCTTTGATGTTCCTTCCACCTCTGATATTCTAGGAAGACTTCACTACCCACACTAATGAAATTATAGATTCTTGAAGTATTCATGCTTGTAGGAGAACTGCTAAAAGTACATCTGTTGGGAAGAAAGTTTACATTGTGACAAGCAAGACCCTTTCCTGGTTATCTATTTTGATGCCAGATCTGCTCTATGAAACTTCTGCTCCTTCTTTCATTAGGTCTTTTTCTCACTGGGGAAGTAGCTCCATTATCAGGTCAGTTGACCAGAAACTGTTGCCAAGATGGAAAGTTGGTTGGTTCCTTAATTTAATTAGCAGATTAAAGAGCAAGTGCTCATAAATGCTATTTTGCAGCCCAATTAGGGATGAAGCAGATTTAGCTTATAGCCTCTTAAGTGAGGAGTCTGAGCGGTTTTGAACTGATTCAATCAATGAATTTTGGAGTTATAAGGGAATTCTAGTCCTACCTCTATTTGAACAGCAATCTCTTCTACTACAATATCCCTGACAAATGGTCATTTGACTTTCAGATACAGACCTCTACTGATGAGGAATTCTGACTTCCCAAGACTGCCCATTACTGAGCTTTACCTTATATCCAAACAAAATCTCTCTCGATAATTTGCTTAGCCCGAGAGGGCAGTACTAAGAACAGTGGATAGGAATTAAAGCAAGGCAGATTTTAGTCTGGTGTATCAGATTACTAGGGTTGTTCTAAAGTAGAATGGGCAGTCATTGGAAGTAATAAGTTCTCTGTCTCTAAAAGTTTTCTGACCAACCATTTATTATGAATGTTGTAGAAGGTATTCAAGATATAGATGTGAAACGGACTACATGGTCACTGGATCTCCTCCCAATCATGATGTTCCCTGGTCTGATGTAATAGACAAATGAAGAACCATTACTAAATGGCTTTATTTATATATTCATTTATTGATCTAGCTGGAACTAAATTGAGGGTTTGAGCAAAAGAATAACAGGTTGAAAGCAGAGTTTTTAAAAGTTTAATTAAGTAGCAGTATGGAGGATGGATTGCAGATAGAGGTGGAGACTACAGGTAGGAGGATCAATTAAGAGAGTGTTGCAATCCAGGCTTGAACTAGGGTGGTGGCAATGGGAATGGAGAGGTATGAATAAATGTGAGAAACATTTGAATGGAAGAAGATAGTGACTGATTAGACAGGGGAAAATGAGGACTTGGGTAGCCTTGGTAACCAAAGTGAAGGTTCAAGATGGGAAGGACAGTAACTTAAAAATTGCTACATTTTGTTTTTATATCAGCTTCATTTCTGACTATACCCTTGAACTCTCCTTAACATACCGAGTCATCCTTCGCAACAAAGGTTCTAAAAATCGTTTCTGCAAAATCAATCAGCAAATCAACTGTGTCTTGTAGAAGAGGGCACCCACTTTCCGGTTTATAGCTGTCACTAAAATGTGTTGCTATGACTATTTTGGAAATGCCATTTGTACCAAAATTGTCATAACAGCACTTTAGTGGTAGTAAAAATGAAGTGTATCTTGGACAGACAGGAAATAATTGGTTATTGATGTGGGGGCTCATGATAATCAGCTGTGTGCTGATAGACCATCAACTAATTAGATCAAATGTTGAAATCCACATCAAATTAGAAGAAAAAATAAAGATAACTCCGAGAACAAATGACACCAGACCTATTCAAATGAGTAGTTGATAGCAATTGAGTCAAAGTACTGACCTAAATAATCACTGTTTCCTTGAAAAGTTTAACTGATATAAAGCAGTCACCACAGGGAGGATGAAAGAGCCTGGAAATCACTTTAATCAGAAAACACTCGATCTTTTTACCAAGTAGAGATATAGCAACCAAAACACCACGGAATAGAATCACAAAAGATTATGATCACTATCATTTCACAAAATAGCAAAATGAAGGTAGGAAAAATAAATCTTTAGTTTTGGTGTGAACACTGACTGGGTTATATAATATCAAGAAAAACAGATAAAAATGACAATAGATGGAAAATGGAATTTTTTTTTTTTTTTGCTTTTTGGAGGGCAGTTGGGGTTAAGTGACTTGCCAAAAGTCACACAGCTAGTTTTTGTGTCGTGTCTGAGGCCAGATTTGAACTCAGGTCCTCCTGACTCCAGGGCCTGTACTCTATTCACTTCTCCACCTAGCAGCCCCTATAATAAGTTATTTTCATCACCCATGATACTGGTATCCAGATTTGCATTCTTTCATTTTAGTCCTTGATGTGCCTAGGATATGAATACACTGAAGGCCATTCCAAGAAGCATGCGTAGAGTTGTCCTTGGTTCTGCTAAACTAAAAGGGAACTTTGGCCATGAGTGAGAAGAATAAAGGGCTTTGCTCTGAGATGATAAAATCTTGTAATTGGCCGCAGAGCCAGAAAAATGGACAACTTAATAGATATATAAAAGGAAGAAGCTGTGTCCTTAGCTTCTTTCTCCTTTTCCTGCTTCGACTAGACAGTTTTAAGTTGCCATTTCTTGTAGCAAAGTAATATTTTTTATATGCAAGTACCACAATTTGTTTAGCTTAACTGACGGACATCTACTGTTTCCATCTCTTTTCTACTACAAAAAAATGCTCCCAGAAATGACTTTGTACATATGGGCCTTTTTGTCACTGAATGCCTGGTATGTGATTAACAGTGGAATTTCTGGGCTAAAGGTTATTTTTTTGTTTTTGGTCATTTTCTTAGTATTATTCCAAATTGCTTTACTGAATGATAAGACCAATTCATAGTTCCATCAACAATGCATTATTGTGCCTATCTTTCCACAATTCCTCCAACACTGACTGATCTATCTTTTGGCATCTTCAGTAATTTCCAAGATATGCAGTGAAATTTCAGATTTAAAACCCCTCTTTAGAAGAAGTGTTTTCCTAGTGATGCTGTATGGTGTGAATTCCGGAAAAACAATCTCTGAAGAATCAAAGTGGGTATCCCAAAACTCAAAGGAGAAAAAAATAGTGGGTACAAGTAGGCTGCTGTGTATTTCCAGACTGGTTTATTTACAGTAAGTAGCACCAAGAATCAGACATAGATAAGTGAGATAGTTTTGTTACTACTGTGTTAAATTTAATATATATTAAAAGCCACAAAATATATTTAAGTTCAAAGTTTCATATACAAACTTTGTTTTCTGTTTTATATAAATTTACAATTTAAAAAATTTAGAAAAAAGGATACTTCTCATATATAATGAAGGACTGATCTCATTAACGCAGACACTTCCTCTAGTGGTTACAGATTACAATTCCTCAATTCCTTCTTATGCTTTTCAACTTTTATACCTGAGCCCCTATAAATTCCCTGTGGGAGCATATTCAAAATATTGGGGGTCTTCTTTTTTATTCCTTGGTTATATAGACACCAGTGCAACACTGGGACTGCCCATTTGTTATTCCTTCCTCTTGCTACATGACCAGAATTGTGGTATAGCTGAAAGAGCAATGGATTAAGTCAGAGGATCTAGGCTCCTGACTCTGACTCTGCTATTTACTATTCATGTGACTTTGGGCAAGTTATTTCACTACTCTAGCCCTTGTTTTTTTTTTCACTGTAAAATGAAGGAGTTGGACCTGAAAACTTTTAAGGTACCTTCCAACTCTAAATCTTGACATACCTTTTCATATATACATATATATTTAATATCTTTTATGTTACATAATTCATCACTAGTAATATGCCAGTATACTCAGGCCCTTTAAGCATAAATAATAGAACAAATGTGCGGTTGGAAAGGATGTCAGCAGATCATGTAGTTGGAGCAAGGGACAGAATAGACAGCATTGGGGTACCAATGAAATGTAAGGGGAAAAAAAGCTTTGGCAAAAGCCTCCAGAATTTTGAGTGGGTTCTCCATGGACAAGAATTATATATAAGATCTGAACTGATTTTGATCTGTACTGATGGAAGGAATTCTAGCTCCATCGTAACACTAAAGTATGCAGTATGTTAAATCTTTTGTGTGTCACTAAAAGCTCAGAACCTTGTATTCATACACAAGGGGGACAAATTTGTAACCTTGTTTACATTGTAAAAATCTATGGTTCTTGCTCTGCCACTGTATGATAGAGGAATGGAAGTAGTCAAAGAGCCTAACCTTTAAAACCTGGTAAAATAGGTAGTATCAGAAATGAGATTTGAATCCAAGACTTCTGACTCCAGAGTCAATCCCCCCACCGCACCCCAAATATAACACTGATCTCCAATTAATTAGCCCTAGGGCTTGTTTCCTAGTTTATAAAAATGAGTCTAAGTTATTTCAAACATCCTTTGCAGTTATAACTTTCTGTGTTTTAAGGTCCCTTCCAGCTCTTACATTCTGTGTTCTCAAGTTCCTTCCAATCCTAAACCTCATGATTCTGTGACTGTCTCCCAGAGGCCCGATGTCTGTCATTGTCACAAAAGGGAGCTGTTAAAAACATCAGGCACACTCCCGTTTTCCTAGAGAGATCGTGGGAGATTCTCCAGGGCACAGGCTCAAATGACCTGATTTCCTTTCCCACTCCCTTGTGGTTCTTTCTGTAAGATCTTCCTCCCGGGTGGGTGGCCTACAGAGTTCGATTGTGACTGCAGCGTGGGGTTGTGAGCAGGTGCTTTTTCCTACCTGTTGCAGTTGTAGGAAGCTCTTGGTGCTCACAGGGAGCTACCTGGAGCGGGGTTTGGGGAAATCCCGGGTATATTATCGACTGTGGGGACCCAGCTGAATTGAAGGCAGTGAAAGCACAAGTAGATGACGCCTTTCAGGTGTCTGACTAGGGCTTTCAAGACAAAGATCTGTTTGCAGAGAATGTCGGAAAACTAAGAGTTTCGGATTCCTGCATGTCTATTTCCCTAACCTTACCGCATTAATTCTCGGAGAAAAGTGCCCATTTCTTCTACTTCCTTTGTATCTCCCTCCATGAATGAAAAATGAAAATACCAGCACACGGCAGGCCCTGAATAGAGATCTTAATTCGACCTTCCCTGAACTGACCATAGCCTAGCCTGGGAGAAGTGCCAGACTCGGGGGTTCAAATCCCTCCTAGCAATGCTTGCTCCAGGTTCTACCCGGGCGGAGTCGCTGAACCTCAGCAGCTAAGCTCGTCCCTCGCTAAAACAGGAGTACCTCATCCTGGCCGCTTCCCAGGGCCGTTCACAGGGCAGCGCTGCTCGGGAGCTACCCCTACTCTTCCTCTTTCCCCCTGCAGACGCGCTCGTCCGCCAGGACTGGGAGGGGTCACTTGGGTCCAAAGCAAGTTCCCGGAGGTGCCGCGGCGGGAGCGCGGACAGGTGGGGGGCGGGGCCTCGTACGGGGGCGGGGCCGGAAGCTTTAAAGAGACCGCAGGCCGTGACCCAGGAGCCAGAATCACGGGAGGCTGCAGCAGGGGTGGCGACAGCGGCGCCATCAGCCACAGCGTCGGCATCATGTCCCTGTCGGCGGGGGGCCGGGGCCTGGGGGCCGTGTGGTCCCCAACGCACGTGCAGGTGACGGTGCTTCAGGCCCGGGGTCTGCGGGCCAAGGGCCCCGGCGGCACCAGCGACGCGTACGCGCTGATCCAGGTGGGCAAGGAGAAGTACGCGACCTCGGTGTCGGAGCGCAGCCTAGGCGCGCCGGTGTGGCGGGAGGAGGCCACCTTCGAGCTGCCGCCGCTGGGGCTGCCCGCCGTGCCCGGGAACGCCGCCACCTTGCAGCTCACCGTGCTGCACCGCGCCCTGCTCGGTCTCGACAAGTTCCTCGGCCGAGCCGAAGTGGACC
>CM053595.1:219150576-219218402 GCA_028646575.1 Pseudocheirus occidentalis
GGCAGGGAAGGGCCCCTTTGGGGTGAAAGGGGGAAATGTGGAAGTTGGAGTGTGTCAGGGAGAATGAGAATTGTGGAGGGAGGGGGTAGAGAGATTGGTAAAGAGAATGAGGATGCTTTATAGAATGTTATTTCTATCCTTTGAGGGTCGTGGGGAGGTGCTTTTGCTAAAAAGGGGGAAAATCATTTGCTAAAATAGTTATGGAACTGTATTTTTATCCTTTGTGAAAAAGAGGAAAAAAGCCTCTTATGACTTGATGGCCAAATAACATATAGAATGATATGGAAGTGAAATTTATGCCTCATGCTCTTTCCCCTCCATCCCTGCGACAGAGTGAGTTGTTGGAGTTTTTATTCATAAAGGGTTATCACATATAGGTCAGTCAATGATTGATTTAGTAATTGTGTTGTATCTTCTGGGTGTATGATGCTGAAACTAGGAACTTTGAGCTAAGGATGGGCAGAAGTGAATCAGAACTTGTAGATCCGTGGACGAGAGCCTATAAGGGATCCCGAATCCAGAAAGCAGAAATGACTAAAAGGTTAAAGAGCACACATATCTTGGCAGTATCCTAGAATAGGCTGAGTGGGTGGAAAACCAAAAGCAAAAGAAATGGAAGGTGACCCAAAGTAAAGATACCTGTTGTGGTTAGCAGATAAAGGATAATAAGGGGAGAGAAAAAAACAAGTAGGTTTAGAAGAAAAATTAGGAATAGTTAGGTACTTTTTAGAGTAAAGAGATGTTAGCTTCTAGTTATCTTAGATATGGTGATTTTTTTGGAGATTTTTTGAGTAATAGGTCGGAGGCCAGCCATTAGCAAAATTCTCATATAGGTAATTGTTTGCTTTTGGCACTTTTCTTACTCCCAAATCAGAAGTCTAGTGTACTGATCTGGGCAGATCTCATCTCCCAGGAAAAAGGTGAAAAATTAGTCAGCATTAAGGTGTTAGGGACAGAATTGATTACTATTTTGAACTGAATTCCTATCAGGAACTACCTTAAGCCAGTTGGGGAAGACATTTTGAAGGAAAGGACAGGACCATCTGGTTGCTCTATAAATGTCATCTAAAGCAGAGCTCAAACACATAGCTAGTTCTAGTTGCTAGACTGTGGCCAGAACCAGATTAAAATGCAACTGGGAAATATTTACCAAGATAAGTACTAATATAATAAAACATTTAATACTGCATTTTAAGTCAGTATGTGGGTCATAGGGAAAAAATCCTTGTTATTTATATTTAGGTATTGTTTAGTGGCCTGTGTTTCTATTTGGATTTCATACCACTGATCTAGAGGAATCAAAAGAGCATAGCCCTGAATCTGAGCACTTTGGTTCAACTACTACGTGTATGACTTTGAGCAAGTCATTTTTGTTGTCATTTATAGTCAGTCTGGCTCTTTGTGTTGCCAGGTGGAGTTTTTTTTTGGCAAAGATACTGGAGTGTTTTGCCTTTTATTTTTCCAGCTCATTTTACAGATGAGAAAACCGAGGCAAACCAGGTTAAGTGTTTTGCCCAGGGTCAGGAAGCTATTAAGTGTCTGAGGTTGGATTTGAACTCATGAAGATGACTCCAGCATTTCCTTATTTGTAAAATGAGAGGGTTGGATTAGGTAGCTGCCACAGTCCTTCCCACCTTTAATTGTATCGTTTAGTTGGATCAAATAAAGGTCCAGCTTTAGCAGAGAAAGGTATCACCTGAAAGGATTAACTCTTAAGTTGGGCCTCAAATGATCTTGTATTTCTGTTGAGCACAGTATGCACTTCCCAGGCTGTATCTGTTCATCCATACTAACAAGTTGTGCAGACCTGACTGAATCCAAGTAAGCCAGTGAGGAGAAGATTTTTATAACTGGGCACAGCTGATCCTGGCTGCCAGGGCCCTGTGGCAGCTGGTATTTTCAGTTCAACCTTACTTCAAACTACAGAGGGTTGCATTGTTTTTTGAATGCCCATGTACCTGTTTTACTGTTCTGATAAGAAGTTCTCTCAAATACGGAACCCCACCCAGCAGAAAATGCCGCAGGGTATGGGCAACTATGAGGATGGATACTCCTTTGGGCTGCTTCACTCCTTCAGACATTCCAGGGGAGGGAACAGACTGTTGGCCAAAAGGACCTGCCTGTGCAGTCAGTCCCTTCACTTAAGAAATATCCCAGCCAGGTAGACTCAGAACCTTATTTAAGACTTTACAGAGGCACTTTAAGGGGCTAATGCTGCTTCCTTCTCTTGTTTCCCCTTCTTTATTTTTCTTTGAAAGCTAAAAAAAAAAAAAAAAAGAAAAATGACTTTTTTTTTTTAGCTCTTTCTAGTGTAAAGATTTTTGAGGGAGTGTCTTACAGGATCTGCTTTTATAAGGTAGATGATGAGCTCTGTCTTTCATTAAAGAAGTGGTTGAGAAATTGTTCTATCAGTCTGATAAAATTTTTCAGACAGGACTACATCTTGATCTCTTTGGTCTGTTTTCTTCCGGGGATAAAGGGATAATAGCTTTATACCAGCTGTATGTTACTTACATGAATTTTTTATCCATTTGAAAGATAAGGTGCCTCTCACTGGTTTGGACAGGGGCCTGGAATCTTAGCTTCCCAGATCTGGTTCCAGCTTTGGCACTGACTCATTCTGGGGCTTTAGGCAACTCAGTCTCTGGACTCCTGAGTTTCCCTGTTTATAAATTGGGATGTTGTCAGACTTAATTGATGTTTATAAGACACTATTAGGTCCTTGGATTAATGGAAGAATTGTATAGATCAACAAGGTACAGTAGCTGTTTTGTGTGTCAGAAGAGGAATGAGGACCTTTTAAAGAGATATATTTTGTGCCTTTTTTTAGTCAGTTTGTTTTGCTACCTTCCAGTTTTCCTGGCCCTTTTGGTTATTTGGCTTGATTCTGTGACAACCTAGTGTACCAGATTGGACAAAATGGATATTATAATGTTCCTGTGTAAATTGATGAAACTGCCAGTTTCTGGTCTGTTGGGAGAAACAAGCAAGTCAGGAACTTTCCAAGTGTTGGTGACAACACACCACTTCTGTTCTACAAGTTAATTTTTTGGAATGTTTCCTTCAGAAAAACTTTGCTATACTAAGGACACAGAGCTGGAGATCTTCACTGAAGCTGGAGTATTTCACTAAGGAACACAGAGAAGGTGAAGAGAGCAAAAATGGATTGGTTTAGGAAATTAGGGAAGTTATTTGAACTAATTATTCAGGCAGTTAGAAGAACAAAGAAACTCAAATTCCTGTCCAAGAGTCATAAACTCTAGGAAAATTACTTTAAAAATGAGATCAGTAAGTTGTTGCTGAAGAGACTGACTTAGCATCCTTTCCGAAAGAATTAATTTTATAGAGAAACTTCATCACTTGAAATGACCTGTATTGTCATCTGAATGGGCACTCTGTACCTCTTTCCTTGCCCTCTCTTTAATAATGGTTTCATTTGTAGTTGTAGCCAAAAATTTCATCACTTAGTAGCCAACCTTTTGGTGATGAACCTCTGAGTACTTAGCTAGACTGGTCCTCTGATCAACATTCATTATTCTCTCTGTTGCATAAGTGAAAACATTTTGCAAACCTTAAAGTGCTATATAAATAAATGTCAGCTGTTATTGTTAAATCTGCTGAACCTGTACTCCATTCATCGTGGTATCAGACATGGCAGACATTGTGCCATGCTGGCATAGCATTTGAAGATTTGAGGATTAATGGAAGTTTCTAGAAAAAAGGGGAAGAAAAATTTAGGTTTAGATGTAAACTCAGGGTGTCACTTTTATAAATGTGCTAATGTTCCAAATAGTTCTTTTCTCAGTCATGGTTTTTTTTGGTTTTTTTTTAGCATCATGGAAAATAGAACTTACTGATACTTATCTTTTATTGTCTTTGTTTATGGCAGAATCAGTCAAGTTCACAATAGAAATGGTAGCTAACTGACATTTGAAAAACAGTGAAATTGACATGCTCACACATTATTTATATGTTGACATCAGTATTGAAAAAGACTTCATTAGGTTTTTACTGGACCTCTAAATAAATATGAGATTTCAGAGCAGCCTAGATGCTGGAATATGTTATCCTGGAGACTGCCCCATAAAATTTGGTTATTTTTAATACCACATGGGAGTGTGTTTAATTTTTGTATCACATAACTTTGTGTGATGTAAACTCAAAGTCCATAAGAAGGTAGCAAAAAAATGATTTTGTGTATTAGCTCCCCTCTCTGAGGTTAAGTAAAAACCACCAGGTTCATTTTGCCAAAGGAAATTTATTAGGGAATCATGTGAATGATGGTGAGCAGTTTTTCTATTTCTGCTGAGGACAAAACTAACAGAAATGAACTTAAATTGTAACTGAAGAGATTTAGACATTAATCTTAGGGGCTAGACATTAGGAATAATTCACACTGTCATTTTGATAGGATTTGAAGCTGTAAGGAAATTTAGGGCTTGTTTAGTCCAGTCTCTTCGTGCCCTTCCCCCAACTGAAATACTTGTTTGGGAAGCCTGAAATTTGTATCTCTGCCTCTGGTACAGAGTTTTGAGAATCATTTTACTGTGACTCATTAAAATTTTTTTTTTTTTACTTTATCAGAGTATCATAGATTTAGAGCTCCAAAGGACTTTAGAGGTCATCTAGTCTGACTATCTCATTAAAAAAAAATTATTGATAGCTTTTGCTTTTATAGCATCTATATTTCTCTCCCCCTCCTCCCTGGGAGCCATTCATTATAACAAATAATTTTCTGCATTTTATATATAATGTTCCACACCCACAGTCATTCTACTTTGTTAAGGTGCCTTCCCATTTCCTCTCAGGATTCAGGTTTGGTCATTATAGTTTCATAGCATTGTTTAATTTGTTTTGTTGAACTTTCCACTTGGATTGTCATCATTATGTGTATTTTCTTGGGTCTTTGTACTTTATCAGTTCTTTTTTTTTTTTCTTGCTTTTTGGAGGGCAGTTGGGGTTAAGTGACTTGCCCAAGGTCACACGGCTAGTTTTTTTGTGTTAAGTGTCTGAGGCCGGATTTGAACTCAGGTACTCCTGACTCCAGGGCCGGTGCTCTATTCACTGCGCCACCTAGCTGCCCCTATCAGTTCTTAATATATCAAGTCTTCTACTTGTCTGTATTCATCACATTTATTACTTCTTACTCAACAGTAATATCCCATCCCATCCCATTCCATAACCACAACTTGTTTAGCCAGTCTCCAGTTAATGGACCTTTTATTTTCCAAATCCCTTTATTTTACAGATGTCGGAATAGGTCTCTTGATGGGAAATAACTTGTCCAGGGTCACACAGATGGTAGCAGATAATTGAGGCCTAGTCATCAGTTTATGAATTCAACACTTCCTCTGCTACCTCCCACCCTGCTCCTCCTACCTCACCTTTCACTCTGGGAAACTGGAGTTGCCTCTGGGGAACTTAAAAAAAAAAGGTAGATAGTTATCTTTCCTGAGTTAGTTTTGCCTGGAGGCTTAAAATTAGTTGACCTTAAGAATCTGATTAAAAATGCTAACAATTAGTATATACTTAGCAGTCTTTGTTGACATGTAATTACCTTTTATACAGGTCAGCAAATCAGGGTTAATGTCATTGCTTTAAAATTAGGTTCTTTTTTTTCTCTGCCTAACTTTTTTCTCTCTAGATCTCCCCTGATAACTCTGAACCTTACTGGAAAACTTACTGTTTTCACTCCTCCAGAGAACCTCCCCTTTCTGTGTGCTAAGGGTAGTTCTAAGAAGGTATGTGACACACATCCCTAACCTAGAGATGACAGCTAGAGTGAGGTGATTAAGAAGGCCAAGTATGCCTGAGAGCAGTTGCTTTGGTGAAAATGAAAGACATTTTTTTCTGATGTTTTTAATGTACTTACTTGTTTATAATGAATTGATTCACTGTTAAGGTATCCATTCCCCAGTGGGAGAGTTGGTGCTGCTTCCTCCCCCTGGCCCCCTTTTCTCACTTTACAAAGGGGTAAAGAATGACATAATGAAAGCCTGGCATTGAAAGTGAACCAGGTTCCAGCTTTCTTTTCCCAAAATAGCTACAGCAGTAATAAAGGGAGCTCCCTGTCACAAAAGAAAACTTTGTCACAGTTACACCTTTGAGTCTGTTGTTGGAATGAATCAGTAGGTGGATACCATCGAAACCATTTTTAAAAGTGTTTAGTGTATTGGTATAAGTCATTTCTTTGTTTTGTAATGGTATACTGGTGTTTCCGCACTGGTCAGATTCCTGCTGCGGCTCATGAAAATGCTTATTTTAAGTGACAGCGTTGAACACTGCATTAATAATATATAAACAAGTATACTTACATGTTAATAAAAATAAAATTTTGGAGACAATTAGCAATTCATTTAATGGGCTTTTTGGCCAGATTACAAAAGACTGTTTTACTGCCTTAAAGACTTGAATGTTTCTGTTTACAGTTTTCATTTTAATTCACTTTGCTTTAATGTCCAAATCATTTGCAAAGATTGGTGAAATTATAATTAACTTGAATGGAAAGAGAATTTTATAAGTGTAATCTTTTCTTGTAATTTTTAAACTTCCACCAAGGGTCTTTGCAGATAGATTAAAAACAGTATGTCTGCTACTTTACGACCACCAGATCATCCAAATTCAGAGCTGAAAAGATCACATACTACAACCACCTCATTTTAGAAGTGAAGACACATCTCAAAAGAGGGCAAGTAATTTGCCCAGAGTCACACAGGTGTGATAACAGCTGTGATTCAAACCTAGCTCCTTTGACTCTGAATCTCCCTACACGGGTTTCTACAGTTCTTTGCTTTAAGTGATAGCATTCCTCTGTTCCTACATCACCAAACCCTTGTTTCTATCAAAGTTTTGAATTTCAGTCTTCCTGTATTCTGGGATGTAGTACCTTACCTCCTAATAATCCTTATCCTTCCTACCTCCAGAGGCCAATCCGATACTAGCTCAACCCTGGGAGTATTACGGATTTCTAAATCTGATTGTTCCTTCTTTGCTGAACAGAGTCTTAGAACTTTAGGATGGCCCTTCCTTTCCAGACTTCTGGACACCCACACTTTCAGATTGAACCTTAAAGGAACTGTCTAGGTCTCTAAGAGATGGGAAAGACTGAGGAGGTGGCATCAGGTGCTAGATGTGTTCAGATCGGAGAAATGACCAGCCAGCACATCCAGAGTATTCTAATCATTGAATCTGGGGTTTATTTTTGGGGGTGGGGGGAGGTGTTCTTATTGATTGAATTTTTATAAGGACACTTTGTTTTATTACAGTTGTTTCCAGAAGATTTATAGCTAAAGCTTGTTAGCTGTCAATTTTCTTCGCCTTTGTATGGTTTTTGCTGTCTGTGTTTTTGCTTAACATCAAAGGAATAAGCGAAGCCCAGCCTCTTTAGCTGCTAATGAGAGTAAAGAATTCCTTTCCTATGGAGGGGGAGCCTGTTGGTAATCTCTTTGGGAGCAGTCTGGGGATTTAGTCTCCTGGGAGTCCCAGTGGGACACACTAAGGAATGAGACTGTTTTGGCAAATAAAAGAATTTTGGCAATTAAATATGCAGTTTTCTCTTCCTGAGGTGGTGGTTTGAAAGGGAAAGCTGGGAAGAAAGTTATAGGAAATTCCAGAAAATATTTCTTGAGCTGCAACACTTTGTTTTTTGAATAATTCTTTTAAAAGCCATATGCCTTTTAAAACGTGCCATGTTCCCTGAGAACAACAAAAATCTTCCTGTCAAGTCTGTCTAAGGAGACCTCCTTATTATGAAGTTTGGGAGAACCTGAATGATAAAAGCCAATATTAATCTTGTTCCCAATATTACCAAAGGATTTAATCTTAGAATACTAAATTCAGCAGGGTTTTGGATTAATTTTCTATTAAATTTGTCACGTAAGTCACCAAAATGAATCTTTCCCACCAACTTTTTATTAAATACTATATTTCCCCCCAAGATCTGGATGTATAACTTAAAAGGTATGGGGAACATAAAGATTTGAACACCCTCCACTGATGCATTTCATAGGTAATATGCGCTAGAGAATTCCCTGGAACACTGGAAAGGTTAAATAATCCTTGCTCAGGTTCACATAGCCACTGTGGTAACAGGCAGGGCTTCCAGACTCACAGGCTGACCTGCTGTCCCTGTGGGACTCTGCCTCTCTCTGTGTGCTAACATTTTGGGATTTTAAGAACAACACCCTCACCACTCATCTTGTCCTCATTGTACAGTTTGGGATATGAAGTCCCAGAGAGGTTAAATAATGTGGGAGAGGCCACATAAGTGGAAAGTGGTAGAGCCAGGTCTTCAATTTTTTGTGTAACAGTTTAAATTTAGGATAAGTCATTGGCGCTCTGTCTGTGCTCTCATTCATCAGACTTTGTCACACATTCCAAATAAAATAAGGTTTAATGTCTCAGGTGTGGGCCATCATCGGGTGTCTGTGGGACAGAGAGGGAATTTTTCTTTAGGATGAGTGCATTCTCTGTCTCTCTACCTCACTTGCTTTTTGATTTAGACAAATGGTAGACATTTTATTTTCCCCATTTTTAAATTCCCCAACATTGCAAGACTGTCCCACTGGATGCCAAATTCTCCTTAAGTCTGCCTTGAGTGAATAAATACCCATTAAACAGCACCCAGTGCATTTAAGATTTCTGTGTAAGATCTGACAATCCAGTACTAGCATCAGTAATCTCTGGGGTTGGGATTGAGTTTTTGTATGCACAGCAAGTGAATGTTGGCTGGAGCAGTGTGGGCATCCATTGCTTCCACTTAAGATTCCCTTCCCCACATGGATCTGCTGCCAGAAATCTCCCTCACAAGATGCCGGTCAACACTCCTGTTCTACCTACCTCCTTGGATTGTTGTAAGGGTCAAATGTAGGTAAAAGCTCTTTGAAAATAAGTACCATACAAATTTAAGGAGGCGTTATTATTGTGGTGTGACTTCATTTAATGGATATTCAGGAAAATCTTAAATATGGAGTGTTTCATTAGCTTTAACTTGGGAGGGAGCTTAATTTTACACTGAGGTGTGAAAATATTGGGCTGATTTGTAGACTTCACTTCTCTGTTAAATTATGAGGCTTGGAAAGAGCTGCAATTCAAGTATTTTTAGAAGCCTTGGGTCTCGAACCTCTCTCCCAATTTAAATAAACAGTAACACCTGACATCCGGTATTTGTAGAGAATCATGAGCAAACAGCGCTGGGCACTGGTAGTTTTCTTTGTTTTTTTTGGAGGTACCTTCGTGGCAGTGTTTATTCTGCATTTCAGAAAAGATGATCTTTTGTTCCCTGTCAGTCATCTGGAAGCAGTAGAATAGAGAGAATCCCTCTTGAGAGATCCTCAGTTGTCCCATTTCATACTGAGGCCCTTCTGTCCTCTGCTCCAAGAGAAGAGATATTACCGAGCAGGACTGGGTTTGCTCAATGTTCTTGAAATCTAAGGCTCTTAACAAGGCTAGAGGTGATGGTCTTCCTCTAGACTGGTGAAAGAAAATATCCTGAAACTCTTTTAAAGCAGATAACACTCCATCTTGCTGTCCTGGCTTCTCTTCTCCCCTTCCCCACGCCCCCCCACCCCCACACTCCTCCTGGAAAATGAAACATGTTACATGGCAAGTAACCATTAACCTTTAAAATGGCATTTTTCAGGAAGGCAGTAGTTTGGTTTAGTATTTAGGAGTTTCACAAGCAGAAGCACACACTGACTTCCTTGCTGAATAATTTAAACCCTTGCTCAGGGATTACTCATTACCTTCTTGAGCAACCCAGCCCATTGCTTCCTCTGTCTTCTGTGGCCTGATCGTCTCTAAGTCGTCTTCTAGACCTTTAAGGGGCTGTTTGTAAAGATTCAGTTGGGCTGCCTTGCATCTTTTTTGCAGTCTCCTTTCCACCTTCCTCAGAGCAATACTGTTTTGTCTCCCCCTTCTTTCCCAAGCACCTACTAAACCTCAGATACTTTAAAAATTAACTTTTGTTGTATTTCCTTTTTAAAAAATTAACAAGCATTTATATTGTCTCTCCCCATTAAAAGAAAAAAGAGCAAAAATTCTTGCATTGAAGGGTTAACTATTTCTTAATTCCTTAGAGGACTCATTGATCAATTTCATATGGTACCAATTAGTTTGCTTTGAATCTTTAAAAAAAAAAAACAACAACCCAAAATATGTAAGGACTTGTGGTGTCTTCAGAACCAAACTATGTTGATAAAGTAAAACAAATTAATATTGTGCTTGAATCCTCTTCTGTATGCTCACCATGTGCTTAACACAGTGCTTGGCATATAGTAGATATGTGATAAGTGCTTACTGACTGACTGACATCCATTGCTTTCTTTTAAATTAAAATTCAGATTTTTTTTTTCCAGTCAGCTAAAATCCTACTTTTCTTTTTTTTTTCCTCTTATTGAGAAACCCTGTTACAAACATGTATTGTCAGAGCAATTCTGCATTGGGACTATCCCAAAGGATTCATTCATTGTCTTTTTTGTTGTTACATACTTATGTGGTATGGTTCAGTAGAGACTAGATAGGGAGTTAGTTTTAGGAAAAGATTACCCCTTCCTAAATATCATTAATGAGTTTTGTGAAAACACAGCTTTAAAATAAATTACTTTAGAAGAAACTAAGTCCCTGGTCCACACAGTTTCTTTGGAGTGGAGTGTGTGTAGGGGTGTTCAGAGGTTTGGGGTAGAAATGGGGTCTGAACTTGTGATTTATTCACTATAGGGAATTCCCAGTGAAGAAACTTTCTCTCTCCAATGCAGATCTGTAATTGTTCTGCAATTTGTAGTTTTAAAGCAGTTCTTAACCTTTTTTGTTGTTATGGATCACTATGGTAATCAGTTGAAGCATAGAGACACCTCAGAAGGTTTTTATGCATATAAAATATTTAAGTTTGTGAGGGAAATCGATTATGTTGAAATGTAGTTATCAAAATAATTTTTTTAAAATGTTCACAGATCCCAGATTTAAGAACCCTTGTTTTAAAACATTGCCTGGGACACTGGGGATACTTGCTCAGGATCTTACAAGCAGTGTGTATGTCAGGGGTGGGACTGGAGCCTAGACCCTTGTAGAATCTGAAGCCTGCTCTTTATCCACTTGGTGGTGTTGCTTCCCAGAGGCAGTGATAGACATGAGAATTGTGTTTCTTTGCAGCCAAAATTAGATCATAAAACATTAAGATAGGAGGTGAGGGGACAGACAGATGAAATAAGATATGCCTGGCTTAGTTTTCAGCTGTAGTGCCCTTTCTCTCAAATTAGCTTGTATACCTTATACTTATTTGCATTTATTCTCTTTATATTTATGCTATATGTATTTATATATTCTTATCTCTCCCATTAGAATGTAAGCTCCTTGAGAACAGGGTTCATGTCATTCATCCTGTTTGTCAATACAGTGCCTGGCATATAGTAGTCATACTAATTGAGTATTGATTGTTTGACTGGGCTTAGAACTCTTAGGAGGGATACCGTTCTTGGGCCTACTTAAACCGTTTTTTTGATTGGTTGAATTTACCAGTTTTTACCAATTAAAACACAGGTACTTTGGGAACAAGTGAAGGGGTCGACCACAGAATGAAGTTACAGTTTCAGCGGCTACCTCTGAATTGCCTGCTGTGGGCAATGTATTTGTTAAATTCTTCTGGGAATAGAAAGATGAGGAAAAAGTCCTGCTCTCAAGGACCAGTATTCTGCTGGGAGAGTAAAACGGGTAAATAGATAAGTAAACACAATAGAATTTGAGGGAGGAGTGAGGACTAATGAGTAGAATGTTCTGGGAAGGCTTCTAAGTGGCATATGAATGAGGCTTGCAGCGTTCAGGATTCTGAAGAAGATGGGAGGAGGGAGTGAATTCTGGGTATGAGGGACTGAAAGAATCAACAGATTTGTGGTTAGGTTGTATTGATACAATTATTACAGGATTACATTGAGTGTTATGTGGGATATGCTTGTATTGACATTTTAAATTTCCTTTCAAGGGAGCAGTTGTAGATCTGTTAGATGAGTTCTGAAACATTACATTTCATTGTCTAGCTCTTGTTTTTTTATGTGTTCTGCCATTGTCTTAACCAAATCAGAGAACTGGATTTGGTGGCTATAAATAGACTTGTAGTCTTGCAAATAGGGTTGTTTTTAGGGATTAGTGTTAGAAACTTATACTTCTTTAATAATGATTTTACAAGTAATTGACAGGCTTTAGGGGTAACATACCCACAATGACTTAGTGGGTTAGGGTCCAAATATCTTGACCAAAACTTTAAAGCACCTACTGTGTATAGAGTGCTGGCTTACTTTGTCTTGATGTTAGAAGTGCAGGCTGAGGGGCTGGCTGGGTACACGAGTCATATGCTCAACATCAAAAATTGTACTCTCTATGGTCTGAGAAATTTTATTAATGACTTTGAGAGAAGGAAAGACTTAACGGCTCAGGGGACATTTGAGTTGGACTTGAAAGGATCCAGAGATATTCACTTGCTTAAGAGAAGGAGGAAGCACATTCTAAGGACAGGAAGGTAATGGGCAAAGGCTTTGAGGTGGGATCGTTGTAGATGTATTTTGGGGGCAGAATACAATCAAGTTTGGTTAGAGTAAACTGTATGAGATAAGACTAGAAAGGTAAAAGTGCTTCCATGTTGTAGAGAGCCCTCAAATGCCAGGCAAAAGAGTGTGAACTTGACTCAGTAGACAGTGGGGAAGATTTTTGAGCAGGGGGGTGGGGGGTGGGGTTAGCATCGTCAGATTCTGTTAGGAAGATTCATCTGGTGGCATGAAGAGGGAGTGCACGGAGCTAGAAAAACACATTAGGAAACTATTGGAAGAGTCCAAGTGGGTGGTAATGAAGGCCTATACTGGGGTGGTGGCAGTGTAATAGAACACAGGGTACAGCTAAATGAGTGTGAGAGACCTTGGGGTTGGCTAGAGCAGTCTGTGTTCCAGGTCACAGGTAAGGATGGACAGTGACAAAACTTGTTCAGCTGCATGTTTTTCATAGTTTTTTTAATCACACTTTTTATAGGTTACAAAAATCTCCACTTCGTGTCTCTTCTTAGAGTCTGTCAAAAAGTGCCTACTAAGTGCAGCATTAACTGAACATTGGAGAGAACAGTGAGAGACAAATGACCTGAGCCTGAGGAGTGCGTATTCTGAGGGGGGAGCTCATCTGTAGATAACTAGAAACATAGAGGATAGATCCAGAGTGGTGGGAGGTAGGCTGAGAGAATATGCTTTTTACTTCTTTTTATCCCTTAAGGTTAGAGCAGGGATGCGGTGTTTAACCCATCATTTTGCCCAGATGGGATGAATCTTTTTCAGAGCCTGCCTTCTGTGTATCTCACTCTCTAGCTGTCTTGAGCTTAGCCAACACTCCCCCAAAAGAACATTTCCATATACAGAATAGGAGAGAAAAATAAGATTATATGTGGAAATTATGAATCCCTATTATGTACAACTTGCTTTAAAAAAATAGTGAATTTAATTTGTTACTTTCAAAGCTATCCTACTTGTCTGCTTTTCTTCCTGAATGCCTGCACATTTTTTAAATGCTTAAATGACTTTTTTTTTGGCACTATCACTACCTTCCTTCTCCTTTCCAACCTACCCCTCCCTGCCAATGAAAAATAGAAATAAAAATGAAACTCTCATAACCAGTAAATAAAACCAAGCAAAACAAATCCATGGGACGTGTCTAAAAATGTGTGTCTTGTTCGCAACCTGTATCCATCACTGCAGTGGTAGAAACTATGGGCAGTATGTTTCATTTTTGGTCCTTTGGAGTCTTGGCTAATCATTGCATCGATCAGAATTTTTTAATCTTTCAGTGTTTTTCTTTACAGTGCTGTCAAATAAATTTTGTGCCTGCTTCTGCTCATTTCAGTCTGCATCAGCTCCTACAGGTCTTCCCAGGTTGCATTCAGATCCCTTTCAAATGTAAGACACTTAAAACTTAAATGTCTTGTCACTTTTTTTTCCTGGAAAAATGAAATTCTTAGCAGACTGATTTCTTCAGTTCTTCCCACTTAGCTCCTCAGGTCATAAATGCTTCTGTGACACAGAAATAGATTACTACGGAGGTGATTGGTGCTATAAAGGAGGATTAAGATTTCAAATGAAGGAAGCAGGCTGTACATAAATAACATAAATGAAAGCAAAATGGAGATGTGAATATCTCTTATGAAGGAACGAGGAAAATCCCTAAAGTTTCAAAGCAAAACCAGTGGGGCTGCTTTTTCCTTTATTTCAGAGAGTCTCTCACCTGTTGAACAGTACCTGGTTAGTGGGTTCTGCAGACCCTCTGGGGTGGGAGTGGGGGAAGGAAATGAGCATTATCTATGTATTCTGGCAGTTAGTTTAGAACAGAGATGTTTCTTTGGTTTTACACAGTTATTTTACCTTCATTGTCAGAAGCTGGAAGAAATTATTGTAAATGTCATTCTGATTGTGGTGTTTGAAACCTAGAGACTACTTGCTTTATTTTCCCAAGTCTTCTTTGGAATGATTTAAAGAGAAAAAATGTTTCATCTGCCTAAATGAATTTGAGGCATCCTGTCTAGCCCTTTACAGGAATGATTCCTATCTGTAGACTAGGGCTCTGAGAATTTTTATTTCCCAATAAGCTGAAACCACACTACCCTTGCTTGTCTATATTTTGACATTTGGCTAGACTGCACAGAGGAAGGATATCTGTTATCTCTTTTGGGAAATTTTGAGAAGCTCCATGTCCTAAAGAAAAACAAGAGTCTTTATGTTGCAAATGGACTCATTGCCTGAGAAAAAGCGTGAGGCTTCAATGATACCCCCAATGATTGAAGTCTTCCCTGACTGCTAGGGTGTGTCTCCAAGCATGGTTAGTAGACCACTGGACAGAAAGGGTAGCAGTTAATTTACTCAGTTACCAGTTTCTTATCATAGATTTTAGAGTTGGAAAGGATTTAGAGCCCAAGGAGTCCTACCCTCTCATTTTACAGATGAGGACACTGAGGCTGAGAGCCACACATCTAGTCTTGTTTCTAAAGACAGGATGGGAACTCTGGCCTGCCTGGCTCCAAACCCAGGGCTCTGGCCGCGGTGCCACTTCACTGCCTCTGCCTTTTTTGCCCATTTGTCTTCATTCTTCAGCAGGACAGTTTTTGAGGAGTTAAGAGACCCGGTTTTTGTTTTGAAAGCTGGTGTTTTAGACTAATTAATTGAAAAAAAATTTTTTTAGCCTCATTTTTCTCCCACTTTCTAAGGCCTTCAGAGATTTTCAATAGTCTAAGGCATTTTCTGTATGTATTTGCATACCTGTTTTTCCAGATATAATTTAAAATATAAGTCGGACTCAATTCTAGACAAAGCAGTCATGTTCTGATAAACTAAAAAACACAACTGCTAAACTTGTTTTTACTCTAAGCTGAGGTTTTATTGTTCATAAGAGTCTATAGTAAACATTTAAAAGAAAACTTGTGATTGAATGGAGTTATTCAGTTCTTTTTAAAGTCATGGCAAAGATCATTCCATTTTTCTAGGATTGTTCTGGCATAAGACATTTGGACTGCTATGGCTGTTGATTTTCCCCCGTGCCTTTTAATCTTTGTGGACCTAAGACTTAACACTCATAATGTCTTTGCTTAAGGAGCAAATTAATTTCCTTGTGAAGCTGAAGGTTTTTCTAAGATACATGATTTTTATCAAGGAAAGAAATTGGCATGGAGGCAGTACCTTGTCCTTTGGACCTGGGAAATGGACCCAGCCCTGTTTTCTGAGATAATGAAAGCTTTCTGAATTTACCTGAAAGGATATAGGAACACTACAACAAACCCACACCGTCTTCACGTGTTGTTCAGTGTATGCAGAGGCTTTATTATTGATGGGGGAGGAAAGGGGAGAAGTAGTTTTCTGAATGTAAAAAATCCCAACTAACCACTTAAGATTGAATAGATTTGTGCAGTTGAAGTCACATCAAAGATTGTTCAGGGGGTTGTTCCAGCTTGAGACATTTAGCAAGCATTGCTGCTTGTTGACCTTTACAGAATTTTATCTGTGACTAGTGACGTTTATTTGTTTAGTCTTCCTGATAGTGTATTCGCTTTTGTTACATGTTCATGTTTTAGTCAGTCAGAGGGTATATGCCTAATGAAAGTTAGTGATGAGGATAATATCAGTACCAAAAAAAAAAAATTTGTGCTCCCTCTTCCTGTTCTTCTTTCCTGTTTTGAAAAATAGTATGCATAGCCTGTACTGGACTTTTACAGGATTAACTTCCCTACTATCAGCTTTTCACATCCTCAAACTGACTGCCTTCTTAGGTTCTCTTTGAAGCATTGGATCTGGTTATTAGCTGGCACAGAGGTCTGTGAAAATAGATTAACAAAAACAATTGATGAGTTTCTCTTCACACTTAGAACAGTGACAAAGTTTCCGAAACAAACCTCATCTTGGCACTAAGAAATCATACCAGGGATCTGACCCATCTGACATGAAGTAATTTTCCCCGGGGGAAGATTCCCAAGTGGGTTGTAAGATGCAAACCAACTTTACTAGCATTGTTACCTTTGGAAGGAAGGCCTGTCCCCCATAGCTGATGAGTGGCATTCTTGGAATGCCTGAAGCAACTCTACCTCGCTGTTGAAACCTTTTAAAAGGCCCTCAGTGTGAGAGATGACTTGGGGTAGCTGCAAGTAGTACTTCCAAAACAGGCTTAGCAAATATGGATTTGGAATGTTGGAGGAAGGCAGCACTCGTCCTCCTGTGTCAGACTGCCTGGGTTTCTCTAGCAGGAGCCAGGGTGCTAAGGGAGTTGTGCTATCAGGTCTGTTCAGTCGTTGGAATGTCTTCTTCTTTCACAGGCAGCTTAGCTTCCCTTTTCAGGGAAGCTTGCAGTTGCTATTTAACAACAAAATCCAAACCACTAATCCTCCATTACCAAAGCTACCATTAGGCACATGTACTTTGGAGAGAAGAGTTTAAATAGTTCAGCGCCTAACTGAAAGAGATGCACACTCCCTGGCAGGTGTTGAAGGAACACGTGAAGAGGATGCCTGCAAGGCCTGGATTTGGTGTAAAGTGTGAAACCCCTAGTGAATAATTGTCATCATCATCATGACGTTTCAGTAACTTTAAGTATGTATTGTTTGGTACAGTGGAAACCCCTCTGGAGTCCAGGAGAATTGCATATTCTGTCTCATTATGTCCCTGGAACAAGCTGGCTATGTGGTGAGAGACCCCTGACCTAAAGAGGAAACACATCTGAAGATTCAAAGTCTTGCCTGCACGTTGGTGCTGTCAGTGGACAATGGGTCTATGCAAGGGGCTCTCTGCTGATGAATTTAGAGGTTTGGATGGAAAATTTTTTTTACCAAGACTCTTAACTACATCATCTCATCATCTCATGAAACCATCTGTGAGGCAGGCAGAACAGACATTTTGATCCCCATTTTATGGGTGAGGAGACAAGCCTCTGAGAGCTTGCCTTGCCTGAAGTCAGGCTCCTCACTGGCAGACCCAGTACTTGAACTCCAGATATTTTGACTCTATTCCAGGGCACTTTTTGCTAAATTGGACTGCTTCCTAAAGGCAACAGCATAATGAAAATGAAGGCTGTGGTGTAAAACCACAGGTTTAGTGTCCGCATGGGTAGCCTACCCCATTTTAAGGAGAACCACAGAAAGATTTCATTTAACTGAAATTAATTATAGACTTATAGAACTTAGCTCCATAAAAGATCTTAGAGTTCATTCAATCTAGGGCTGTCCACTGAGACTGAGAAAAGTTAATTGACTTTGCCCAAGGCAATATTAATTAGAACCCTTGTCTCCTGATAACCAGACTAGGATTCCCTCTACCTCTTTTAGACTTTACCTTAAAAGAAATCTGGGTCCACATTTTTTATCCATCATGAAATGCTTAAATTTTACTCCTGAAAAATATTAAAACATAACTGAAAAAGTTAAAATAACTAAATAAAAATTAAAAATAACTGAAAAACTAGGAAAAAAAAAACCTGAAAAAAATTAACCTGAAAAAAAGGACAGATTAATAGTTTTAGCCTTGAGTAGAACATTAGCATTAAGAAAACAACAACAACAAAACTTAGACATAAGGGCTAAGACTAAGGTTCCTTTCAGTTCTAAAATCCTACCGTTTATTATCTGAAGATCATCTCACCCAGCTCCTACCTTTTTCAGTATGTATACAGAAATCTAGAAAGCCCAAGTGACTTGTCCAACATTTTACACAGAGGAGTTTGGGAACAGACCAATTAATCAATTAATTTATTAATCCTGTTTTATTGACTCTTAGGCCAAGGCTCCTTCCTTCCATTCCAGCATGACTGTTTTCCTTTATATTACCTCAAATAAATTTTATTTTGTGCTCTTGTCTTCACCTTTTTGGGTACCAGGTTGCCAGAAATGACCAATGAAAAATATTCTGGGAGATATTTAGGAAAGTATCATGGCTTTATTTTCTTCTGGGTTACTAACTACCTCATTAGTGGGTACATAAATAAATTCCCATGGTGGGGAAGGATTTTGCCACTGGCTGTATTATTAGTCTGATCTTGGTTTATCCAGTAGTAGAGATGGAGTACACTGATCTTGGCCTTACATTGGTGAGTTTTTTTAAAGATAGAAGGTCCCCAGTTGAGATAGAACCTAAAGGAAAAGTTCTTCCATGCCAAGTTCACTGTGTAGTCAAGGAAGTATGATTTATATTTTAGTACTGTTTGACAGATAAAATATCACCAGTGTATCTTCAAGTGGTTTTGCGTAACATACTAGGTGAAATACTTTTAAAATTAGATAACATTTGAAATGTGGTCATACTCTTCAGATTTATTGAGCCAACAACATTAGGCTAGTAATGAAATGTAATGAATACCTTCTGTTGCTGTTCTTTTTCTAAATCACTAGGCCTTTTTTTTTTTTACACTGTGTTTCAAAACATTCCAGAGCTTCCCAGCAGAGACTGTTCTTTCCTCCCACCTCTTCATTTTCCTCTGTGGTTTGCATGTAGGTTGTGGCATATCATTTATCAAACAGCTTTTGTTTGACCTCTGTGCACTTTCCTTACCCTAGCTACATCACAGAACATGAGAATAGACTGGCTAGACTGGTTACTGTTTTTTGTTGATTTTTTAAGAACAAATATTTATTGAGTGCCAACAGTATGGTTGGTGATATGTTTGACACAGAATTAAACATGTTCTTTGCCCAGTGGACTTCTTCTCAAAATAGAATCCTGCAATCCAGATATTGGGAGCTAGGAGTAGGGTAGGATGCCAGTACATTTGTAAAAGAGATGGGTGATAGAAGGAGAAGGATGAATGTAAGTTCACTTTGCAAATCATTGGGAGTTTATATAGATGTGAGTTATAATTCTCATAGGCTCCTTGGCTCTAAGGGTCACCTCTTTCTTCCTTTATTGCAGGTGGTATACTCTGAAATCAAAACCAGGGAAGAAGGAGAAAGAGCGAGGGGAGATTGAAGTGGACATCCAATTTATGAGAAACAACATGACTGCCAGCATGTTCGACCTGTCTGTGAAGGATAAGTCCCGGAATCCGTTTGGGAAATTGAGAGACAAAATCAAAGGGAAGAGGTTTGAGGAGCCTTCTGACACTGCCTCAGCCATTGTTCCCAGCACGATACACACAGTAGACAGTGATGATGACTCTCCTACAAAAGACAAGAAGAAGAAATCAAAGATCAAAACCTTGTTTTCTAGGTCTGGTTTGCAGAAAACACCCCTTTCTCAGTCCATGTCTGTCCTTCCAACAGCTAAGCCTGAGAAATTGACACTCCGCCCAGGAGACTTCCAGTCCCAATGGGAAGATGCTATGAAGGATGAATCTTCTTCACCCTCCGGCAGTGAGTCTCATTTCCCTTCTCATAGTACTTCTCTGTCCATCTCCCTGTAAAGATAGTTGACTTTGGAGCTAGTGTAGCGTGGAACTACCTCTGTTCTCTAGAGAGAAGACAGGTGAATCTTCTAAGCAAAGAAGAATCTTCCTTTTGCGTGCATTTCTCTAGGCATAGTGTTGCTAAGGAAGCCTTCTGTATTTATTCCTAGGTTTCCTTAGTGAATGTCTGGCTCAGTAATTGGCAGTGTAGTAGCATGAGCTCTTGGCACCTTCAGGCTGATAGAAGATTGTGATTTTTGTCTCCCTGGTAATGCCCACCATGTGTACAGCTCTCTGTCTTTTCACCCCTTTACAAGGTCTTACAAGTTCCTATGACCAGGGGACATTGGTTCCCTGGTGACTAATCCTCTACTGATGAACCTCCTCGCTCTGAGGTAGTAGGCTGTTCCTTTGTCAGTAACACAATCTCACCTTGGCCCATCCTTTTTTAGACTAGTAGGACCTAGAAGAACTTTTACTCTACTGATATAAAATCTTGATGAAACCAGCCACCTCTGCCAAGTGAGGGCTCAAGTAGATGGTTCCAGAAAAATTGTGCTAGTTACACAAAGGGCTATTTTTCTGTCATTCAGACAATAAACATTTATTATGTGCCTACTGTGTACCAAACATTGATCTAAGCCTTCACTGAGAATACAGAGGAAGGCAAAAGAGGATAAATTGGAGATAATCAACAGAGGAAAAGTACCAAAATTAAGGAGGATTAAAATATACATATCTATATATAGAGATAGATATTTAAAGGTGTTAATAGCCACCTGGAACACAGAATAGAATTTTTTAAGAATTATATCCAGTGGGCAGAGAGCAGTGGCCTCAAACTTGGAAAGGAGGGCCACTAAACCTTAAAATAAGGATTCCTGAAGGTCATACATTGACCTAGAAAACCACACATTAACATTATTTATGTTCTCTTGTTTTTATTTATTGTGCTAAAATAAACTCTGCTAAAAAAACTACATTTTAATCTGATTTGGGCTTAGAATGTAATTTACATACTTTAGGATAGAGACTCAACCTTTTCTTTGTCATAAATGTCTTCCAAGAATAATGTTTTTAAATGAGGAAAGAATCTATAGGATTACAGAGGAAAATACAATGTTCAAAACACATATGTGTGTGTGGGTGTGTATATGTATATACATAGAGAGTGCACACACACATGTGCATGCATGCACCCACACATGCATGGGACCCTAGGTTAAGAACCTCGTCTTTAGAAGGATAAGGAGTTCAGTTCTTTGCATTCATGTTTTTGAATCCTAGACTTAGATGATTGGTCCTGTTCTACTGGAGGGCCTGTCTGCTATTACTCATTGATGTAACATGATGCAGTATCCACTTTTTTTTTTTACTGGATTAAGATTTGTGTACTTGTGACATCAAGGCTTGTTTGTTTTTCCCATAGGTATGTCTCACAGGAGAACAGCAAGTGCAGATATCAAGCAGCTAAATCAGATAAACTTGACCCCTCCTAAGAAAGAAGGACTATCCTTTTTTGGTGGCCTTCGGTCTAAGAATGACCAGCTCTCCCGATCTAATGTGTGTATCAATGGGAATCACATTTATCTAGAGCAACCGGAGCCCAAACATGAGGCAGTGACAAAGGACAGCACCCCATCTTCCTCCCCATCTCCTCAAGGCTTTAGGAAGAAGCATTTATTTTCATCTACAGAAAATCTGTCTTCCAGACCTAAGGAATTGGGGGAGACAGGGAGGATGTCTCCAGACTGGCAGCTCTCTGGGTCTCTCCCAAAAGATTCTTTGAAATCTCTGACTCTGCCATCCTACAGACCAGTTGTTAGTGGTGATGTGAATGTGGCCCCTGTGAATACAGAAACTGAGAAAGAAAGTAAGGAGAACAAGAAGCAGGAGAACAGAAAGTCCTCTTTGCTGTCTTTGGTCACAGGAAAAAAGGATACCCTGAAGAACAGTGAAGCTGAAAGCAGCATTCCCAGTGTCTTGGTAAAGGAGAAGGAAATCACTCCTAGGGAAGCCACGGTAAAAGAAAAAGAGGCAGGACTTGTTGAAATTCCAGTGAAAGACCTTAACGAGAAGACTGAAGAAGACTTGTCAGCCCCCCTTCCTAGACAGAGCAAATCCCCAAGCCTCACTGAGGAAATGCCCAGGATGCAGTCTGGAACAGAGCCTGAGCCTGAGCTCAAGCCTAAGCCCAGGCCACCTGCTCTTTCTGCAAGGGAGCCCCAAACCAAAGCTGTCAAGCCCAGGTGAGTCTTGGCTTTTTTCATCCATTCATTCATTCATTGTCTTTACACTGTGCTTTGAAGGAGCCTCTAGTCAGACCAGATTCTTGGTCCCCATTCTCATGGTTATGGTTGCACAAGAACTTATAACTGGCATATCAAGAAAATGCTGTTGACTCTGGCATTTAACTGGGCCTACTGGTAAATTTGTGCTACAAATTTAAATAAATGAGTGCCAGTCCCAATCAACAGGCCAGGAGTTGTGTTGTGCCAAGTAAACCTTGGTTAGCAAAGTTAATACCATTCAAGTGAAGTTTAAACCATAATTTCTGAAATACTAAAAAAAAAAAATTTATATTGGAAAATACTCGGAAATCTGGCAAGGGAGGCAATCGGTAGAAAAAGATGTGGATAAGAAGATCATTAAGAATGGGACTGTCTCAGCAGAGCTCTTTCTATTGCTTCTCTCCCTATGAGGAACCCCACTAACCCTTTCTTTGCCTTCTCCTATCCCCAGGATTTTTTTTAACCATTAATTTTTATGGGCACTGGGAAGGTACAAAGCTAACCTGTATTTTCAGTCGTTGGTGCCTAGTCAAAATCTGGCAGTTGTAAGAAAGCAGTAGGTATTTGTTCCAGATTTGGATTGACTTACTTCATATGGAAGATAGGAGAATATGAGATCAGTCATAACTTTAATAAGCTAACTTGTGTTGCCACTGTTGTAATAGACCTGTGCTAATTGTGGTCTCTTGCAAACTGGGTGTTTTTCTTGAAGACTAACATTATTCCTTGCACTTGGATATAAGAAGGAAAAGACCTCAGGAACTCTAATTTGCTCTGGAGTATGCCTTGGGCTACTGCCTTCCATGTTTGCTTGGTGTTTTGTTCCAAGAAGACTAACTAACCTTGGGACATTTCTGCTTCTTGGCATGACTCATTCACAGCAACAGTATTTCTGTATTTTGGGCTATGCATTACTTTTTTTGGGGAGACTCTGCTCACTTTTCATACACACAGCACACACACACACACACACACACCATATTTCTTTTCAGAATCTGTCCCCTGCCCTGTCATCTACCAGCTTTAATGCTTTGAGAATTTTAAATGTCTTTTTACTGTTACAATAATCAAGTGACATGACTCTGGATTTATCTTCTTAATGAAACTCTAAGACTTTTTTACTCTGTCCCATGTCATAATTGACAAGCCCAAGTGTGGTAGACATGCTTGATAATAAAATATTCCTTTTGTGTTTCAAGCATTGGCGTCAGTTCTCCTAGGATGTTTAGGTTCTTTTGACTTCTAATTTAATCATGTTACCAAAAATATAAAAAAATTCCTCTTTGGAACATCGTGTGTGTGTGTGTGTGTGTGTGAGAGAGAGAGAGAGAGAGAGAGAGAGAGAGAGAGAGAGAGAGAGAGAGAGAGAGAGAGAGAGAGAGAGAGAGAGAGTGCACATCTGCAACTGACCTGCAGATTTTATTTTGTCCTTTTCACAGACTGGGAGTGTCTCCAGAGGCTCAATCCAAAGCCAAGTTTCCTCCTTCTCTTTGTGATTCTTCTCTTTTCTTTTCTGCCACCACTTCTGGTTCTAGTCTTTATTCTGTACCTTATAAAGTGGGGCAAGAGACAGAGACAGAATCCTCAAAAAGTCTTTCTGTCCTTTCTTCTTTCTCACCTCCCATCATAGATCCTGTTTCTACCTCTACTCCAATTGAAAATCGGCCTTTTTCTCAGGAGAGCCAGTCCAGTTCTGAAGGTCCTTCTTTCCTTCTTGCAGTGAAATCTCAAAAAGAGGGGTCAATTCGAGTTTCAAGTACTTCTTCTGGTTTCCCAGAGTCACTTGATAAGCATTCTCCATTGCATGAGGGAAATGTAGTCTCTGTAGAAGAAACTGGGGAGATAGATGTAGGAAAGATTAAGGGGAGCAGGGAATCCTCAAGACCCTCTTTGGAGCTACTGGAAAATACAGATGATAAGCATGTCACAAAAGAACAAAAAGAAAATGTCCTAACATTTCTACAGGTTAGCCAATCAGAATATCTCCCTCCATCTAAAGACCCCCAACAAAATACTGCTCCCATTCAAGACAGAAGTGGGAGTGGAAAGCATTGGATAAAAGAAAGTAAAGAATTTACATCTTCATATGGGACATCTTTGGAAGGCCAAGTCAATGATAATGGAGTGGTTTCTGCTAATGCAGGAGCTGAGTTGCCTCATAAAATGGAAGATTTGGCCACACCATTTGACTCTATAGTTGGAAAAAGCAACTTAACTGGCCTGCATGATAGAGAGGGGGGCCACAAGAAGATCAAGAAGCGTGTGTCCTTTTCTGAGGAGCTTTTTCCAGAAGAAGAGGTAGAAAAGGAGAAAAGCAGACCTCTAGAGCTGAAGTCTAAAGGTGCAGTGAATGACACATTATCTGACAGAGAACAAGAGGAAATTAAGAAGAAAAAGGTGACAACTGAACCAGACAGTCTTTCTTCACTAATATCAGGAACGAAGGCCACTTTCGGGCTTAATCATAATAAGCCAGCTTCTGTGACTGACATCTTTCTCTCCTCTGCTCCCACTGTGGGTAGTGTATTGATGCCTGGGTCTCAGGGCAAGCATTCTTCAGATATGGTGAGGGAATCCAGTTCAGAAAAGACCACTCCATTCAGGATTGAGCCATATGAAAATTATAGTGAGAATTATCAGAGCAAAGCCAGTGATCATGAAGGCCTGCTTTCTGACCCCTTGAGAAGTCTTGACTTGGTTTCAGATCTCAGATCTCCAGTTATGGGGGATCTGAACTTGACACTTCCTTCTATTCCAGAAGTAACATCAGATGATGAGAGAGTAGAGCAGTTGGAAGATGTCACAATGACTCCAGCCACAAAGAATCATCTGGAAAAGGAAACACCATTTTTTGTCTCATCAGCCACCTCTTCTGAGGAGGAAAACCTGAGCCCGTCAGTGGGACAGAACCCTGATGCAGGGCTATCCACATTGTTTCAAAAAGAAAATGCCCTCCAAATGGAAAAACATGAAGATTGTGTTAACTCCTCCGTATTGTCTTCGAAGCAGACCACAGCACTGGGGGTTTGCAAACTACCCCATAGGGAAGGCTTAGGGTTAGAAGAATACATCCCAATCCCTGAGGGTTTAGAGAAGCAGGAATGGAGGGAGGGGGATAACTATGCTGAAGAAAGCAGGAGTCAAAGGTCACCTTCCCAGGGCTCTCCTGTTTCAGGGCATTCCCTTTCTGAGAACTTTAATGCAACACACTCTTTGCCTGGTTCTCTACACTCTGACACTTATCACACTGATAGAGCAGAATCTCCCCAAAAAATTTCAGCAGAGAGCTTGGCTGCTAAAGTTGAAAATTCTGACAAGAGGAAGCAGCTTCTCCGGGCCTGGGTTTCGCCCTCAGAGCCACATCCATTCCCAGCTCAGCCAACTGGTGGAACCACTGTGTCTGCCAAGCACAGGTGAGAGACTGGGAAGATTGTCTACATAAGTGTGGGATATTTGATTTTTTGTGTGTGTGTGTCACACCAAAGGCTGAGGGGCCCCCAAATCCTAGCTTTTAAAAGACCAACCCATCTTTTGGAGATACCTAGAGTTTTACCTAATAAATGGCAAACATGTGAGCCAGTGCAAGGTTTGTTTGGGGTTTTTTTGGCCTTAGTTGTAATAGTTGTAGGGACCAATATGTAAAACTAGGGTCTGACCCATAAAAAAAGATGCAAGAATATGCTGTGAGCAGCAGGTTTTGAACTATCCCCAGGAACTGCTCCAGATATTTACAGGGATTCTGTTTTAATAAGCATTTTAAATTTCCTTTTTTCTTCTTTTTCTGACCCTTGCTCCAGTGTTTGGATTTTGTTTTTAAATGTTGGCCAAATGAGACCCTGGTATGACTGTCATTGTACTTGCCTAAATGTTGAGGTTCAAGTTGCAAAGAGTTTGCATGGTGTGCCGAAGATTCCGTAGCTTTTAATCGTTTGTAGCAATGTCTCTGTTGAGAGAGGAGAGTCTATCTTTAGCTGACTCCTAGTATACATTATTAGAGAAATGGTCATTGTGTTTAGAAAGGTCAAAACACCTGGCTTGGGTCAGCGCATGACTGTGTCTCTGAATGATTAGTTTTGATTTGTTTCGCTTCTTCAGGAACTCTAAGATTGGATCATTTGGGGACTGGAGATAAAGGGTCTTTGTTATATGACTTCTCTTACGTGGCCTAGGGCCTTACTGGTTGATGTTTCCTTTGTCTGAATAGTCTAAATAAATCCACTTTCCTACCCCCTTCCCTTCTTCTCTTTAAGAACTCATCCTGTGAAACCAATGAATACAATAGCAACAAAGACCACTCCCACCAGTTTGGGTACTGCTACCATCATCAGTGAGAACCTGCTTAACGAGGCCATTATAAAGGTATGTTTCCCCTGTGAATTCCATAGTAACATATTGGCTGCTCTTCTTTCAGGGGTTTCTCAGTTTTAGTATAAATGTACTGCTATAGCTCAGCCTTTGTGAACCTCAGCCTGTCTTCTGGCTTTCTAAATCTCTTGTCCCCAGTGGAATGACAAGCTCTTTGAGGGCAGGGACCTTTTAGTTTTGTTTTTGGAGCTCTTCTGCCTGCAGAGTGCTTGTGTTGAATGTGTTCATAGTTTTTATAAATTGACATATTGTATCCCTTAACCCCTCCAAAGTTACCATGCTGGTGTCCAGTCCTTCTTGCACTTTAGTAATGTAGGAAAACAAAACCAGAACAATTTCTCTTGACATTTTAAAACCATCATTTGCATATCTACATTTGATAGTTCCGCCTTTAGGTGTTAGGTCCTCTCTTCTGCAGAAAAGTATCTTGTCTTGCAACAGAAAACAAGCATGCTCATTGATTCATTATCACATGAATGAGAAAGACTAATTGTAGACAGAGGATCAGGTTTCCCTAAAATAAGCAAGAACAGCAGCTCATGTTTACATAGTATTTTATAGCTTCCAAAAAGTTTTCCTTACAAAAACCCCCTGACATTATAAGCGTTTCCCATTTTTTTGTCTGGAAGGTTGAGACTTAGAGCGGTAAGTGCTTTGCCTCAGAGGCAGGCAGCTCAAGAATGGCAGCAAGGTCCCTTGAGCCCAGATCTTCTGACTCCAAGTGGGGCATCCCTTCCACTATGGCAGATGTTCTGTAGGTCTGTAAAGGAGGGGAGGTGGTGGGTGTCACAAGTAAATCCACCCCAGAAATGTTTTGTAGATGCGTTGGGATTGCTAACTGACATGGGTTCCAACGCAAAAAGCTTTGTGGCTAGGAGCTATTTTAAAGGTCCTCTGGGAACTCATTTATTCTTTCAGCAAACAGTAAAGCTTGTACCACACAAGGCACCAGGGAGAAATACAAACTTGAGACAAGACAAATTTCTTGACCTCATGTAACTTCTTACTCTGGACATAATGCTCATTGGCAAGGAGGTGAAATGATCAATATGTGTAATTAAAAGTGAGTTAGCACCTTTTTGCCCCTTGCCCTGTCTTCCTTTTTTCCTTCTAGTCTTGACATAGCCATAATCATTGTTCCTCAGGTCTTTCTTCTCAGCTAACATTTACTTTGTGTTATTGTGTATGCTAGGCTTAATAAGAACTAGGAAATCAGCCATCACATGTCTGTCCACTGACCTTTGTGGTGGAAAGAGCCCTGGGCTTAGAAGTCAGAAGGCTTGGGTTTTAATGCCAACTCTTCTGTTTAGTGATGATGTGTTTTGGGACAAATTATTTCCCTTTCCTGGGTCAGTTTCCTCATATGGAAAACTGGTGGAAGGGCAGTGGTTTGAGGGTCAAATCCTAGCTGCTGCTTACTGTCTCTATCACCTTGAGCAACCTATTATACTTCTGGACCTTAGTGTACTTATCTGTAAAAGAAGGAGCTTGATGATCCTTAACGTCCCTTTCAACTCTGGGACCTGCGATATATAAAATTGAGGGGTTGGATTAGCTCCCTTAGGGTTCCTTCCAGTTCTAAATTCTGTGGCTTCTCATATCCCTGCAGCATCCCCATTTCCCCCTAAAAAAAAAAAATCCCCCAACAAAACAGCCTAAAACCAACAACTCTATACAATTTTTAAAAATTGCCTTTCCTCTAGGAGAAATGTAGTTGGGAGGAGAAATAAAATAAACTTAAAAAAAAATCATTCTCTTGGCTTAAATTATGACTGAGCCTGTTTGAAAGTCTGTGCTAGATATTCAGCAGAACAGAGGTACTTCTTACTCGCTAAGATATAACGCCAGCAACTGGTAAACTGGTGAAGAAGCCAGCACAGAATGAAGGAAGGATTCAGTAATAAAAACAGAAGTCTGCAGCTGCCATGCTGCCATTCCCCCATTGGCTTTTTACTTTGAAATGGAATGCAGTTGGATTCCAAAGTGGAACCCTCAGCTCTCCATCAATTGGAGACATTGTTTTAGCCTCTCTTCAGTGTGTACTTAATCAGAGCAATGTGCTTTGATGGGTGGAATACTATTAATAATTATAGGCCCTTCTCTCTCCTACCCCCAGTTTTACCCCTAGCACAAGACATAGTAAATAGTACTTGTCCTATTTCTTAATATCACAGGGGGATGCTGCTTTTGTCTTCTTTCTAACTTCTGAATTTTTTTGTCTTAAAAATGCTTACTGTATATACTATATTGTTTCATATTCCAAATTATACAGTATTAATGCTTCCTGGAGCCATCCAGTAACTGGGCCATATTTGTAATAAGTGCTTTGTACTTTAGTCCCAAGACAATATTTATGTTAATGCCTCTCTTTGGAATGTTGCCATAGCAAGGGGGAGATTAAGCAGAAGAATTGCATAGCTGGAGTTATTAAGGGCTTCTCAACTAAACAAGAAACAGCAGGGTCAGTACATGGCTTCTTTTCTCTCTGCTAATGTGTTAATGCCCCAGCTCTTTATGATTGAGTATTGGGAGCCCTAACCAGACCAAAAGTGCACTTGGTATGCAAGTGACTTAAAACTTCAATTTGAAAGTAGTAAAATTAAATTAATTCCCAAGCTCTGGAGCGTTGGACCCTGCAGGGTTTGTGCGATGTACTCCTCCTTCCCTCGATCCTGGTTGCTTCCAGAAAAGGTCTGTTTGGGGAAGCAGTTTTGGACTATACATGCCATTAAGGCATGTATATATTGTTAGACGTTGCAAGCGTGTTAATTTGTTTTATATCACTGTAATTCTTTGTTGAAAAAGAGGATTCTATTGGGGGGAGACCCCAGGACTTCATTGGAAAAAAGAAGACAGATAAAGCATAAGTCTGTTGTAACAGGAGTTTTTTACTTCAATAAGAGGATGTTTAAGTGACTTAACACCCCAAACTGTCATTGAGCTTTCTTTGAATTCTGTGTTAAACAGTAAAATGAGAGAAGTGATTTTGTTCCAGTTCTGAGAGTGTAAATTCTAAGAAGTAATTTTAAGCACATAAGCTATTAAAAAAAAAAAATATTGGTACATTCTGTTTTTCCACATCAATCACTTCCCAGTATTTCTTAATTAGCTATAATTGCTTCATTCTCTTTGGGGTGATATGGAAAACCCCTGATGCCTCCCTGGCTCTCAGTTGCCAATGACTTCACTTCCTGTTTTACTGAGAATCTCGAGGATGGACATCTGACTGGAACGTCCTACTTTAATCACACCCACCTCCCGCTCACCCTGTCTTCTGGAGGATGTGGGGTGGGGAGTGCAGGTGATAATGGAGTTGTTCAGAGAGTTCACATCTCACCTCCTCTTGTTAGCTGTGTGTCTGCCTGTGCGTCTTTATTTATAGACTGGGTGTAATAGTACCTATTACATGTAGTCAAGATCAAAATGAGGTAATGGGTTTGAATAAAGCACTTTGCAGATGTTAATAGATTGCCTAAATGTCAGTTCTTATTTTTCCCCGGTCTAATAAGAACTGTCCTCAAGCTGTCATTCAAGGATGACACCTTTGCCATAGTCTCAGCACCAGGATTTGCAGATCTGGCCTGGCTGCCAAATCCAGTCACCTCTGTGCGATCTCATCTTTCTTAGGGCTCTAGCCAATCCTTGGGCCAGTCCTTCTTTCCCTGGTGTCTGTACCCGCTTGTGTCTTTGTTTCTTCTCTGACCTCGTAGGGTTTTTCTCCTACTCCCCATTCCTTACATATAGGTGCTGTATTCTTCAAGATTCTGCCTTTGGCCATCTTTTTATATGCAAGTCATATACAGTACAGTGAATGTATATAGCACTGGACCTGGACCCAAAGACCCGAGTTCAGATCCTGCCTAGACACTTATATTTGTGTATGTATCTTACTATCTGTGAAACTTAACATGGTTTACCTCAGATTCCTCTATGTGTAAGATGAGGTGGAGAAGAAAAGAACGAGCTGCTCCAGCCTGTTTGCCAAGAGAACCACAAGTGAGCTCATGGAGAGTTGGACACAATTGAAATGACTGGGCACCACAGTCTCCTCTCTCAGATTGTAATGCTCTCCCAAGGATGGGCACTATCGTATTTGTCTTAGCATCCCACGTCACTTGTGGCACCATGCTTGTCTGGTGCTGCTGGGTGATCCAGGGCCAAAGGTGTCATCTTCAAGTGGAAGCGTATCACTTCTCCACGTGGGCTAAATGCACTTTCAGAGACAATATTAAATAGCACAGATAGAAGGAGATCAAAAACTGTACTTGTTTCTCTCATTGGTAACCTTGCCTTTGTGAACCCTCTCTGTGGTGCTGTGAGACAGCAGTGTGGTGGAAAGACATTCTCTGCATCAGCATCAGAGGGTCCTGGCTTCAGGTCCCCCTTTTGCTGCAGATCAGATAGGTGATCGGGGCAAGTGCTAAACCTTCCTGGCCTTAGCTTCCTTACCTGCAAAATGAAAGGGTGACACAAAGTCACATCTAGGGTGCTACTTGTTCTCAGTGGCCTTTGGATGCCTACTCTTATGTAAAAGCTCCTGCTGTATCTTAAAATGGTTGCTTCCTGCTTTCACTCAGCACTCATTACGGAGGGTTCTGAGGTTGTTCTAGAATTGTCCTTCCAGTCCCCTGGTATCATGTAAGTATCATCCTACATGTCTCCTCCCCAGAAAGAGTACACTCTTTGAGAAAGCAGTCTATACTAGGTGATTCCCCTTCTTCTCCTTGCACTTCTAAACCCTCAGCAATATGGCTTTCTACCTCATCATTGGATTGAAACTCCTCTCTCCAAGGTTGCCAATGATCTCTTCATTAGCAGATCCAGTTGCCTCTTCTCAGTCCTCATCCTTCTTTATGTCTCTGCAGTCTTTGACTGTGTATCAGCCTCTTCTCCTTGATACTCTCCTTACCCATTAATGTGGGTGTCCTCTAAAGCTCTATCCTGGGCAGACTTCTTTTCTTCCTCTATACAGTATTATCTCTCTTGGTGATTTCAGCAGCTCCTGTGGATTTTCATCTCTTAAGTGGATGATTCTCAGATCTATTTATGCAGCTCCAGTCTCTTTCCTTACCTCTATTCTCACATCATCAGCTTCCTGTTGAATATCTCTGATTGTCTTATGGACATCTCAAACTCAGTGTATCCAAAACAAAATTCGTTATCTTTCTTCCCAACTCCCCTCTTACCATCAGTCACTCAAGCCATAGATGTCATTTTCAACTCTCCACAGCTTTTGTTTCTACCTTCACATCTCTTGCATACATCCACTTCTCTCCACTGTTGCCAACTTGGTGCCATCCCTCAACACCTCATGTCTAGGCCATTATAATAGCCTTCTGGTTTGTTCCTTTGCTTCAAGTTTCTCCCCATTTCAGTCCCTCCTCGGTCCACTTTTCCAAGTGATTAACTCCCATTTATGTTGTGTGTATATATATATATATATACAGGGTTATTTGCATGTTTTCTCCCCTATTGGAGTATGAGCTACTTGAGGACAGGGACCTTATTTTTTTGCCCTTTGTAACCGCATAACTTAGCACAGTTCCTGGAACATGGTAAGCACTTCATAATGATGATAGCTAGCAGTGCCTGGAACATGGTAAGCACTGATAACCTGCATTTCCAGTTTGATTTTCTGTTTTGTTCTGTTTTTTCCTTTTCATTTCTAAAGAAGTACAAGCCATCTGATCCTGAATTCGCCTATACTCAGTTAACCCACGATGAGCTGATCCAGCTGGTCCTGAAACAGAAAGAAACAATAAACAAGAAGGAGTTTCAGGTTCGTGAGCTGGAGGACTACATTGACAACTTACTTGTCCGAGTCATGGAAGAGACCCCTTACATCCTCCGCTCTCCAGCACAATTAAAGAGTAAGGCAGGGAAGATGTGAGTCATTGCAATAAAGGAATGAAACGATTTTTTGTGAGTTTGTTTACGCCTCCTTTTGAGGTCATGGACTTCCTGTATGATAACCAGCAAGTAGGATCTGAATCACCAACTCACTCCCTTGTGAGTACTCTGGCAAGAGAAGCTATTCCACTGGCTGAAAGCAGGTTAATTATGACAGTGAATCTCTTAATGTACATTCCCAGAATTTTATTCAAGACACTCTCCCTTTAAGTGCATCATAAATATTTTATTCGTACTAGGGGCGTAGTTACAAGATCTAGTCTAGGAGCCAGAGATTGAGACAGCACAGAAACCATTTGTGCATTTTTAGCTCTAGGGTTTTCTAACTTTGATGTTTGGAGTACTTTCCTTCCTTTCACAATGTCAGTCTGTGAGCCTTTATGGCACAGAGTGGACTCATTTTCTTTACTTTTATTAGCCTAGGTGTAGCTGTCCTCTTCTTAAATGTTAAATTTTGATACTTCAATGTTTTTGATACTGTTTCTTGGGTTTGACTCTGGTGGTTCATTTAACCTTGGCCAGTATCATTTAGGGACTGCTTTTTTAAAGTGCCTTGGGGATGTGCTAAATGAGCTGTTTTTTTCTGAACACAAACTCCTGGTCTCACATATTGTGCTTTGACTAGGCCCATATGATCTTTTCACTTCAGGCTGTGAAATTATGGGATAAAATGGGGGAATCTGGTAACACAGCTGCCCTTTAGCCTCTTGCATTATGATTATGGTCAGGGAGACTCAGTAAGAATTACTGGTATCTTGATACCAGGTTCCCCCTGGGCAAGAAGATTGTAGAATTATAGAAGGGAAATTGAGACAGGTTAAACCCTGATGAGACATTGACAGGTTAATTCTATCTCTAAAGTCACATAATTAGTAAGAACCAGGATTAAAGTCTAGGTCTTAACTCAAAATCCAGCATTCTTTCCCATAACATATGAAGAGTATATTGATGCTTCTGGTTGTCTGTATCTTCTATAAGGTTGTACTTCCTTTAACATTTGGTGCTTCTTTAATTCCCATGGTGGCTGCACCCAATTCTCCAAATTTCTCAGTAGTCTTATCTTAAGAAAACAGGGTTTATGGTGGAGCATGCCATACAGATCCTAGAGGATGGGAAATATAGATCAGTCTGAGGGGCTCCAGAGTAAGAATGCTTTTTGGCCCCACTTGTAGTGAAATCTGGCTTGTTTCTAAGTGATTGAAAAGGTTACAACTTTAACATATTTAGTAATAATTTTACTAAGCCAGGAGAAACCAGGAATGACCCAGATAGTTGATGCAACATAATCTGCCCGTTTGCTTCAGTTTGCTGCCGCTCCTTTCTTTTGGTTCCATACCAAGGAGATAAAGAGAGGAAAAGTACAACAGGAATTCCTGGTAGGAATTAGAAAAAACCAGACAAGCATTCACTTTTGCATTTGTAGTTGTTTTGTTATTTTAAAAACAGAATATTTCTTGCAGCCAAGCACAAAACGAGGTCATTTGTGCTCTTGTGAATATTGATGTCATTGGGACATTTTGTATTGCACATCTCAGCTCTGATGTCTTCCTGTGGCAAGTTGTTTGTGGGCCTTTAGTGTGTCGGGCTGAGATAGTCACTGACTGTAGTAAAGGTTGTTCAGTGGGCATAGATTGAGGATAAAGCTGCTCCTATTTCAAAGTTCAGAGAGTCCATAGTGCTTGGATTGGTGAACAAGAAGGAAATATTTCCTTTTTTTTTTTTTTTTAAGGATTGCTTTTGCTGCAGTATTTGTTATATGAGCACTTTAATCTGAAGGGTGGTACTGTCATTCCATTTAGCTAAGTAGGTTTTTTTTTTTTTAAGTATGAGTAGGTTTGCCTAAAACTGTTATATTTAATGTTCTACAACAACACCAGAGACCACTGGAAGCTTCTTTTTAGATAAACTTGTATTTTGTAGTGATGCAAAATATATTTATATACACACACATAAGAGTCTGTATCTTTTCTTGAATTATGAAAATGTATATGTATATGTTTGTTCCTTATTTTGTTTCTTACTTTATATAAAACTTATTTTTTACTGTGATGGCCCAAGTGTCCTGTAAAACTTGGGAGGCAAGTTTATTTGTCAGGATTTCTCTATTTTTTTTTAGAAGAGGCTGGTATGGAGATGTTCAGTACTTCTCATGATAGATGATTGGTTTGATAATCTTTTCTTGCTGGGACCTCAGGTATGTAATGGCAGTTAGTATTTGAGTGGGATGACTTCAGAGGAGGGAAATGGGCCCAACTGCTACTTGGGGATTGAGAAGGAGAATGAAGGCATGTTTGGTTCAAGTGCCTCTTAACTCCCCAACACTGCTGGGAAAAAACACATTCTGTAGCGATGCCTCACTAAACAGTAGTTTGAGATCATCGGAGAAGATCTCTATTCTGCAGATCTCCTCTCATTTAATTTACATGCTGGAAAAGCCTTAATATTTTTTTGAGCCATTAAGTAGAATTTGGCAAGTGTAAAGAAATTGATTGTAGCCACTTTCTGGGCAGGTCTCAGGGGCTTTTAAAATAAACCAGTAGAAGAATGGAGACTTGTTTCCAAGCTGTGTTTTAAATGGCAGCCTAATTGGTATCTAGACAGAGATGTGTTCTCCATATCTCAGTGGCAGGAGCTGCTGTGCTTGACATTGCCCTGACTACCTCTTTCTGAAAAGAATCAGTGCCTTCCTAATCACCACATTCATTTAGAGAGTCAGATACCTATGGTGTCAAACATCTGCCCAGAGAATTTCTTATACCATTTTAAAATTGGCTTTCCCATTCTGTTGACCGTTTTATTTTGGTGCCCTTTCAGGATACAGTAGAAGGGAAGAAGAGAAAAGAATCTTCTTCCCAGGCTAATGGTGAGAGAGAGAGAGAGAATATGAAAGAAAGGAAGGGGGAAGGGAGACAGAGAGAGAGAAGAAAGTCCCAATAGTGGGGACTATCCCAGAACTCTGGAATTGTGAAGGAAGGTCCTTGATGCTTCTTAGCCAGTAAGAAGATGCCTATTAAAGTTATGGAGGATCTAACTCATTTTCTCAGTCACTGATTAAGTCGATGCTGCCTCCAGGGCTGAAGAATTCCTGGCCCTGAGCTGAGAAGCTGATCTAGATCATGGGGGACTTATTACCACACCTCACTTTGGGTATGATTTCTCATAGTTTGCTGTAGAGGTTGTTTGTGAAATGGAAACAAAATGTTGAAGGGTCACCTGGCATCTTTGGATTATATGATGTTTGTTTTTGAAGTTTCCTGCATTGTTACTTTGGGACCTTTGGATTTCTTTGACTTTGTTTTTAAAGAAGTGAATCTAAAATCTCTGAGAACACTAAATAAAATGATCCTGTTCTAAGACTTGTGTCAGTGGCTTATTAATACACTAAAGACGCCTTTTCTTCTCTCAAAAAACAGGTTCTGCTTGTAGGAATAGTCACCTGTGTAGGGAAGGAAACCTACACATCCCTTGATCTGTACTTATATGATCTTAATCTGGGCTATGGTAAGTTTAGAATTCACAGGAGGAACAACTTTTTTTCTCCTCTCTGGCTATAAGCACTGCTACAATTACTAAAGGCACAGACCTTATTAGATGTGACATGATGGTGGCAGGGCAGCTAGGTGGTACAGTAAATAGAGTGCTGGCCCTGGAGTCAGGAGGACCTGGGTTCATATTTGGCCGCCTCAGACACTTGACACTTACTAGCTGTGTGATCTTGGGCAAGTCACTTAACCCCAATTGCTTGCCTTCCCCCTCCAAAAAAAAAAAAGATATGATGGCAGAATTCAGAACTGGGGGAGACATAGAGATCTGTTCTATACCCTTTTTGGGATGAGGAAATTGGAACCCAGGCTACACGAGTAGTAAACAGAAGTGCAAGGGTTTGAATGTAGGCTCTCAGATGCTGAATCCAGCCCTTTGGGTTTGGAGGGAAGAGAGACCTGCTTCTGACCACTAGCTGTGTGACCACAGGCAAATGTCTGTACCTCTCTGAGACCTGTTTTCTCATATGTACAATAGGTACAATATGTGTGCTAGTTACCTCAATTGGTCGTTGTGGGAATCAATTTAAATACCATAGGTATGAAGTGCTTTAGAAATCTTAAATTACTATGTAAATGACAGTTACCTCAGGTATTCCACACTGCTGTGCCTTTGGTTGTCTATGTAAGCATAGAGTTTCTTGACCTCCTTCCCCATCCAAAAGGAGTGTTTCACTTATTTCTGTAGCCCGTAGCCCAAGGCTAATTCCATTTGGTCTTAAAACCTTTCATGGAGATAGCTGATTTTGTTTTTACCAGCCAGGATGAAGATTGTCTTAGGGGCTGCCTCAACAATTGAGAACTCCAGCAAATCTAACGTGAAAGGTTCACGGTCTCTTGGGGGTGAGCAGATCATGAAGGGATTGCTGCTGTTGGCTGTTGATCTCTTTCTTGGTTGACTCCTTTTTTTTCGTAGAGAGTTTCACCTTATTTGTAACTAACTTGGGAAACTTTCAGGTAGGACTAAAGTAGGACTAAGACTTCCCAGATCTGGTTGGGGGCCCCTGCTGTACAAGATACCAGAAATTCTTTCACTTCCTTTGACAGACAAAAAGGATTAGTGACTTATGTGAGTGTGTAATTAACATTCCCCATGATGTTATTTTTTTCTAGCTCTATAAAATAGTTTGTTGATAGTTTGGTTGGTATGGCATTGAATAAGTAAATTAATTTGGCTAGAATTGTCATTTTTGTTATAGTAGCTTGGCCTGTCCATGAGCAACTGATATTTTTCCAGTTATTTACATCTGACTTTATTTGTGTGAAAAGTGTTTTGCAGTTAGTTCATACAGTTCCTGGGTTTGTAGCAAGTAGACTTCCAGATTTTTTTTTTTATATTGTCTACAGTTACTTAAATGGAATTTCTCTTTCTATCTCTTATTGCTGGGCTTTTGTTAGTGATATATAGAAATACTGATGATTTATGTGGTTTTATTTTATTATCCTGCAACTTTGCTAAAGTTGTTTATTATTTCAAGTAGTTTTTCCAGTTGATTCTTTAGGATTCTCTTAAGTATACCATCATATCTTCAGTAAAGAGTGATAGTTTTGTTTTCTCCTCCCTATTCTAATTCCTTCAATTTCTTTTTCTTACAGCTAAAGCGAACAATTCTAGTATTATATTGAATAACAATAGCGATAACGGACATCCTTGTTAACCCTGATCTTATTGGAAATGCTTCTAGCTTATCCCCATTACATAGAATGCTGGCTGATGGTTTTAGATAGATGCTGCCTGTCATTTTAAGGAATATTTCATTGATTCCTATGCTTTCCAGTGTTTTTAATAGGAATGGGTGTTGTATTTTGTCAAAATACAACATGTATTGAGATAACATTCCCCATTATAAAGAATCAGGTCCTTCTCTCCTTTCTCCAGTTAAATTATTCTCTTTACTGAGACTTTTGGAGAGCCTCCTTGGCCATACAGAACTTCATTGGCTTGGGAGAACTGGCCAGTGCAGTTAGCTATTTCCCCGGTCCATAATACAATTGGTTCTAGTTTTGTGAGAGTTCATGCTAAAGTTGAGGAAACTGTGTTTGAAAAAGACCCTCGCCCTAACAGGTTTTTACAGTCCTAATTTTACTTAACTAAAGGCCTCCAGGTAAGTCTTTTGACCATAGCTGTTCACGTGTTTACTAAAGCACAGAGAGATGCTTCGTAGATCCTTGAATTTTTAATTACAACTTCTGCTCATGTACTCGGTGTGCCTGACATCACAAACATGACCATGTTGGTGCTTTCTTTCAGACAAAATTTCCTTTTGTCATGAACTCTGCGAACATCAACAAGCATGATTATTTCCCTATACAAAGAACAGAAAAAGAAGACTGCATATAAAGCCATGAATCCCTACAGTTTTATGTGAAAGTACTTTAAAAAAAATTTGTTTTCTTTTTGGAGGGGCTAGGCAGTTGGGGCTAAGTGACTTACTCAAGGTCACATAGCTAGTTAAGTGTCTGAGGTTGGATTTGAACTCAGGTCTTTCTGACTCCAGGGCTGGTACTCTATTCACTGCACCATCTAGCCACCCCTGAAAGCACTTCTAATAGGGAAAGCCTAGAATTCTCCAGGAGCAAAGAAGACCCCTCAATAAAGTACTCAGACTGTTCACTAACTGATTACAAAGACAGAATGTTGGAGCAGAAGGCTTTTTTCCATAAGTGATAGATTAGGGGCTTTTACTGGATGTCCCCTTGCCACCCAGGTAATTATCTTGTAGCAGTGTAAAACGTGGGTGGGAAGAGAGTGATCACAGACAAAAATGCCTAATGTTTACTTAACCTCCTTGGGTTCCTGTGACTTTAAGGAATTTGGTCTGATAAACAGTCTAGTAAAGTTAGTAAGGAGGACTTTGTTTCAGAGCTCTGGGAATACTCATCCTTGCTGCATCTAACAGGTCTTGTGCCATGGTTTCCCACAATGATTGACCCCAGGCCCACCCCCTCAGTGGCTAAATTGATCATGTACCCCTTGCCAGTTTACCATGATCTTATATCACAGCCTCCAGGCAACAGTACCCTACTAGGAAGGGCTGAAATCAGCCAACTGATTGAATGCAATGAAGGCTATGGGATGCAGAAGTCTTCCTGAACCTTCAAGTGAGCTCCTACCCAGCAGCCTGTCTAGAGACATCCTAAGGTCTATGTCCATGGGGTACCACAGTGTCCATTCAATGGGGCCTAATGTTCCAAGGGCATCTCTCTATGCTGTTTCCCTTTCTTGTCAGAATTGCTAATCAAACCATAAGCATCATTTCTAGACCCTAGAGGCTATTCCTTTTCCGCTAAAGCACCCTTTCTACTTTGGTTCCCCCCCCCCACAGAAGTTTAGGTTCAGTCCTAGGGGTGCTTGGCCTCTAACAGAGAGGCTACTGTTTCTTCTACTCTGACTCCTTACATTCCCATCTTGATACTTGAGGAAATAATTTACTTAAAACTTAGGTTTTGGCTCATATCTAGGGTCTCTCTAAAGGAGAGTAGAAAGTTATTCAGTATACAACAGGAGCCAAATGTGGGACAGACATTTATTTCTTGTATGCAAAAGAAATGCTAAATATAAAATATGAGTAGATGGAGAAAAATAAAGCAGGATTCAATTACTTAATAACTACATTTTTATAATATGTACAGTTATAATTTAGCCACTGTTATACTTGCTTCTGGGAGATGGCTACTTAAACATCATAAGAACAAAAGCTGTTTGTGGCAGTAATTCCTGAACAGATATGCCACCTTTCCTTTCTGAGCTTTCCCCTTCAATCTTCATAGTAGATTTCTTCTAGTTAAGTCAGGTCAGGAATTTAATTCATTCTTTTGCCAGTGGTCATTTCCAAGAAGTACCAGAGACGTCGCTGGAACCTCCCCTTGTTACTAGTCACCTCCAGCCAAAGGACCCAGGATCTCTAGACCTCTCAAAACTCCTTAAGTTGCCTCCAAAATTCAACATTTCTGTCTCAGGATCAGTGCTTGTTCATCTAATATTGGGAAAGAATAAATACAGAAGAGGCACCCCCAAATCCAGGCTAGGCAATGGGATGGGTTTTAGCTGCCATGCGCTCCAGGTCACTAGGCAGCCTGGGTGGGGGCTTAGGTAAGCTGCCTTCCCTCCCCTCCTAGGAAGTGACTCACCATTCTAGACACAAGAAGAGAGTGGGAAACGTGGATATTAAAGATCCACTGAGTCAAAATTCTTCCTAATTGGTGTTCCATAAGGGTTTGAGTCTGGAAGGGCAGTTTTGCACATTCAAATTCTAGAGACTGAAGTTGCTTACCATTATACAAGAAATCAGGTTGTCTGAATGGTTGGAATTTTAGCTCTCAAGTTCAAGGCTCTTGAGACTTGAAGTCTCACTTGGTTTCAAGTCCAGCATTCTTGCCATTACACCAGGCTGCCTCTCGATGATTATCCTCAGCCTGAAGAGAGGCGAATAGTTTGTGTATACAAAAAGATTGAATTTTATAGATTGGGAAATACCAGAAAAGAGAACTGGGCCAGAATTTAGTTTGTCCTCATTCTTGACAATACTAGCTTCACCCTGTCCAGGAATGTGCTAGAGCCAGCTCTTACCAACACAGCAAGCCAATTGTCAAATCTTCAATGTGAGAGTTTACACTTTGGATATTGGCAAACTCTACAAATCAGGGCTTGATTTATTGTGTTATTGGTTGTCTAGATTTAAGAAAGTGATGAGAAGATGTTAATAATACAGATTAAACTTTAAAGTGTGCTACATTTTTGGAGAGCCAATTGTTAAACATTTACCAGCACTCTCTTGCTCTGTACCTTGGCTTCTTCGTGAGGCTTCAAAGCATCCTTAAGGTGGGGAAGGAGATTGGAGAATTGATTTGCATTGTGTGCTGGTGAGTAAAGTACTGGACTAGGAGATGAAACACCTGGTTTTGAGGCCCAGTTCAGACACTGCTGAATTTATTAATCTACCTTATTTAATCCATTTATCCATATTTATCTTTATTATTTCATCTTTTTATATTTATTTATTAGAAAACTAATATCTAGCTTACAGGCTTAGTAAGGAGTGAGCGTTGTGAACCTTAAAGTCTTATTTTAGTGAGCTCTTGGTGGTAATGAACAGGGTCTGAAGCAGATTTTTCAGGACATAAACCCAGCAGGAAGATAGCTGGGTATTCAGTTGTTTATACCTGCCATTATGTAGGAGGTAAGAACAGGGGTGAAGGATTTGACTTTGTTTTCAGCTTCACCCTTTACTTTGTTTGGGGGGAGGGCAATCAGGGTTAAGTGACTTGACTAAGGTCGAATAGCTAGCAAGTGTCTGAGGTCAGTTTTGAAGTCAGGTCTCTTAACTGCCCCACCTTGATGTCCTACTACCCTTTACTTTTCAAAAGGGTCATAGAATACAATTTAGGGACTTTGAAGATCATCTAATCCAACCCTCTCCCTGTGTTCAGTTGGAAAAGTTGAGGCACAGACCAAAAGGAAGTGACTTTGAGAAGCACTCTTTTCTTGGGGGCTGCTTCTTTTTTTTTTTTTCTTTTTGGAGGGCAGTTGGGGTTAAGTGACTTGCCCAAGGTCACACCGCTAGTGTTTTGTGTTAAGTGTATGAGGCCGGATTTGAACTCAGGTACTCCTGACTCCAGGGCCGGTGCTCTATTCACTGTGCCACCTAGCCGCCCCTCTTGGGGGCTTCTAAGATTTGATGAAGGCTCCTTTGATTAACCTCATGACCCCTTTGAGCTCTTACCACTCTTCTCCATAATCTCTCTATTCCTGTGGCTAGAATCCTGGCCCTAGACTGTGATGACTTGACTGTCATTAGCCGTGCTTCATCTAGCTTTCTCCATTCTCCTTCAGAACATCTGCGATTTCTTCAATGTTTTTATGCCCACCGCCATCTCAGACTGCTGCCTGCCCCTCAAATGATGGTGTCATCGCACATGAAACAAAACGATGAGAAACTTCCAGGTGCTACTGATGAGTCTCTTGACATTTTGCGTAGCTGTTTTTCAAAAGATGCTGTGATCACTCTGATTTTCTATTTTAGTGGGATCTTTCAGGACTTGAATTTTCTGGTGTGTCCTTCAAGGATAGCTCCATTAAACATTGAGGCACAAGAAAACAGGCTACCTCCTTTAATGCAGCCTGTTTCAGCCAGCCAAAAATCATCTCCCTCATTTTGATCATTCCTTCTCCCAATCACCCTCCTCCGGTAGGACCATGAGCTCATTTTTAAATTAGACAATTTAGTGGAACTGAATGAAATCTAAAAGCCTTAGTCAAGGGCGCCATCTGCTGACCTCAGTCATGCCCCTTGCATAGACACAGCCCATTTTGGGTGGCATAGGCTTATAGTGTTCCATTCTTTTGGGGGCATAGGTATGAAATGCTGAATATGTACTATTGTATAGGAAAGATCTTTGTGTTCTCACAAAGGGAGAACTGCTTTCATCAGCTCAGATCCCCTTTTCACCAATGCAAACAACAATCTGTCCATGACTAGGCAGATATTTTCTAGGAAATTTACTGAAGCATACCAACTTGCTCGGGTCATGCAATTAGTGTCAATCAAAAAGTACTAAATTTTTGTTAATCAGTCAACAAATGTTTATTAAGAAAAATCAGAATCTGAATCCAGGTCTTCCTGAATACAAGCCCAGCACTCTACCCACTATCCTGTGCTGCCTCTCTCTCTCTCTCTCTCTCTCTGTATATATATATATATATATATATATATATATATATATATATATATATGAATGTATATGTCCCTATGAATGTAACCTGGGTCATGCTTATCTCTTGGCATCTCTTTTCTGGGATTTTCCCAGAAAACTGGGGGGAAAAAATCTCTTTTCCTGCTCAGTTCTGTCACTTGGCACAAATTTTGCAAGGGGATGGAGAAAGGAATAAGCATTATTTAGTGCCTATTATGTGCCTACTACTTTACAAATATTATGTCATTTGGTCCTTACAACAACAGAGAGAGGGAAATAATATTATTCCCATTTTATAGTTGAGGAAATGGAAGCAAACAAATTAAGTGAGTTGTCCAGGTTCACATAGCTAGTAAGTGTCTGAGGCAGGACTTGAATTCAGGTCTTCCTGACTCCAGGCCCAGAGTCCTACTTGCTGCTCCACCCAGCTGTCTCCCAAAAGCATGTAGAGCACCAAGTAAGTGCCAGAAGGAAGTTATGTTAAAAAGAAAAGAAATCTACAGAAAAGTTCAACAGGTAAATTCTTTTAGCTTCAGGTCCCAGAGTGTTTCTTGTAATTCAACAAACATTAAGGACTTATTCTATGTAGAGTGCTGTGTTCTGCTCTGGGAGAGACACAGATCAGTGACCTGCACTTCATGCTGCTTACACGGTAGGAGGTCGATACTACACACAACTAAACCAATGGTGCAAGTGCTATTTGGAGGAATGAATTAAATATTTCAGTGAGCACTTATTAAGCTCCTACTGTGTATACCAAGAATTCAGAGATAAAAATGAAAACCATCTTTACCCTCAAGGAGCTCACATTAAGTTGAACTAGATATAAAATGTATTCAAATTCAAAAGAGAGTGCAGTGGCATCTATCTATATAAATTTGCATCGATGCCTTTTATTTTTATTGTTTCAGGGCTAGTTCCAAGCCCTTGAACCCTCCCTTTTTACAAAGAAAAATAAGCAAAATCAGTTGAGACAGTAAGTGCATTTTAACAAGTACATGCCCCTGCTACAAGCTATAATTGCCATTTCTGGAAGAGGGGAAACCTCCTTCCCTGACTTCATAAAAACCGAGAGAAATCATTGAAAAAGAATCCCAAGGCAAAAGAATATAAAAGAGAATGTGTACTCTTACATACTACCATGGTGGAGGGCTGTGAGCACAGGTTCTTACAACAAGAACCCAGGACCCTCGGTTGCTAATCATCTTTGAAGCCAACCTTTTCAGTCTCCACAGATCCATCAGGAGTTCTCTGTGTTACTCTAGCAAGGTTCTAGGGCACAACTCTCTCAGCAAGGGCTTTTTCAGCCTCAGTTTTCTCATCTGTAAAATGGGGACAGCACCTATTTCAGGTTATATCAGATGAGTTAACATATTTAAGTAAATATTCTTACTGTTATTATTGTAGTGGACATGTCCACTTCCACTTGAGATGGGCATTTCTGACAAAGGTCCAAATCTCATCCAATTGTTTAGGGGTTCCCCTGATCACCCCTTATATACGTAAAACAAAGGGGCATTCCCCCCTCCCAAAATAAGTGGTGAATGGATACGAATAAAGTTTTTAAAAGATGTTTTAATGGGGAAAAATGGCTTCAAATAATGAGAAATGCAAATTAAAACAATTGTTTTACCTTTTACTCAGCCAAATCAGAGTACTTGGGTTTGAATCCAGGCTTTGCTGAGCAACACCTGTGGGCAAATCAATGAATCCTTCAGGGCCTTAGTTTGGGGGTTGGAGTAGATGATCTCTATAAATCTATGATTCTATGGAAAAATATCAAAATGGTCAGTATCAGAGGGGCAATGGAAAGACAGGCATGCTAATACATTACTGGTGGAGATATAAAGGTTCAGTTGCTCTGGAAAACTGAAGAATTATTTGAGAAAGGTTTGTTTTGCCTGTTTCTCTTTATTACAAAGGAGTGTTTTATGTGTGTGTATGTGTGTGGGGGAGGTATTGGGAACTAATTTTTTTAAAGCATCATTTTAAATATTATTTGAAAAAAGTCATTGAACTTGTTCATAGCTTTTGGCTGAATGACCCTACTCTTGGTTATGTATCCCATGTAAGCTGATGACAGAAAATATGCCAAAACACTTATAACAGAATTTCATTTGATAGCAAAAAAAGTAAAGAAATAGGGATCCCATTGATTGAGGAATGGTTGAACAAATTATGGCATATGAATAAAATGAAATATTAGGTTTGTTGTAAGAAATTAGTCATTATAAATACACATATTTCCCTCTATACACACACAGACACACTCCATCCATATCTAATGTTACTTAAGGGATTATACTTTGTATATCTTGAGTTTCTTTGTATCTCCAGCGCCTAACACAGAATAGTAGGCTCTTAATAAATGCTCCTTCATTAACACTAACACATAGTAGGCATTAAATTGATATTTGCAGAATTGAATGAACAAGACAAGTGCATGGGAAAGGTAAAAGTAGTGTTGAGGAAGGTCTGGGAATTTGAGCTGGGTCGTGAAAGACAAACAGAAACAAAATGTTTTCGTGGTAAGGAAAACATGGGAATTCTCTTTGAATCCATAGCTTTAGCACTGCCCTGCCTAGTGATCACAGTTTGTATAGGTGGGATTTAAATTTACAAGTTGATAACTCATGATGCAAAGTGGCAGATTAGTCCCATTGAGTTTATCCTCCACTTTTTTGAAGTTCACTTGGTTCTACATGTTGGGACATTTTTTTTTTCCTTTCCCTTTGTCCCTGACTTGCCTCAGAGTCACTAGCACTAGTTCCATTCTTAGGTAGAAATGTTAAAACTTTATTTCAGTACTGGTGTCCCACATATCTCCTTAAAATAAGGTATTCTCTAGTTATCAGGAGCTATCTGGGCACTCTACTTTCCTCCTAATTGATTCTTAGGTTACTGGGCAGGACTCTCAGTGACAAGTACTGGTCAACCCCACATGTAACCCAGCTTCCCTGACCATCACTGAAAAGAATAATCACTATGGATAATGGGCCTGTCTTCCTCAGTATCACTAAAACCAACTACTGACAAACTGCCACAGATGGGGAGGCCCAAGAAGCCTGGGAGTGACAGCATCTCTGGAGTCCTGTTTTCAGCCCAACACCTGAAGCCATTACTCTGGAAACTCAACCTGGCAACTGCTTCTTCAGGTATTGAAGCCACAACTACTTAAGACCCAGAAAAAATATCAGCATCACAGCCCTTGGCACTGTCAAATGGTTCAACATCAAAAACTCATGATTTTGTCAATGGAAAGGACATTAAAGAAGATGCATTATCATAAATGTCCCTGCCCCCTAATGATTACTGACCTTTTCTATTTGACTTGTAACTGGGACTTATGTTCATTGTCTCCCCTATGAGACGGTGAATTCCTTGAGAGAAGGGACTGTTTCTAATTTTTTCTTTGTATTCCTAGAGCTTACCACTGTGTAAATGCTTAATAAATGTCTTTTTTCATTCATTCAGTATTCTTACTGGGAGCCTGCTTTCAATTTTCCTGTAAAGAAGGTATAAGACAAATAAACAGCACACAGGAGGGCTGCTAGCACAGGTTCACTCTTGAACTGGTCAAACAGGAAAGTCACTAAGAAGGGGTTAATAATCTTACTTTATTCTAGTCTAGTTTTCTCAGAAGAGGACTGCTGATAACGGGAGCACAAACTCCTGCAGCATTCCCTAATTACCCTTCTCACAGGGGCGGGTGAGAGGGATGGGGAGGGCAGTCTAGATGGGGTCAGTTGAGACAAGAACAACTAGTGCATCCCCTAAATCCCCCCAAGTCTCAATGGGGGACAGTTGAGACAAACACAGATTTCCCCTAAGCCTTGACGGGGGCTGATCAAGGCACACACAGCATTCATGCACTCAGCCCTAAGGTTCTCCATTCACTGACCAATGGCCACCTGTTTTATAGGGACAACAAAGAAGGCATATTGCCAGCAATAGCCTTACAAGTTTCCATCACCCCATCTCTCTCACTGTGCAATCGTGGAGGATGTTTGTTATTTATCGTTATATAGTGCTGCACAAGCATGGTGGAGATGTTTTGAAACAAAGTTATGAGAATTCATATCTAATAACTTGGAGCAAGAGATTGTTATGGCTATGGATCTTGGGAAACTGAACTCTAAGAAATAACAACAAAAATCCACTTTACACACACTCAGATCCCCCTTACTTACAGAAGGGTAGGTCATAGCTCAGAATCTTTGCTCTGATAAAGCTGCCAAGTCTGTCTTGATTCATGTAATCACGAAGTAAGAAGGGCCTTCTGGTATCCACTGGCATTCAACAGAAAGGTGATCTTATCTATTGTAGAGATTTTATCCATTGCACCCCATCTTTGCCTTCTGTGATGACGTTCTTGACTGTGTTCTTCTAACCATTCTCATTTCACCTCCCAGACAAGCCTTTAATTTGTTGACTTTATGTGAGATTTGTTGTTATTTCATTGGTTTAAAATTGTACCCTTTCCTTGTAGAGATTATAGGCTCATATTTAGAGGGGGAAGGGACCTTAGAGGCCAGTGGCCCAGCCCTCTCATTTTACAGATGAGAATAATGAAGCCCAGTAAGGTTAAGGGACTTGCCAGTGTCAGACGGCTAGTTAAATGTCTGAGGGAGGATTTGAATAAATTCTTTCTGACTCCAAGTCCAGTGACCTATGTAATCTGATACGCTCCCTTTCCTCCTTTTGTTGTACACCCTGATAAGCGCTAGGTGCGCACACACGCGCATGCACCCGCTATTGGACTTGGAGTCCAGGTGACCTAGGTTCAAATCCCTCCTCCCACACTTACTAATTGTTTGTCTTTTGGCAGATCACTTAACCTAAGTCTTCCTTTTCTCATCTGTAAAATGCTGATACAATAAATGTAGTGTCTAGTTCAGAGGGCTGTAACTGTTCAATGAGATCAGATACTGCATGCAAACTGCTTTCTAAGCATAAAACACTATATCCGTGCCAGTTATTACTTTGCAAGTTTAAAAACTCTCCATAAATGGAATCTATTATCATTAGCATTTTTGTGAACATAACCATAGGGTGTTAGTTACCAAAATTGCAATTTCTCAGACTTAACTTCGCCTCAGGAATCTCAGTAAGATACTCAGCCCCAGTGCAAAATCAGCATTTTGATTCCGATAGAACACTGTTCTCCTAGGGCTTTGTAACCCCTTCGGTGCCTAGCTTGTGTATGGTGGAAGTACTAAGGATTGAAAAGGGGACAATTGCTTGAGCATGCACTGTTTGTTTTGTAGGTGGAGACAAAGTTTCCTTTGTACACAATGCCTTTCCTAAAATTTTGCGGTGGGATTCACGGAAGTGTTCTCACAGTGAGACTAAAGGGGAGGGGGGGGGGGAGAGAGGAAGGAATCTTCAGCCGGAGGGAAAGGCGAATCAGCAATTTCTAAATGCTTCTGATAGACATTTTGTAAATATCTCTTTAGATCCTCTCACGGTGAGTTAAGTGCTGTCATTATCCCCATATTACGAATGAGGTAAGGTAAGCGCTTGCAAATTTTCTTGCCCAGGGCTACCCAGCTACTGTCCCAGGTAGAATTTGAACTCAGGACTTCCCGACCCCAGGTCCAGTGCTCTTCCTGGTGCTCCCGGTGCACCACGGGCTGGCCGCCTCAGAGGCTGGCTTTGAGATGGCAGCAGGATGCCTGTGGGACGGGTGACATTTTCGCTCTCACCAATAACTTTAAAGCACCTAAAAGGGGGCCAACCACGAAAAGCTGGGCTAAGAAGTCTCTTCACTCCTCGATCGCTAACATAAGAAGTCACTAAGGCAGAAGAGCAGAGCCAGGGTCTTGACCTTCCTGCCACCCAAGGGCCGGTACCGGACCCAGGCGGGACCTTTATCAGCCCACGCCAAACCTAGCTACTGACAGCCGGAGATACCGGCGGAACCCCCTCCTCGTGGTTCCGGTTTCCGTCAGAGGTAGCTCGAGAACGGGCATGCGGGGCGGATGTGACGCAGGAGGCGGGCCAGGAGGCAGGGCCAGGATTGAGAGCAGGAAGGTGCAACGCCCAGAAGCGCCCCCCTCCCAATTGCAGAAGACAGAAAGGCGGGGGAGGCGGTGGGAGGAGGTTTCAAGCCGACACTTAAAGTTCGAGCGGCTGCGGCCTGAGCTCGGTTCCTGCTCCCGGGGTGAGGCCGGGGGTGCTGCTGAGATGTCGGATGAGGGCAGCGGTCGCTGCCCCGACTGCGGCTGCGCCGAGCTTGTGGAGGATTCGCACTACGCGCAGAGCCAGCTGGTGTGTGCCGAGTGCGGCTGCGTGGTGTCGGAGGGACTGCTCACCACTACTTTCGCGGACGAGGGCAACCTTCAAGGTGCATACACCCAGGGACCCTCCCTGCTGCTCAGTCCCGATCTGCAACGCAGCCTGTGGGTGTCTTCGACGGGCGAGGCTTGAAAGCCTCTAAAGTCGCCCTTTTGCTGCCTGTCTCCTTGCCACTCTCCTGGAGCGTTCACACTTTACGGTTTCACCTTGATTCCGCCCCCCACCCCTGCCCCTTCACACCCTCTAATCACCCCGTAAAAAAAAAAAAACCGGGGCTAGGGAGGTAACCCTCGAAGGCATCGTCCATCTCCCCACGCCTCCACTGTGGGACTTTTTTAAAAAATGGGTTCTTTAGGTGGAAAAGTAGTGGCTTAAGGTTACACCCTGTCCATTAGGTGCATGCAGTAAATGCTTCTTAAGATGAACTGCATTGACTTTTCCTTGGCTCTTCTGGGTGGTTCCATTGAGCAGAGCATGACTAAAGTGTGTATTGATGATCCTTACTTAGTAGAAGTAACGTTCCAGTAATGGAACTTTTTTGTCTCATCCATTTTTCTCCACCCCCATCATGGAACTTTCCTGTACTTTTTTTTAATGGGTTGTTTAGGTGGGAAGGTATTGGTTTACAGTTATACTCCTTCCATTGGGAACTTGCAATAAATACTTGTTAAACTGAAGAGAATTGACTTTCCCCTGGCCTTTCTGGGTGGTTCTGTTGAGCAGAGTGACCAAACTGCCTATCCCCTATCCTTGTCTTGCAGAAGTGACATATTCCAGGAGTACAGGGGAGAATGAACGGGTCAGCCGTAGCCAGCAAAGAGGTAAGACCTTTTACCAGAGATGGGGCTTAAGGTAGTTGAATGGCCAAAAGTTTTTGTTTTGATTGGTTCTGTCTTGGGTATCTGAGAAAGATAGTGGGAGTGAGAAATAAGAATGACTTGGTTCACCATCATGGAGAACTCAATGTGAGGTGGCTGGTTAGTCAAGGTGTGCTGGAAGTTTGAGTCTGGTCCAGGATGGGTTTGAGGTGACCCCAAGAGTACTGAACTGAATCTGATTTTGTTCTGGATCAAACCATATTGGCCTTTGAATTGTGAGGGAGATGTGATCAGTGACTGTTTCCTTATACCCTGGGAATAATCTCAACTAAGTGTTTCCCCAGCCTTTAGTGTCTGGGGAGGAAGTAATATGAAGTGATAACTGAATTTTGAAGTGCCATTAACAGGACTTAAACTTTGTAGAAACTATGCATAAGCTCTCCTGATACCCAGGCTTTAAAGGTGGTGTTAACATAGCACTGTGAATTTTCCTAGGGCTTCGAAGAGTTCGAGATCTCTGCCGAGTTCTGCAGTTACCATCAACCTTTGAAGACACTGCAGTGTCCTACTACCAACGAGCATTCCAGCACCCTGGCCTCCATGCTGCTAGACTCCAAAAGAAAGAGGTGTTGGTGGGCTGCTGTGTGCTGGTTACCTGCCGACAACATAATTGGCCCCTGACCATGGGCACTATTTGCACCCTGTTGTATGCCAACTTAGAACTGTTCTCTGGCACATACCTACAGATAGTGAAGGTCCTAGGACTGGATGTTCCTGCTTTGAGCTTAGCAGACCTAGTGAAGACTTACTGTAGCAGGTACCTCCCCACAGAGGGATTGGGAAGAAGGGAACATGGGACACATTTCCTAGAACTAAATCTTGACACTTTTGCCTTTTTTAAACTTTTGACCAAAGCCTACCAGACAAGGTTTTGTCTATATTTACTTTCATTATGCCAGTTTTAGTGGTATATATTGTACCAAGTATTGCTGAGGAATGTCGATATTATTCCCTATTGCTTAAAGTTGGCTTGTTTTCCTTACCTAAGTTACAGTAGGAGAAACAGCAACCTTTCGACACTGAGTATGGTCTTTCTTTTTGGTTCTTACAGCTTCAAACTGTTCCAGGTTTCCCCCTCTGTGTCAGTCAAGTTTGTGGAGGACAAGGAGAAGATGGTATCCCGGACATTACAGCTGGTAGAGCTGGCAAGTGAGACGTGGCTGGTGACAGGAAGGCACCCAGTGCCAGTGATAACTGCTGCTGCTTACCTGGCCTGGAGATCGTTGCAGCCTGGGGGCCGCTTGACCTGCTCCCTTTCCCGATTCTGCAAGTTGGCAGGTGTTGACCTGCCCCATCCAGCACACCTCCGAGTTCAGGAGCTGTTGGCCATCCTTCTGCGGATGGCTGGGCAGCTGGCCTGGCTCCGTATATTGAACTTAGATAAGCAAACAGTAGTGAAGCATATTGGGGACTTGCTCCAGCACCGGTGCATTCTCCTCCGCCAGGCTTTTCGGGATGACGCTGAAGAAGAGGAAGGAGATGGGGAGGAGGCAGGGAGCAGTACCCTAGAGACCCTTGAAAAGAAAAGGCCAGCTAGCTCCCCACCACCTCTGCTCCCTCCCTGCATGCTGAGGCCTCCAAAGCGGCCCTGTCCCACTCCTGCTGATCCCAGTATTACTGGGGATGAGGATATATCTGACGGTGAAATAGAACAGTATTTGCGCACGCCTCAAGAAATCAGAGACTTCCAGAGAGCTCAGGCTTCGAGTCACGCTGTTCCCCGTGCCCCTGCCCCTTCCCGACCAGCTTCTTAACTTAAAGACTTTGAACGTGGCCTGGGGTCTAACGGAACTTACACTGCCCGCCTGTAGAGTGCTAGATTTAGAAGATGTTGGTTTGAGTTCTGTTCCTGCTTGCAGTATAACCTTGGGCAAGTCATGTTGGATGGGATGTCGGAATAAATGATCTGAAGGCCCTCTCTAGCTCTGACGTGCTGTGATTCAGCAGTCCTACAGCAGGGACCAGTCGTGTCCAGGGAAGAGAAGTGCCAGGCTGTCATTTGCCACAATATGACATAGGCCAAAGGGGCTGCTTTGTGTGATTGGTACCATGCCCTCAAAGACTAGGGATGAATGCACTGAGTGTGGCAGTATGTTGGCAGCAGGTTGACTTAGTAGGAATATTCTGGCTGTGGAGTAGGGGTTAGTAGATCCTCTTATTCTTTCCTTGAGATCATAACCATTTCATCCTGATCACAGGTTAAAACATTTTTTGCTAAATGATTAAGTGGTCTAGCCTATTCAGATGAAACCCTTGGATTGGGGAGGGTAAGACAGGACGATTTTACATTTCCCCTTACTCCAAGACACAAGAAGATTGAGGGTGAACTAGAGTTAAGCTCATGGGACTTTGCAAATCTTTTAATATATTAAAACAAGAGGCATCTGCTAGAAAACATTCTATCGTATAAAACCCGAGTTTTTAAAAAGCACGTTTTCTTTGGCACTTTTCATTCCCTCCCCTCAAGTCCCCTTTCCCCAGCATATTGCAAAAGCTCTCCAGTGCTAAGGCTTTGGCAGGGTATGTAAACAGCAGCCAGCATATGTGGAAGAATAATACAAAGCTTTTTTTCTTTCTTTCTCTAATATAGTCTCTGTGCAGCAAGCGTAAATAACAGAACCCACCCCTAACGAATGGGATCTCCCTCTCCCATATGCCCTCCTTATGGACTTTGGGTGACACACACAAGGACGAGAACAGAGAAGCATGAACAGAGAGGGTTGGTCTCTGCTTCTCAGGTCTAAACACCCTTTCCCTCCCTCCCTCCCAAAAATCCTAAAGGACTGGTGGTCAGTTTCTTTAGGAGAAAGCTAAAGGCCTAGGGGCAGAAGCATGAAGGCAGAAGAGCTGTGCAGCATGAGTGGGGGGAGGATCTCCACAAACTGCGCCAGCTACTGCCTTGCTAGGGCCCCAGAGAGAACAGGAAGCTGGTTTGACCTCTGAGGGGCATCTTATAGCCATAGAGCTGGGGTCTGATAATTATGACTCCCCGGAGCTCTGTCATATGCTTTTATTCAAGAAAAGGAAATTCTTTCTCTGGGACCAAAGCCTGAGAGTGAGAATTAGGCTTCAAAAAGTGTTTCCAACGCTGAACCCCTGGCATGGCTCCTCCAGAAGTACTGCTCTTTGAGCTAAAACAGCCAGTTCCTGTTCCTTAGCTTTGGTTCTTTTCCCCTTCTATTCACATCCTTTCTTCAAATCATATGGCATGATCAACTTTCAAGTCTAGGGATGGTTCATCTTTGACCCCAGTTGTGTAATGAAACATTAAGCTTGAATTAGGCACTCTTGGTAAAGGGTAGCACCCCACTCTTCTTTGGTTCTATTTGGACAAAATGGCTTTCTTGCCCTTTTCCTACTTTTCCTCTTGAAGACTACCCTCCCCATTTACCTTTGCATAGTTGTCTTCCAAAGCAGCAGCCTAGATGGCAAACCAGTGCCCATTATCCTATGGAACTCAGGCCCTGGTCCTAAAAACAAGGCTCTAGGGCTAGGCCTTTACAGAGAACTGGTGTAGCCAGAAAGCTCACTGAGACCCTATTCTTCTAACCAACTAACAAGGAGACCGTTTGGGTAAGAACAAGTGGAACCTTCGTCAGCCCACACAAGCTGCCTGGTTTCTTCAGGGGGAGGGCTGCTTTGTGGGTTATAGGTGGCAAATGGCCTTTTCTGCTGGACGGTATCTAGGCTCCTGGACAGACACAGGAAAGGAGGGTAAGGCTGGGGTAGAAGGGAGGCACAATGGCCTTCATGTGTTCTAAAGACTGTCATCCTTTCCAGAATCGCCCTCCAGAAAGGGGCAGACGCCTCTCCCCTAGTGGGGTTAAGGAAGTGTTTGTGGATTGGCATCCACCTTACTGGCAAGGAGAGGTGCTGCCTTGGGCTGCCACCAGTATGGGGAACCTTTTGAGGTACAGCCAGAGGACTCTAGCTTGGCCGCCAGCGAGCAGGGTGTGCATGTGAGTGTGTGATCCCTACTGCTCTCACAGCCCCTTTGCACTAGACCGTTGTCTCGCTCTTCCAGAGGCCTGTCTTCATACAGCCACCAGCTCCAGTCTCTGTGCTCCCCAGGTTGATGTCGTATTTCCCGGCCTTCAAGGCTCCGTTCTGGCTAGCGGTGTTGAGCGGGTAGGAACGGCGCTTGCTCTCCTCCAGCAGCCCCCCGCTACCCTTGAGGTTGTCCCGACTGGCACAGCGTCGCTGGCCCGCACGTCCGGCTCCGGCCTCGAGCCCAGGGGCCCCGCTGGTGTCACTGCCCTCGGAGGGACTGAGTGTAGGCTCTCCTTCCCGTGGGTCCAGGCCAGGGCCGGCACCCGGGCTGTTGCGGCTGCTGCTGGGGTAGCTGTCGGCTGGGCTGTTGTGCAGGCTGCCACTCTCGCTGGACTGCAGCTCCGACGCCCCCGTCAGTGCCGCTGATACCCCCCGAAGCGCTTTCAGGCGATGCTTGCCTCCCCCGTCCCCAGCACGGTGGCCCTTGGCCCGGCCCTTGTGCCCCCGGCGCCCGTGATGCATGTTGTTGGGGTGCCGGGGAACAGGGCCCCGAGGGCTGATGGCATCAGGCTCTTCCCCGTGTGCTGCCACACCCACGTCGCAGGCCTGGCTCTGGGCCAGCTGCAGGTTGGTCAGCTTGCAGGGACTCGTGTGTTGAGCGTGGCCACTGCTGCCACTGGGGGAAGATTTGAGGGAGGAATGCACCTCCGCAAAGACTGGAGAGCCGTCCTCTATGATGGTGGACAAGGGCCTGGGGAGTGCCCGAGTGGAAGGAGGGGAAGAGGGACAGCAGGCTTGCCAGGAAGCTCGGACATCCCTTCTTCTGGCACAGTGGTGGGAGAAGACAAAGAGCCCCAGGGCTACAGCTACCACCCCATACAAACAGCTGCACACCACGCTGGGCAACCACTGCTGGGATACTGCCAGAGCACCGCAGGCCCACAGTGCCAGATACAAGAAGTGAGTGGTCACTAGGGCCCCGAGCTGGACCCCTGGGGAATAGATGTCATCTTCATCACCTGGGTGCCCTGGGGAAATCACTCCTGCGCCCCCAGCAGACAAGAGGGAACCAGAGTCATTCAGTAGGGGACCACCGCCTTGGAGCCTGGTGGGACATCGAAGGTCCTCCCCTGGCTCCAGTGAGGGTCTGCTGTGGCTCCCTTTGGGGCCTTGCCCCTGGGGGGCCCGTAAACTCAGTCCAGCACACAGAAAGTAGATCCAGGTGATCAGCAAAATCAGGGCCACTGGTACATAGAAAGCTCCCAGGCTAGGACGCCACACCAGCCAGCAGCTGTGGGAAGATGGCAAATGGTCAGGAGGGTAGGAAGGAGAGCAATTTCTGGAGGAAACATGAATGAATGACTGGGGTTGTTCAGAGGGAAGGCACATATGCAGGGAAAGGGGTAAGCAAGAAACTCCGTAATCATGGGATCAGGTCAAGGAGCTGAGAAGACCTGGTTGGGTGGTTTTTTCCAGTGTGGAAAGAGTGTCTAGGCATTTGACTTGGCTGGGACAGACGGGGCTGGAGCTGGGCACATACTCACTAGGGATTATGATCCCGATAATTATGGATGTTGACAGCTGCAGTGATGCCACAGATGATGAGTGGGATACCTCCAGCAATAAGATAGAACCTGATGAAAAGAGATCTGGGTTTGGAAGTGAAGAGAGTAAGAAACCTCATGGTCAAGAACCTTTTTCTACTCCATCCCATTCTCTCCTTAGGCTTCTGGTAGTGTCTTTCACCTGTGTGTTGAGAGACCTTCACTAACTAAGGTAAAGCTGACTTTTGACATTAATTTTGCTGAACTGAATGGAAGATGTACTCCTTGCTCTCTGTCTTTATATTAGAAGGTGATAGCTGAGCTCCTGCTTTATCTCTCTCTAGGACTGATTATCCCTGTGTGTGCTCAGAAAACCTGGTTTCTATGTGTTGGATGAACCCTGTCCTCTGTCAGCTGACTGCAATGTTGTCTTTATCTAGGTCTCTTTTCATGCCTTGGTTCTCTCAAGCTCTGAAGAATATTTAGGGGTCGGGGGGGGGGGGCATCTTTTACCGGAGCATTGGACGGGGAGTGGGTGGGGCAGGCTCTCCTTCCTGGGGGGGTGGAGCCCTCCAAGTCAGCTCCTTGTAGAGAACACGAGCCTTCACACCCATCCAGAGCAGCGTGGACAGTGAAGAGTAGTGCAGGGTTATGCCTACCTATAGTGGGGGAGGTGAGAAGACATCGCAGCTGTGAAGGAAGCCTGGGCAGCAGCCGGCACAATTGTCCCAGAAGCATAGTAGCTGCCTGGGAAAATTCCTTTCATTTTCTCCTTCATTTCCCTGACTCATTCCTTATGATTCTTCATCCTCCCACAGCAGTTTGTTTTTTTTAACTCCTCCAGGGTCTCTGAGGTGGTATCCTAGCTATATCCTACTCAGTGATTCCCCATGGAGGTTCCCACAGTATCCACCCTCTTCCCCCATATTCCCAATGGTCCTCAGGCATCTTCTCCCTCCCAGATTTTCTTCTTACTGGGTCACCCTTACCCTTCAGTTCCTTCTGTCATCCCTCCTTGCCCTGCTTACCCCCATGTTCCTCACTGCAGTTGCCCATGGTGCCATGACTTTCCACTTGTCCTTGCCCTGACCTTCACCTATGTTTTTATTCCTCCTTCCCATAAAACTGGCAGAGGATCTAGTGTCAGACCCATTAGTATAAGCGTCCTCTCTCCTAGGGCAGTACCTAATGCTGTGCATAGACACCTCTCCTCCCCGAGGTCACCTCTCCTCCCATCTGTCTTCCCCACCCTGAGCACTCCCTTCCCCAGTTGCTGCCTTACCGCCTGACAGACAATTAGGTAGTTGGTGAGGGTGATGCCGCCTGCAAAGACAGCCGAAGTCATAGCCATGTGGAAGCATAGGTTCAGCAGCATATGCCAGCCCTTTCTTGAGACATGGATGGAGCTGCCATAGATAGGTCATGCTGCTGGCACCAGGGCTCAGCTGGGGGCATCCCCTAGCCCGCCCACTCTGCACTTTGGGGACAGCAGGTCAGGAGGTGTTGGGAAAGGAATGGGAAGCTTCTATCCTTTACCCTCAAAATGATGCCCTCACCACAAAAATAATGGTATGGGAAAGGTCCCCAACCCCTTTTCTCCATTCCCCAGAATCAAGGACACCACCAACACTGAGGGTAACTTCTCCTATTTTCCCATTTCCCCTCCAAGGACTCCCACCTGTGGTTCAGGATGTAGGTGATGATAGTAGAGAAAAGGCAGAGTAGCAGCAGGGCTGTGCAGGGGTAGACAACAGGGTGCAAAACTGCTCCTGGGCCTCCTGCTTCCCGGGGAAAAGTGCTCAGCTCCTGGGGAGGAGGAGATAGGAAAGAGTCAGGGAGCGAGAGCCCGGGGCTTAGCGGAACGGACAGAACCATATTCAGCGTCAGGCAGGCAATACCCATCTAGGAAGTGCCTACTGTGTGCTGGGCCCTGGGCTCAGTCAATACCCATCTAGGGAGTGCCTACTGTGTGCTGGGCCCTGTGCTCCATGCTACGGATCTAAAGAAAGGCAAAAGGACAGTCCCTGCCCTTGAAGAAGTACCCCCCCCAGCTCCCTAAGCCTGTCTTCTCAAGACCTCCATCACAATTACCCCCTGACATTCTCCTCCTCATTAGGAGAGCATGAGTTTACCAGCCTTCCAGCCACAGTTGATCTAGGAGCCTGCTTTATGGTTTTCTAGCAGCCCACTCCTTCTCCTGGACTTCAGAGAAAACTTGCTGCCCTCATGTACAGGATCCTCAGCCTGCTGGGCACCTGGTGGGGTGAAGCTGGGAGGTGGGGCTGACAAGCTGCGGGGTCCCTTAACTGCATTGTGTGTTTCACCATTTGGGCCAAAATGCAGACACACCCACAATCATATTCCCCCAGATCTATGCATCTAGCCTTTTTCTCTCTCCTAAACTCCACTCATGCCTCATCAACTACTGCCTGCTGGATAGTTCCTCTGGGATGTTCCCCAGGTATCTCACATTGGATATCTCTAAAACAGAACTTGGGCAGTGAAGTGGCACAGTGGATAGAGTGCCAGGCCTGAAGTCAGGAAGACCTGAGTTCAAATCCAGCCCCAGACACTTTTTAACTATGTGACCCTGGGTAAGTCACCTAACTCTATGTGCCTCAAGTTTCCTCATCTATAAAATGAGCTGGAGAAGGAAATGGCAAACCACTTCAGTATCTTTGCTGAGAGAACCTCAAATGGAGTAGAATACAACTGATGAGAGCACTGAAAAGCAGCAATGACAGCAAAAACAGCCAATTTGTCCTCTCCTCTATTTCTGTCCTCTCAGTTACTTAGGCTTGTAATTTCAGGCTCGTATTTCTGGCACTTCACTCTCCCTCAGTCCCTATATCCAATCGGTTGCCTCTGTCCCCTTCTCTCCACTCATATAACCTAGTTCAATCCCTTTTTTGAATTACTGTGTTAGCTTCCTAATATTCCTTCTTCTCAGACACCAGGTATACTTATCATATCTCTCATGCCTGATTTTTGCTCAGGGTGAGGAGAAAGGGAGTGGGACAATTTTGTTCAACTTGGAGAAAATGAAAGCAAAGATTTGAAAAAAAAAAACACCCTGCCTGCATCATTACTGATTCATCTTCTCTGGGCATAGAGCTAAAGTGCTGGGGAAAATGGGCCATGGGTTTGTCCCATGAAAGATAGTCAGTCACACAGGGGAGACTGCAGAGATGAGCCTCGCATCTACACAGTTCTTTTCCTCTGCCTCTGCTTCCTCGAAGGAGTGAGTTTCTTTCCCAGCCCTCCTTCCTTTCTCCCTCTTCTATCTGTCCATCCATCCGTCTGTTTGTCTTTCACACATAGACACATAAACATACCATAAGCACTGCAATATTGCCAAGGTGCTGGCAGTACAGGGAACTGACATTGGATTGGCTAGTGTGGAGCTGGCAGCCCTCAGAACTCCAGCCTCCTGGTCCTCCAGGCCCTTCCATGCTCCACGAGGCCGCCACAGGATCCACCCCTTCAGCCCAATGCCTCAGGGAGACAGCCACTGGCTCTGTGAGGTTCCCGACACCACAGCCACCTAGGAAGGGAGAGACAGAGAGGGGAAATAAAGATTGACTGGGGAGGCCACCATCTTCTACATACAGCCTCTGCTCTGTGCTAGGGAATGGGGAAATGCCAAGAAGTGTAAGACACAACTCTTCCCTTGAGAGGTTTATGGTCTAGTAACACTTATCCTTCATAAGGTATTGGTCCAAATCTAGGCCACACTCCTAAAATGTAGTCTCTTTGAAAACAAAATATAGAGACATATAGGTAGGTATTGAAAAATAATTACACATAGGTGTCTTTTTTTTTTTTTTTTTTTTTTTTTTGGCATGAGTAACTCACTCCGTAGACACAGATTGCTGCTGTGGAAAAACTCCAGCCCCTTATGTGATGAGCCTTTTGACCTTTTTGGCCAAGCTGGTCCTCAGGACCCAGGCACACACTGTATCCCTGGGCCTGTGCTTGAAGCTTCTTCAGTTCTGCAAGTTTGTGGGCCTGCTAGAACTTTAGGCTACCAAGCCTTTCAAGACATCAGTCTCATCTATGACTTGACGAGGCATGGAAGGACTTTAAATGCACTTTATTCATGCACAACATTATTGTATCAAATTCTGTGTGTGTGTGTGTGTGTGTATAAATGCCTATGTACATACATATGTATTTACTAGGGAAGGATTTTTTTTAACATTCCTCAATTCAAATAAAGATTTTTGTTCATTTTTATTAATAGCACTCTTTAGGGGCAGCTAGGTGCTGACACAAAAAGTAGCTGTGTGACTTTGGGCAAGTCACTTAACCCCAATTGCCCTCCAAAAAGCAAAAAAAAAAAAAATAGTACTCTTTATCTCTATTACATTCATTGCTATTTTCTTAGGGTGCATTCTGTTGCATTTACTTGTATTCATACCACACATGTGATATGTACCTAAAGAGATAAATAATAATAATAATAATAATAATAATACTGGGCAGCAAATGACAAGAGTCAAATAAGAAATTCAGATAATTGGATGATTTTCCATAGAAAAGGGAGAAATCACTGAGGCCTGACATGATAAAAGAAAGGCTTCACAGGGATGCTGGGAAAATTTTTTGGTAATTTCTAATCACCAAATTTACCAATTATTATCAAATTACAAATTTTAAAATTTTTTAAAATTTAAAATGAAAAAATTTAAATAATTTAAAATTTAAAAATAAAAAATATCAATAAAAATAAATAAAATTTAAAAATTATTTTTAAAATGTAAGAGGAGTTTTTGCAGGAGGCAAGATAATGAGTTTTGCTTTGGACATGTTGAATTGGAAGTTGGTGATGAGAGACTAGAGGTCAAAAGATGGGGGTAGATCTATAGATCTGGGGAAAAAAACCTACAAAGAAATGATAATTGAACCCGTGGAAGCTGATGAGGTCAACAAGGGAGAGAACAATAGAGGGAGAAGAAGAGAGAGCCCAGCATGAAGTCTTGGGGGACACGGATGACAAGTGAGTGTTCCAGCAAAGAAAGAAGCAAGAAGTGGGAGGTAAACTAGAAGAAGTGTCATGAAAACCTAGACTGGAATGAATATCCAGGAGATGGGAGAGGCACCTCGTGTTGACAACTTTCTCAACAAATTTAGCTTCTAAGGAGGAGGAGAGATATTGATGATAACCAGTAGGGAAGCCTGCCCCAACCACTCCACCCTACAGGATCCCACAGAATCAGAGTATCAGAGGTGAAAGGAAGCTCAGAGGTCATTTATTCTGACTTACACTTGAGCAGAAAAAGATGGTACAACTTGCCCAACAAGCATTGGCTTGAAGGTGGGAGGGCTCCAGAACTTTTGAGCCAGACCATTCCACTTTTCTAACAGTTCCCATCCTTAGAGTTTTTGTTAATATTGAACCCAAATCTGCATCTTTGCAACTTTACCCATTGTTTCTGGTTCTGTTCTCTTGGGTTAAGCAAAACACATTTAAAGGCCTTTCCATGTGACAGCCCTTCACCTAGTATTTCCCTTCTCCTTACTCTTCACTCCAGCCTTTTCTCCAGGGTAAACATCCCTGTTCCCTTCTATTCCTCCTTTCCTAGAACAGTTTTGAGGCTTCTCACTAACCTGATTACTGTTCTCTGGGTGCCCTCTGGCTTTATCAGTGCTCTACCTAAAAGGTAGCCCCCAGAACTGAACAATATTCCAGATGCAATCTGACTAGGATTAAGATACTTTCCTCTTTCAGGATGTTGCTTGTGTTTATGCATTTTCTTCTTTGGTCACTATATTGTATTGTTATAGTCCATCCTCTCCCCCCTCCCCATCTTATACTTGTGCAATTGTATTTTTGAAGCCAAGGGCTGGACTTTACACCTATTAACTTTTACCTTTTTCAACCTGACTCATTTAGAAGGTTTTAGCAATTGTCTAGGCAAGAGGTGATACATGAACAAAGCCTGCTGGGATCCCTTTGGATCCTGATTCTGCCATCTGCTCTTTCTCTTTGTGTCATCCACAAATTTAATGAGAGTGCCATGGATGTGGACAAAGTCTTCTCCAACTCTGCTATTCCTATTCTCTGGACTTGTTGTGTAGGGCCTTTTGTTCTTGTTGTTCAGCCATTTCAGTCGTGTCCAACTCTTCATGACCCCATTTGGGGTTTTCTTGGCAAAAATACTGGAGTGATTTGCCATTTCCTTCTTCATCCCATTTTACAGATGAAGAAACCGAGGCAAACAGGGTTAAGTGACTTACCCAGGGTCACACAGCTAGGAAGTATCTGAGACTAGATAATTTTTCTAAATTAGTTATTCTTTAATTATTGTCTTGCTTTACATTTAATATGTGTGTCCTGTTTTCCCAATTTAGATAGTGGGTACTCAGTATTTCCTATAGAGCTGTGTGTGTAGTAGTGGAGGGGTGGGTGGGTATGGGAACACAGGAGGCATAGTGAATGTGAAGTTGTATTTGTGTGTGTATTAGGGAAAGGATTTTCACATGCAGTTTAGAATCCCACAGCCCTTCTGGAGCATAACATCTAATCTTGCCCAGGAGCAAGTCTTTGTTCTCACCCCTGAACCCTTGCTCATGCATGTCTCATCTCTTCTGGAATAGCTAGAAGGCACTATCCACTCCTCTTCACTTCTTAACCTGTCCTTCAAATCCCAGCTGCCTTATTTCATCTCCAAGGCCTTCCCTCACCCCTCCAAGCCCAGAGTGATCTTGCCCTTTGCCGTGCTCTTGGGAAAAGAATTTGGTCTCTTACTGGTTCCGGCAAAGATGACAGGAGTGGCCACCCCACGTCTCTTGCTGGGCCCCACGGTTCCAGGGCGAGAGGTGTTGCCATGACTTCTGAAGAGGCGGCCATTGCGGAAGACAAGCAATTGCAGGGTACAGTCTGGGGGAATTGGGGGGGCTAGGGCAGTCGGAGGAGATGAGAACAGGCTGGGGGGCAGCTGGATGGAAGCCAGGGCCACGCTGTTCTGGGAGGGGACATAAGAGCTCCTTAGAGACACCAAGCTTTCTTGGCCCTTTGACCTTGACCCATTAGACTCACCCTCAGATCTTCCTCTCCTCCCCCTCCACAATAATAAAGATCAACCCAGACCTCAGCTCCAATTTTGGCTCTCCTCAATCATCCAACCCCCACCCCTTTCCTGGGCCTGATTTCTCCTCAGGACCCCACATCTCAGTAATACCCCACCCCACCCCCACCTCTATCTCTACCCTTGGCCAGTACCACTACCTTGATGTGGAAGGTGGACAGGGAGATATTGGGCCGCCCAGTGGTACAACGGAAACGGAGTTGTTGATCAGCAAGGGTCTCATGCTCAGGCTGAGGATCTAGTCCAGGGGGCCCTGGGCGATGCCCAGAGACCACTGGCTCCCGTTTCTGGTAAGCTGTACAGCTAAGGCCCACATAGCTGTGGGGTTTGATGAGGTGTGCCTCCAATACCACATTCCTTGAATTCTAGGGATGAAGATGCAGTCATCCAATAAGCTGAGACACCCCATCTCCCTTCATACACCACGAATCCAAGTTACAGTGAATTTTACTTGTCCCCCTGTTCCAGCAGCCTCAAATGGAATGACCTGTCAGAAAGTATTTCCCTGGGGTGCCTGTGACACTCCCTCACCTCTTACATTGGGAGGAGGATTCTCCTCAGTCTTCCTGCCTAATTCCAATTCCTTCAAGGCATGGAGACCACTTTCCCCAATTAGCTCCCTCAAACCCCTTTAAGAGGTTTTCCTAGAGTACTTCAACCAAGACTGTTCTGTGTCTCCTCTGAATGCTCTTCATGGGTGTTAATCTCATCTCCCTCAACTATACTGCAAACTCCTTGAAACCTGAGACTGCATTTTACACATCTATATTCCCCTTCCCCCAAACACATAGCTGACACACAGGTACTCAGTGAACACCGTTTGATTGGCTCTCCTCATCCATGGAATGGGAGCACTGAATAAACAATCCCTAAACTTTTAATAATGTCCTGAGGAACTGAACTGGCTTCTAAGATACTAGGATCCTCTTCTGCCCCCTTTGTTACCACAGAGATGTGCTGGGCATGAGGGCTGAGGGCAACCCCTCCAATACGTTCCAGGGCTCCAATGATGCCGCTGCAGGCCTTGTCCTCCCGCTGGGCCAGCCATAGTAGGTGTTCATCGACAAGCATCAGGTTACTGGCCATGTCAACCATCACCTCCACCAGCTATTGGAGAGAAGGCCCCATGCATTGGATGATGACATTGTAGGGAAATAGTTTGGTGCTAAAGGCAATCTAACAAGAGTTAGGGAATTGGAGAAACTGGAAAGTCAGGAGGTCTAGGGCAGATTTGGGACATGTAGGGTGAAGCTTTATAGAAATCTTACCTCTTTAATCTGGTCAACATAGCCCAGAAATTTCTGGATCATCTGTGCCACATAGACCACGTCCATCATGTCTGTGAAGCCTGCAGCCTCGGCTGTGTAGACACGCAGCTGGTGTGCCAGGGTCAGTGCATTGGAAGCATTTATAGGCATCTGAAAGAGGCATTGGAGTGGGGGAAGGAAGGTCCAGACTCCCCTCCACCTCACCCCATCCTGAACCAGAATAATGAAGGTGGAGAATTGCCTAATCCCTTCCCCACCCTAGCTGGCTGTTTTTAATGGGTCATGACTCACAGAGAAAGCCTGTAGGGGTGCAGAGCCCCTTCAATCAGTTGTTGCTGATAAAGACCTGAGGTCTTCACCATACGTGGTCAGCCCATGGATCACTAGCACTATGGGGCTAGCTCAGTCTCTAAACTACCCATACTCTACTTCCATACACTTGAAGCAGGGAAGAGTCAATAGCCTAGGAGTGTGGAGCTGCCAAGAAGTCCTTGGTTGTCCTGTCTCCTTCCTTGCTTTTACTTCCCTAACCCATTCATCTATCCATTCCTTCAGGCTCTACTCCTAACTCTCCAGAGTTTTTCTACCCTGTCACAGCAGCCTCTTTACTCTGGAAGGGTACTTTACCTCTGGACTTTTCATACTGGAAATGCATTCCACCCCTTCCCCAGGTATCAGGAAAGAATGGTGGTCCCTGTTCACCCCAATCCCTTCCTTCTCCATTTTATAGCCTTACCAGGACGAAGGTATAGAGCACACGGGTGATATCATTGGTGTAGAGGCAGTGGGAATAGTCCCCTGGCTCCCAGCGCCCAGTCCGGTCACAGCGCCGAGAGGCCCTGGTTCCTGGTGTGCCTCCACTGAGAGGCACTGAGGTGAAGGGGTACTGAAGGCAGGACTGGTAAGCTGTGATGCCTCCCAGCGTTCGAGGCCACCTGGGAGCAAGGGAGGGTTGAGGGTTCAGGGATCAAAAGGACATATATCTGACCCTCTATGTTCTATTCAGCCTCACCCTCACCCTTCCTCTCTCCCCTGTCCCTTAGCATGGTGCTATTCTGTTCCTCAAGGAACAAATATGTGGAGTGGGTACACAATGAAGGAGAAAAAATGTTTCCCACTCTACCTCCCTCCACCTCAGTTTAAATCCTGCTCCTGCTGTATGACTTGGGGAAAGATTTCACCTCACTGGGCACTGTTTCCTCATCTGTAAAATGAGAGAGGTTGGAGTAGGTTTTTATTAATGATTTAAGCACCACAATCTGGTAGATTGAAAATGGAGCTATGAAATAAGGAAGGAAACTACATCTTGCTAAAAGGTACCATAGACAAAGAAGTAATATCATATATGCATCAAGCGGCATGGCATCTAAATTCTTAAAGGAGACACTAAGTGAATTACAGGAGGAAGTAGCAAAACTGTACTAGTTGGAGACCTCAACTTTCCCTTCTCAGAAACAGATAAATCTAACTAGAAAATAAACAAGAAAGAAGGAGGTCAACAGAGTTTTTAAAAAGTTAGATATGAATGACCTCTGGATAAACTGGCACCTATATTAGGTATATGTATTAGGGCATAAAACCATCACAATAAAATGCAGAAAGACAAATATTAAATGCATCCTTTTCAGATCATAATGCAATAAAATTACATTCAATAAAGGGCAGTGGAAAGATAGATTAAAAATTAATTGGCAACTAAATAATCTATCCTAAAGAATGAATGAATCATAAAACAAATCTTAGAAACAATCAATAATTTCATTAACAGGAATGACAACAATGAGACAACAATACTAAAATTTATGGGATGAAGCCAAAGCAGTACTAAGGGGAAGATTCATATCTCTAAACTCTTACATCAATAAAAGAGAGAAACAACAGATCATTGAATTGAGACAATTAAAAAAACACTAGAGAAAGAACAAATGAAAACGGAATCAGGAAGAATTGGGGTTCCCCCCCCATTTCTGCCCGTATCCTGGCAGTGTGAGTGACTTTGATAAGTCCCAGCCCCTCCGGGCTCTATGGCACCCTAAGACCATAGAAACTGCAGAGTAGCTGCTAATCAGCACTAACTGCCTTCTTAGGAGTCCCCTATATTAATGAAACCACAGGTCTAGACCAAAAATAAAGTGACTTAAAGGCATAAATGGGCCTTCTTATCAGATCTGCAGATGACACAGAGGTAGCAGTGATGACTAACACAATGGATGACAGTCAGGATTGGAAAAGCCTAGAACCCTGGACGGAATCTGTTCAGAGGAAATGTACTAGAAGACTCTAGAGCAGTGGTTCTCAACCTTCCTAATGCTGTGACCCTTTAAGACAGTTCCTCATGTTGTGGTGACCCCCAACCATACAATTATTTTCATTGCTACTTTATAACTGTAATTTTGCTACTGTTATGAATTGTAATGTAAACATCTGATATGCAGGATTTACAAATTGAACATAACCCACAGGTTGAGAACCGCTGATCTAGAGAGTCTGTGGGCTCATCAGTGGGGATATTCCTCACAACAAGCTACTCCCAACCATACCTGCCTGTCCTATGGGAATCTTGTCTGTGTACTTGTGTAAGTTGGCAGAGTCCAATGTACTAGGGGCCTTCCTTGAGCCCCTTTGACATCCCAAGTGCAGTAAGTAGTGCAGTGGCTAGAGCATTGGGTCAAGAAGGCCTGAATTTAAATGCAGCCTTAGACACTTACTAGCTGTGTTACCCTGGGCAAGTCACATAACCTCTGCCTGCTTCACTTTCCTCAATTGTAAAGTAAGTATATAAGCAACACTTGCCTACCTCCTAGAGTGGTCCTAGGATCAAATAGATGCAGTGCATGGTAAATAGGAGGCACTTAGTAGATGCCTGTTCCCTTCCTTCAAGGATTTCAGTGATGCATTCAGGCGGTCTAGTCCATTCTCCCTCAGTCTTACCATATGAACTAGCCCGGTTTTTTTCCTTGCACATTTCTTCGGTGACATCCTGGTTTTTCCTTCCTATTCCTTGTACACAATATGCTACAGTCTGCCTATGCCCACCGTATGCTCCTTTATTCCCACTGGGTGAGCCACAGTTTCAGTTCTTTGGAGACTAACCTGTGACTCAGAGCTATATGACATCATGGGAAGAAATTTGCTTTGCTGTTGTTTTTGTCTTGTCCTGTGATTTCAGTGGAAATGGAAGGAAACTCCCCCTATCAATGCAGATCAAAACTATGCTACAATTGATCATTCTAGAGCATTGACTAGGGTAATATGAATATCATAACAATAGCATTTTATATAGTGCTTTAAGGTTTGCAAGGAACTTTACATATAACACCTGATTTTTTAAAATTAATGTTTAAATTAATGAAATGCTCTTCTTTTATTAATTAATTTTCTTCCCCTTTCCCTCTCTCCACCCCTAAAGAGAAAGGAAAACAGAACCCTTGTAACAAATATGTAAAGTCAAGCAAACCTAAATTTTTTGGACATGGCCAATGAAGGCACTGTCTCAATCTGTGCTCCAAGCCCATCACCTTTTTGTCGGGATGGGTGATCTCATTTGGTTTTTACAACAACCTGTGAAGTAAGTGTTATCATTATTTCCACTTTGCAAATGAGGAAACTGAAGCTAAGAGGCAAAGTGACTTACTCAGGAAGATACGACCAGTACATGAAAGGCAGGACTCAAGCCCAACTCTTTCTGACTCCAACATCAGCTCTTTTTAAAAAATTATTTTTATTTTTAAGAGGCAATTAGAGTTAAGTGACTTGCCCAGCGTCACACAGCTGCTAAGGTTTGAAGCTCAATTTGAACTCAGGTCTTCCTGACCTTAGGATGAGTGAAGATCAACTCTTTACCTACTATGCTACACTGTCTGTCTCTCTGCCATGGAAAGAATATTAGTGTTGAAGAGATGGGCCTTTGTTTTAGGGAGAAATTTGGGGTCATTAAAATTCCCTAAAGACAAATCAGTCTCTTTTCTTTTTGTTCAATTCTGGGCCCAGATCATTTTCCATTCACAAAGTCTGTCCAATAGAAGAGTAGATAAGAGAGAGAGAGAGAGAGAGAGAGAGAGAGAGAGAGAGAGAGAGAGAGAGAG
>CM053595.1:219218902-219244897 GCA_028646575.1 Pseudocheirus occidentalis
CTCAGGGATGAACAGCTCCCAGGTCCTTGTCCTCTGCAAACATCAGTTTCGTCCAAGGGGAAGCCTTTTCTTCATTTTGACTCTGGGTGGTCTCTCTGATTCCCTGGATCCCCTTCCCTGGTCCCAGCTCCCTCCTGAATCTAGGTGATTGTCTGGCAGATAAATTGTCAGATTGTCTGACACATAAAAAGAAACTGAAAAGGGGTTACCTGTGCTGGGGCATGATGGTTGTGGAGTTGAAACCAAGGAGAGTAGCTAATGGTAAATTAAAAATATATCTTTTAAAGACAAACTGCCATTTTGTAGTGTTTCCACCATCTGATACTAGTGGCCTTGATTTTTTGAACCCAAGTATGAGGCTTTAAACTTGGTTGCTTCTATCTTAGTAACATCTCTATTATTTATTTCCTTCTCTCCTCTGACACTGCTACCTGCTGGTGTAGACCCTCATCGCCTCATGCCTGGCCTGCTGAAATAGCCCTACTGTTAGATCTCACTACTTCAAGTTTCTCCCCAGGCCAGAGTTCATCTTTCCACTCAGTTATCAAATTGCTTTTTCTATAGTACAGATCTGACTATGTCACTTCCCCCTCTCCCTCACACCTGTTTCAGTAAATTTCAGCGGTTCCCCATTACCTCTAGGACCAAATATAAAAAATCCTCTGTTTGGCTTTTAAAGCCCTTTGGACCCCATGCTAGAGCTCTCTCCCACATTATCTCTGCCTCCTGGCTTCCTTTGGGTCTCAGCAAAAACCCCACCTTCAGCAAGAGGCCTTTCCTGATCCTCCTTAATGGGATTATCCCCAATTTATTCTATACAGATCTCTTCTGAACATCATTTGCATGTTGTCTCTCTCCTATTAGACTGTGAAATCCCAGGTGTAAGCCCCAAGTCTGCCTTTTTGTTTAATCACCAGCAACTGACACATTGCAGATTCTTAAATACTTGTGACTTGGCTTTCGTTGACACTGCAATAAGAGAGGAAGGTAGGTACACAGTACCAGGCTAGCTCAGAGGGGAAGAGAGAGATCTCTCCAGGATAAAGGGGGCTAGTGGAGTGTTCAGTGTGTGCAGGATACTGTGATATGAGGCACAACAGACAGGATGAAAACTGCCTGTCCGACCACCCCCTCTATCACACTCCAAGCAGGTTCTGGGCATTGCCCTCTCTGAGTCTCCAGGGAAGTCTTATATCCAGGCAGGGGTTAATGAAATCTACTCTCTCCTATTGGGGTGGGGGTGGGAGTGGGGGTGGGGAGGAAGCCAGGGTCAGTAGGGGGGAGGCCCTGTTCCTACCAGGCATGTTTTGCAGAGTTGCACAGTCACTGAACAGAAATAGCTGGAAAGAGCAATAAAATACCCCACCCAGCCCTTCCCATCAGCAGGGCACTCACACAGCCGACCACCACCCCTGCCCTCCTCCTCTGGGACCCAGCCCTTTCCCTCTAACCTCTTCGATAACCCTGAAACCTAAGCAGATAGGAGGGAGGGTGGGGGCAGGAAGAAGCCAGTGCCAAGCTGCCCCTAGAAGGGAAGGAGTCAAGAGGAGGAAGCTCTCAGCAGAAGGGCCAGGCCTGGGGATGCCCACACACATGGTGCTGGACCAGATCTCTCCCATACAGACATGCACAGGATCCATCCACGAACACAGATTGGGCACACATACTGCCCTTGGAGTCAGATTCACAGTCTCTCGAAGGGACAGCCTGGTTGGTCAGTCTCCCTCCCTTCTCCACTCCAGCATTCCCTGGGGCCCAGGCATTTGCCCCCTGGGCCAGTTGTGTAGTCTCAGACTTTGGAAGGGCCTGGCCTCCCACCCCTCTGTAGGGGAGGTGGGGGTGGGGGGGAGGACTGGCAGAGGGAAACACATTCCTCATTGTGTCACTTCCCTTCATGGGCTGCCAAGGGGCTGAGGCCGCAGCCCCTTCCCCCTCTGCCCCCCACCCCTTCCCTCTCTGCTAGCCAGTATTTATTCCCATTTCCTCCCCCAGCCCCCACCCTGCCTGCCCAACTGATGCTTTGCAGATGGGGGCTGAGTTGCGCCTGGGCTGCCCCTCTGCTCAGTCCCCAGTGCCTCTTCCTGCCTTTGGTTTCCTGCAGGCAGCCTTTAGACATTTGGGGGCCTCTTAGAGCCCAGGGGCCTGGGCTGGGGAGCCTCATGTTCTGAGGAGTAGCAGTGCACATCAAGGCCAGTAACTAAAAGAAGGGGTACTGGTGGGCTGGAAATAGGTTGAGCCCATGGTCCCAGTCAGAGCTGCTGCTAGCCCCCAGATAATTGTCTGGATGCCACCTGGCAGTGACACAGCTGAGTAGTCAGTTGGACACTCCCGGTTTGAATAGAGGGCAGGGGCAGAGGGAATCTCTCTCATAGACTCATAAAATATCAGAGCTGCAAGGGATTCTACCAGAGATCATCTAGTCAAGGGATTCTGAATCTGAGGCCATGGATACAGTTCAGGATGTCTATGAACTTGTATGAAGGAAAAAAATGGCATCATTATTTCAACATGATTGCTTTCCTTTGTAATCTTAAGTCTTTCATTTTATGCCTTTGAAAACATCATTCTGAGAAGAGGTCCACCGTAACATACAAAAAGGTTAAGAACCCCTGATCTAGACCAACCCCCTCATTTTACAGATGGGGAAACTGCGGCCCTGAAGTAGAAGTAATTTACCCCAAGTCATAAAATTATTTAGTGATACAGCTGGGCCTAGAACTCAAGTGTCTGGATTCCCAATCTCCCTCCCCACCCCTTCTCTCTTTTCAGAAAGGCCTCCCTTTCCTCTCATCCCCTCCCCCTTCACCAACACACATGTGGCTTCCTCTGTATCTTGGAGAAGGTGGAATGTGTCAGTCAGACTCCTAGGGCGTCTTCGGAGGTATAGGAACCCACACTTATTGACTTCGACACCACACATCCTATACCTTTACAAAGGGAGCCTCAAGCCACACGCAGGAGGGTGTCCCGGGATCCTTCCCTCTGACATTCTAGACTCGGCTCGTCAGCTCAGACGCTCATGAAGAGGGCTGGGTGGAGTGGCCCAGAGCTGGCTCCCTCTAGCCCCCACAGACCTCCCTGCCTGTGAGTTTGCAAACCAAATTACAGGGTCTGAGGCCACAGAACAGCTTCCCCTGGGGCCCTACAGGACTTCCAGGGTTAATTAGAACTTGGAGTCTGGCTGACAACTGGTAAAGACGGCACCCAGGCACCCACGTTCTGGGAACAAATCTCCAGGTGGCAGCTGTCAAAGCCAAGTGTCCTCCCCCTCCTCCTCACATTCAGGGCCCCTCTGCAGGCTTTCTGTCCTCATGGTACTGCAGACATCTTGCCTTTTCTCAATTCCGTTTTCCCTCCTGGGTCAGAAGGAGAGCAGCCCCTTTAGCTTCTCCACAAGAGGTTTGGTGGCAGCAGCTTCTATCCTAGATTCCTCCCTAGTTAATATGGGGGTGGAGGAAGGAGGGAGGCGGGAAAGACAGCAGAAGCATCCTCATATCCCTGCCCCCATCCACAGGCTAATAGAAACCACCTGGACTGTAAGGAACACACTCTCTCCTCCTTCCTCCAGCGAAGATTCTGTTTCTAATGAGTGCCCCAGCACCAGCCGCATACCAGCCCTCAGGGCTCATTAATCTCATTAGGCAGCTACAAATCATTATGGGGCCCACCAAGTTACCTTCCCCAAGCCCTTTTCCTCTGGCTCAGACACGTGTCTGTGTGTGTGCATCCAGGAGTGTATAGGAACATGCCTGCCAGGGCACAGAGGGAAATGAGTGCTCCTTTTCCTTGCTTCTCCCAGCAGTGGTCCTCGGCATCCTCAGTGGACCAGGAAAGGTTTCTGGGGGTCACCCCATTCAGTGTCCATAGAGTTAGCGCTGGAAGGGACCTTGCAGACCACTTCGTCCAACTTTCTCATTTTTCAAATGAAACACAGAAGCCCAGGGAGAAGTGATTTCCTCAAGGCTATGCAGCTGGAGGCAGGATCTGAACCCGCGTCTTCCTAACTCCAGGTGCAGCAGACTATATAAATCACCTATTCCTGGGAGCATGTATAGTGAAAAGAATCCTGGATTTGGAGTCTGAGCACCTGAAATCTCCTCTGGGTTCTTTTTTTTACTACTTGGGTGACACTGAACATTTCATTTCTTTTCTCTGAGCCTCAGTTTCTTTATAAAAGGAAGAGGTTGGAACAGATGTTCTCTAAGGTGCTTTTCTGCTACAAATTCTCTTAATATTTTCTTGTATGCATCTGGCAAAGGGAATCACTATTGGGGTGGTGTGGGGGTGGATGTAAAGGAACAGAGAAAAGAATTTTCAGTCTAGCAACAATTTTAATTTCATTCAAAAACTGCCTGAGACTAGACTGGGTAGGTGGATGTAAATAGGGCACATTCCAGGGGAGGAGAGGAGGAAGCAGCCTTTTTTTGCACATAGCCAGGCTGAACCCTTCTGGGTGGTGGGTGCGGGAGGCTGGATCCGAATGGCTCCTCCCCTTGAATGTTGAGCTCTGACCCAGGGCTCCCCAGATGAGACTTCCTGGCCGGGAGTCAACTAAGCGCCCCTCCCCTTTTCATATTTTTCCAGTCTCTGTAGTTCCCATCCAAAATCAAAGCCTTAGCCAACAAAACCCTGTAAAAGAAGTATTCTTAAAACCATGGGGGTATTTTCCCCTCTCCTTTCAGAGCACAGACCTCTGGAGACCATCCTAGACATTTTTTCTGTCTTTACACACTCACCTTCTCTCCCACACTCATACAAATTCGAGTTACCTTCCCTTCCCTGCACAGACCAGGACTTGTATAACTAAATAGGTGGCTTAAGGGAGTCTATTAGGACAGAGGCAGACAGAGTCTAAGACCAGAATAAAGGAGACCAGAATTTGGCCTGTGGTAGGCTGATGGACAGAGAAGGGTATCTAGTCATAGACAGAGAAGGGTATCAGTCAGGAACAGCATTACTACAATAGGAATATTGTTAGACTTGGTGTTAAAGACACCTGGGTTTGGATCGAGGGTTTTGACACTTCATAGCTTTGTGTCTTGGATCAAGTTACTGAGTCTGTTTCCTCATCTGTAAAATAAGGAAATTGGACTAGATCATCTCGCCCAGGGCTAATAGATCATTCATGTGCTAATTAATTAGCTCATTAATGAACTAATAGGTCATTAATAATGCAGCAATCTGGGAAGAAGAGCCTAGGTTTCCGGCACTCTTCTGAAGTTAGGAAGCAGCGACCTAGATTCCTAACTGCTTGCGTAAAGAGAGTAAAGCCACTTGGTCAGCTTTTGGCAGCCAGAGATAGTTTTAAAATCTCTGCTTTTGTGTCTTCTCATTTTCTCTGTCAAATTATTTTAGGCTTATTATAGTATAAGTTTTAGAGAATGTACCAGTTCATGCACACACACTATATACACATTCTTACTGCCGAGATACACTGAAGAGATACTGACTGTACATCCCCCCCCACTCCTACACATGCAAACACGCCCACTCTTTGTACACTCACACACACACACACAAACACACTCTGGAATATTCAGACATGCACATACTCTCACTATCTTCTGATCTGCAAACACAACCTTTGCTCGTGGCACTCAATCTGATTTTAGACTTTTTTTTCCCCAGCCCTTTGCTCTCTTTCCTTATCTAACCGTCCCCATGTTCCAGATTTCAAGGATCCCAACAGGCCCTGATCAGTTTTCCCTGATCCCACAGGACCTGAGCAGGCAGGATCCATTTGACATTCTGCAGAGAAGTGATGGGGATAGAGAAAAGGTAAAGGAAATGAGAAATTTTAAGCTGAAAGGGATTGTTACTGCCTGGTGTTTGTTTCAACAGAGTAAGGGTTAAAGGCACCTGAATTAGAAGCCACACCTATAAGGACCCTAAAGATCACCTTTTTTCAGTCATGTCCTTCTCTTTGTGACCCCATTTGGGGTTTTCTTGGCAAAGATACTGGAGTGGTTTACCATTTCCTTCTCCAGCTCATTTTACAGATGAGGAAACTGAGGCAAACAGGGTTAAGTGACTTGTCCAGGGTCATACAGCTAATAGATGTCTGAAGCTGGATTCCAACTTGTGAAGATGAGTCTTCCTGATTCTAGGACCAGCGCTCTAGCTATCCACTGTACCCACCTAGCTGCCCCAAGATCATCTTTGCATCTTAGTAAATATCTGTTGAATTTATTTTACTCATTTTGCAGATGAAGAACTAAGACCCAGGGAGGTGAAGGATCTAGGTCACATGACCAGGTTTCTTGTTGTCAAACCCTCTGCTCTTTCCGTAACATTATAGATGCTTTCATATAAGCAGTGATTCAGTTCAACAAACATGGACTTATCAAATGCCTACTGTGTTCTGGGCATTGCCTAAGTCAGGGGTGGGGAACCTGAGGCCTCAAAAGGGCTGCTCTTGAGGACCTAGATGGCCACACACAGCCTCAAAGCTGCAGGTTTTCCACCCCTGGTCTAAGTGATGGGGGTACAAAGATTAAAATTTCCTGCTCTTAAGGAACTCACTTCCTACCAGGGTGAGTCACATACACAGAAAATGCTAATACAGAATAGGGAGTGAACCGGACAAAAAAAAAATCAGATAAAGTATGCCAGGATTATTTGAGACAGAAGACAATACTAATTGGGGGGTTGGGAGAGCTGAGAGTGGTACCTGATATGAAGCTGGAGGATTCTGATAGGTGGGAATGAAAAATGAGTGTGAATTCCAAGTATGGGGCTGGGGGTTAGGGGGTTGGGACAGCTTGTGCAAATGTACAAAGGCAAGGCATGGAATGCTGAGGTCAGGGAGCAGCTGGAAGTCCAAGTGGTTTGGAAGAGACAATTCTTGGAGGGGAGGAATTGGAAACAGGACCGAAAAGGTAGGTTGCAATCAGATTGTATATTAAAGCAGAAAGAGAAGTCCTAGGCTTTTGTTCTTTTAGCTTTTCCTTAACAAATTTCTAAGAATAAATAAATATGTTCCTATCTTTCCTCCCTCTATTCTTTAGGATCTGACTTAGTGAATGTCTTTCATACTTTTAAGGACTGAAGATTTTCTCCCTGTGGGATCATTCTCCTTCTGCCCAGGAAAACTGCAGCTCTGACTAGGCCTTGTTAGGAAGTCTTCTTGAATTGTACTGGGCAAAAAATATCCTTAGAACCTTTCTCTTCCTTCCAGAGTAAGCCCTTCCTAACTGCCCCAGCTGCTAGTGCTACCCCTCCTTAACTACCTAGGCTTTCACTTTTGTGTTAAGTTGTGTCCAACTCTTCATGACCCCATTTGGGGTTTTCTTGGCAAAGATACTGGAGTGATTTACCATCTCCTTTTCCAGCTCATTTTACAGATGAGGAAATGGAGGCAAATGGGGTTCAGTGACTTGCCCAGGTTCACACAGCTAGTAAGTGTCTGAGGCTGGATCTGAAGTCAGGAAGGCTTGATGCTCCATCCACTTTGCCACCTAGCTGACCTGTCTTTAGCTACCTTATCATGATATCGATCCTGTTTATTCACACATGTACTTTTTGTCTCCCCCGATAGAATATATGCTCCCAGAAAGTAGAGATTGTTTCATTCTTTGTATCTGTATCTCTAGCACCAGACACGTTGCGGGTGCTTAATAAATGCTTGTTGTTTGATTGATTCATTTCTAGGCAGCTGGGGTGGGGGGTGGTGGGGATGAACCTCTCTGTACTTTGCTAGTCCTCAGAACAGACTGCAGTGGGCCCACAAGCAAAGCCTTCACAGCTCGGTAGAACCTGCAAGAGTTCATGATTTCCTGGAATAGTCTTCCATAACCTAGGGTCACCACTCCGGGATGATAAGGGACAGGAGGGAGGATATTAAATAGAGATCGCCAGAGTTGTAACTAGCATGAGGTGAGTGGGGCTTTGCCTCAGGGCGCATACAGGGAAGGAAAAGCAGGTTTTCTTCTTGTAACCATGTAACTTCTTGTAATTGAATTAGATCTCACAGTCAAGTCTGGCCACTTTTCAGGGTCCTGTCATATGGCACTCCTTCCAAATGACCCTCACTTGATGAGCCTCATTACCCTTTGTTGGGGTAAGAGCTGAGCCCTCTCCCATCATAACTGCATCAGAGGATGGCTTGTCCTCTGCACTGCCACTGGCTTCCCACCACCCACAGACTGTTTTTTTGCCCCAGACGAACATATCCTAGTTGTAACTGTGGACATTGCAATGTCAGATCACTGAACCAGGGACCTCAAGTGAGATTTGATTCTGGGTACCAAAGAATGCCCAGGAAGTACTCCAAGTTGGCTCATGTTTGCAATATCCAGTAACTAAGAATTGATCAATCAATAAACATTTATTAAGTGCCTACTATGAACCAGGTACTGTGACAAGCATGAGGATATAAGGAAAAAAAAGACAGTCCCTGCCCTCAAGGAGTTTCTAATCTAATGAGGGAGGCAAAGGGCAAAGCAATCTCTACAAAGCAAACTGCATACAGGATAAATAGGAATTAATTTACAGAAGGAGAGCACTGGAATTAAGAGGAATCAGGGAAGGCTTCCTTTAGACAGTGGTTCTCAACCTGTGGGTTATGTTCAATTTGTAACAATGAAAATACATGCTGCATATCAGATATTTATATTACGATTCATAACAGTAGCAAGATTACAGTTATGAAGTAGCAATGAAAATAATTTTATGGCTGGGGGGTCACCACAACATGAGGAACTGTATTAAAAGGTCATGACATTAGGAAGGTTAAGAACCACTGCTTCAGAAGGTGGGATTTTAGTTGGGGCTTAAAGGAAACTAGGAAGGTCAGTGACTGGACTTTTAGTAACATCTCCTACTGGTTCACAGAGTCCAGCAGCCCTTCCTCTACCTCCCACATCCTTGCCACCTCCTACCAGGGTGGAAGCCTGGAGGGAGATGAAGCTGAATTTGCCTCAGACACTTACAGTTTCTCCAGCATATAAAGTCCAGAGAAAGAGCCGTTCCGGAGTCCGGTGAGCTTGTTACTGCTTAGGAGCCTGTGAAGAGTGAGAAACAAATGGGAAGAAAATGCCTGTTACTGGCAGCAAAACTGAACAGACAAACCGACAGACACACCTCGATCCACAACTTCCTAGCATACTTGGTGGATGGGGTCAATAAGGTCCCTCTCTCAGATCACAGAGGGCAAGGAGGCTGCCCTTGGATCCCATCCTCTATAGCCAGATTTCCCAAAGAGCCTCCCACTGAGGGAAGGAAGCAATGCAGGGAGAGGGGGGATTGGATTCCTTTGGACAGGTTCTGGGAAGGGTTAGTGGTTCTGAGACATCCCAGAACTCTCCCCTCCAAGTTATCCTCTGCCATTGTTTGCATCCCCTACTCAAAGTATGTGGGAGTTTTGCCTATATGTTCATACCTACCCTTCATCCTCAGCCCCAAGGCCAGCTTCAGCTGAGAATGAAGATCTGTCTCCAAGGGGTCAGCTGGTGGGCTGAAGGCTTCAGGAGCAGCTCTAGCTCCAAGCTAAGACTTGCCCAGATTTCTTTGGTTTGTTTTTTTCCTCAGTCAAGGAGGAGGGAACCCCCATGTAGATGGCACTCCCCTTTCCTCTCATAATGCTTTTTCCTCTTCATCCTTTCCACTAGCCCCTTTTCAGCCAGACCCTCAAAAGCTTCAAGTGGAAAGGCCCTGGGTTCATGAGCAACACAGTCAGGGGCCCAGCCAAGGGGTTCAGTCACTCCCAGCTAATTGCTCATTAGAAATCTTTAATGAGCCTCTTAGTGTCCATCCCCAATCCAGGATAGTTCCCCTTTCCTGTGGCCTGGGGAGAGATAGGTCAGAGGAGGGAAAGGTTGGGATCCTGAGTCTCCCAAGGGAAGACCTTTTAGGAAAAGACTGGGATAGGACAGTCCCAGAGGAAACTTTGGGCAAGTTTTTAACCTTAGCATAGATCTAGAGCTTATTTAGTAAAAGAAAAAAGTTCAGTAAAAACTGCGTATTTTACAAATGGGAAAACTAAGGCCAGGAAATGTTATGTGACTTGCCCAACATCAGGCAGGTTGTAAGTGGCTCATCCATGACTCCATTAAACTATAAACCTTCCTGGGCCTCATTTTTTCTATTTGTGAAATGAAGGGGGTTAGATGGTAACATTACTTAACCTTTACTGTGTTGTGGACTCTGTTAGTAGTCTGGTAAAGCCTATGGATTCCTTTTGAGAATAATGTTTTTAATTGCACTTAGATAAAAATGTATAAGACTGCAAAGGAGGGGCACCTAGGTAATTGAGTAAATAGAGCCCCTGCTCTGAACTCAGGAGGACCTGAGCTCAATTCCTGCCTCAGACATTTACTAGCTGTGTGAGTCACTTAACCCTGATTGCCTCAAAAAAAATTACAAAGGGAGACTATTATATTGAAATAGCTATTAAAATATTCTTTTAAAAAAGTTCTTGGATTCCAGGTTAATAACCCCTACTTTAAGGTCTCCTCCAGCAGAACAATTCTAAGCTTCTATTGATTCACTGGAACTGGGCTCTGTTAGGAAGTGGATGGATCGAGGTAACAGGCATCCAAGCCGCTGTCCCTCTCAGTCACCTGTCTGCACTGGGCAGCTAAAGGCTGAAGCATGAAGAGGAGGGGGAATTTATTGGATTAGAGGGGGAGAAGAAGAGATAACCCTCCTCCTCAATCCCTTTTCTGATGTCAGAGGGAGTAAGAAATTCTAAAATCCTAGTAGGGCAATGTGTGTGTGTGTGTGTGTGTGTGTGTGTGTGTGTGTGTGTGTGGTGTGTCCCCAAAGCATCCTCCCAGTCACTTTGTTAGCCACGAGACTGTGGTTAATAGAGTAAAGCAAATCATCAGAGTCGGGAGGCTGGAGATAGAGAACAATGGAGAATCTGGGGGAGCCCAGCATATTGCATTCCCATCCTTGAAGGGGACTGCAGGGAAGCAGAATAGGGATGTGACCCTCAGACTTCAGATCTGGAAACTTAGTCACTTATTAGCCATGTGACCCTGGGCAAGTAATTTCTTTTCTCTAGGCCTCAGTTGCCTTCCATGTAAAACGAGGGGGGTGGGATTAGATGGTTTCTGAACTCTTTCTAGCTTAGCAGCTGGATTCTATTTATATTTAGTTTAGCATCTAGAATTTTAGGAACCTACATTGGACCCCAAGTAAGGACTGCCAGGGGGCCCATTTTAGGCTAGATCCATCCTGTTTCTTTCTCCTCAGTCCTCTATCTAGGGGGTGGGATGGAAATTGTTAGATCTTGGAGTTTTGAGCAGTTGTGAGTATGGGACAACTAGAATTGATGGTGGGACAGGGTGCGTGACTAAATCAAACATGGACTATTGGAGCAGGGAGTAATGGATTCCACCCAATCCAAAAAAGGGGATTTGTCCTGGGCTGGCCTTGGGGACTAAACATCCTCATGTGGAGCTAGCTGCTCCATCCCTAACAATACTGACTGACCTCTCCAGTATAGTCCTCTACGTGGGCAACTCAGCCGCTGACCACATTTCTATCGTTGCTCACCAGCTTAGAATTGGACCCTTGGAAGATTGGAAAAGCAAAGTTGCCAGCCAAAATGTGGTTTTTATGACTGCAAAAAGGGAGTATCCTAGCTCACCCCCCAAAGCAAAGGTCAAAGGGTGACAAATGGCTTTCTCTTTACCCTTCACCATTAATGTCAACAAATAAAAACTATTACCCTCTACTCACTGACATTATCAATACCTGAATGTCAGTAAAACTCTATCTAACGGTGTGCTGGTCAATGTTTAACAACCAGCTCTCTAAGAGATAAAATATTTTAAAGTTTAATCTGCATTAACATTTTTCTCCATCTCTTTTATAAGTCTAGAAATCAACAAAATAACAAAGTAAGTTCTGATTTTGTAAGCATTCCCTGTTTTCTAAGTTAAAAATGCTTTTGCTCTGAAAAAAAATTTAACAACTGGCTCTAACAAGCCCACAAAAGGTGGTTCCAGCACCTCTGATTCTGTCAATGAGCAAAAGTGGAGAATTTATGCAAACACAGATTTAGAGTTAAAAGGGACTCTATAGAGCACCTTTGTTTAACTTCCTCACTTTCTAAAGGAGGAAATTGAGACCCAGAGATGTTAAATGATTTGCCCAAGGCCACAAAATGTCAGAGATAGTATCTGAGGTTGGACGACTCCAAAACAATTGATCATTCCATTGTGCCACAAAGGCCTCTCCTAGATTAGAGGCTCCCAAACTTATTTGGCCTACTGCCCCCTTTATAAAAAAAAATTACTCAGCCCACCCCTGGAAATCTACTTTCTTTAACCCTTCAACTTTTTTTTTTGAAATTTGCATCATTTCAAAAAATGTTGCATCTTAAATTTAGTAATTTATTATAAATTTATGGGTTTTTTCATGCATTGAAATTTTGATGATGCAATGTTGTCATGTAACCATATGGTAACGTATTGTAAACAAGTCATTACATGCACATATTCCTGACAATGCATGCTGGATTTCCTGACTATGTGCAACATGCTTACTACCAACACTTGCTTGTTAAGATCTGTTGGTGAACTTGACCACTGATAGGTTATAACTTGCATTTTGTCTGTTTATTTGGAAAACAATGTACTCAACTACGACTTTAACTGTTACAAAACAGATGAAAAATGTACAAATGGTTTTTCAAAATTGTATTCTCTCATCTCCTCATGTTTCCACCACCCCCTTATTTTTATTCAATGCCCCTCAGTTGCACCTAAGGCTACTACCAACTCCCCACTGGATCATTCCAGAGCCCAGGGGTTGGTATCGCCCACTTTGGGAACCTATGGTTCAGATGATTCAAGTCCTAGAATCTGCCATGTTTGCTTAGTGATTTGAGTATTTCTAAGAAGTAGGGTTTTATCCTAAATGGCTGTGAAAGTTAGTTTCAACTCTCTGCTTTGTTTTGTGAACAGATTTCCATGTGTGCTTAGCACATAGGAGATATTAGTTCCAAGTAGTTATTGGATGAATGAAGGAGAGGTCCATCTTTTACAGAGATTGCTAGGATCTGGTATTATTGAAATGGGTAGGGAAGCTACCTATACTTCAACTGGCACTGATGAACACTATTGTCCCAAACACTCATAAAATATTAGGACTACAAGGGATCTTGGTTCCCCTTCTCATTTCATAAAGGAGTAAACTGAAGTCACAAGGAAAGGGGCTAGTTAAGGGTGGAGGTGGGTCTAATCTCCTACTTCTTAATTCCATTGCTTTTTCTATGACAGGAAAAGCAAGTGAATACTTTTGTCTCCAAGTATGCTTCATGGGGCCAGGGGGAGACTGGCAAACACAGGAAGCCATCAGGGTAAGAGGGAGGGATGGAGGAAAGGAGGGAAGGAGCCACAACCCCAGCCCTTATGCCACTCTTCCCGGATGCTGTGCCAGCCTCTGCCCAGGCTTCACATCCCTCCAGACACCACCTCAGCCTGGCACAACAGGCTTTTCCAACCGCACCAGAGACTCAAGGGACCAGGTGGGTTTCCCTTCTCAACCACTTTGGCTCTGCCCTGCAGAGTCCTGGCTCTTCCAGAATAAACATTTTAAGAGTTCTCTTCCCCCAAACCCCTGCTTCACCCTACACCCCTCCCATACCCAACCTAAGTCCTTCCCGGACAGAGGGGAGCCAAATGCTGGAGTCCTGGGCACTGAATCCTAGAATCAAGAGGAGGGGACGTGGGCAGAGCCCATCACAGAAGGCTGGAGCCCTGTTCTAGTTACTTGCTTCAATCAGAGGGGAAGAAGGAAAAACTTAGTTACCACTAATGAGATTAGAGGTCTAAGAAGAAAGGGGCTGGAGTTTTTGTGTGTGTGTTTTTTTTTTTAACCAAGAAGACAGAAACTTATTAGATTCCCTTCGCAGCTAGGTGGCACAGTGGATAGAGCACTGGGCCTGGAGTCGAGAAGACCTGAGTTCAAATGTGACCGCAGACACTTAGGAGCTGTGTCACTTAACCTCCGACTGCCTCAGTTTCTCATCAATCACCACAGTACTCACCTCCCAGGGTTGTTAGGAGGATCAAATGAAATAATATTTGTAAAGCACTTTGTACAGTGCCCGGCACACAGGAGGCGCTTAATGAGTGTTGTTTCCTTCCTTCCTTCCAAGGAGGCAATAATGAAATAATTGTAAAAAGCGTAGCAGCAAGTACACAATACTTGCTCTATAAATGTTTGCAATTACGGCTTAGTCATCCTTCATCAGCGAGAGTCACGAGAGTCATGAAAGAATCCCAAGGTGGGAGAGAGAAATACACACACAATATTCATACTGTAGAAATATGGTCTCAGATCATACGTGTCTCTCCACGTGTGTGTGGACATGGGCTCTAGCAACACATGTACAGACAGATACAAGGACAACGCCCCTAATCTAACCCAGCTTCTGATCCACATTCCACACAGAGGAAAAGGGGTCAGGCTTTGGAGAACGGAGACGCTGGTCCAGCTCCTTGCCCTAGTGTCCACTAGCTATGTAAGCTTGGGCGAACCCACTCTTTGAACCCGTTTCTTCTTGTGTGGCATAGTGAAAATGGCACAAAACCGAAACACCAGATCTCCAATCCAGGCATTGCCACCTGCAACTGAGCCTCAGTTTTCTTAGCTATAAAATGGGGGCATTTTTACCCGTATTCATGACCTTCCAGGACTGTTGTGAGGATTAAATCAGGCACAGACACCACGCTTATCAAATACGCAGGCAACACAAGAATATTGCCAGTTTGTATACTGGTTTCTCATCCTTTTGGCTAGGGCGGGGGTCTACCCACCTCAGCTTTGAGTGTCTAGGGATGAGGGCACAGGATGTTAGAATGTGAGCTCCCTGAGACCAAGAAAATCATCCTTTTCTATAGGTATCCTCCTCATTAAGCCCAGTGCTTTGCATATAATAAGCACTTAATAAATGCTTCATTCATTCATTCATTTATTCAATATGTACCTCTGCATTGGGTGTGTTCCTGTAAAAGGCTCATGATGACCAAATGTGAATGTGATAATATCTATAAAAGTGTCAGCACAGTGCCTGACACACAGCAGATACTTAATTGAAGTCTATTCTCTTCCTTTCTCTTCCCCTCCATCCCCTCCTTCCCCTTCCCGGTCTCCCTGCCCACATATATGGTGAACTGCCTAAGGTTTTAACATCAAAAGGTTTGGCAGAGATGAGCCTGTTCTGTGAGGTCTATATCCTTCTTAGCCCTTCCCTGTTCTTTTGGGTTCTATTCAGTATCAGAGTTTATGGAACCCTGAGACTCTGAGGGGCAGCTAGGTGGCACAATGGCTAGAGCATCAGCTCTGGAATCAGGAGGACCTGAGTTCAAATCTACCTTCACACACTTACTAGTTGTGTGACCCTGGACAAGTCACTTAACACTGTTTGCCTCAGTTCCTCACCTGTAAAATGAGCTAGAGAAGGAAATGGCAAACCACTCCAGTATCTTTGCCAAGAAAACCCCCCAAATGGGGTCATGGGGATACAGGGAATTAGACATAGCTGAAACAACTCAACAACAAGAAACTCTGAAACTCTGTCTTCAGTGCCAAGTTTTGGACCAAGGTTTTCTTGGGTGAAATCCAGAAACAAAGAACTTTCATACCTACTTAAAAGAAGTTAATAGCTCAGTGGAAACTTTGGTGCATGGAGTTCAATGGCCACACAGGCACCTGTGGGCAATTCCCAACCCTGTGGCAGTGGGAGCTGTGTGTAGAATAGGTACTAAGGGATCTGGCAGAGAAGATTTTCTAGCATCCCTATTTAAAGCAACAGATTGTAGATTTTGAGCTAGTAGTGCCTAAGGGGAGATAAGGAAGAGTTCTATCTCATGATACTCAAAGGCAGCCAGTGCCTTAAGGCTTCTTCACTTTCCCTCACTCCCTTTTGAGTATTCTCCGGATCTCCCTGGCTGGGTTCAGTTGGCTGATCTGGAAAAAAGGAGAACACGTCCGTATCACCACGCTAGATCAGGGCGATCAGAAATGGTCACTGGCTATGTCTGTGGTGGCCCACCGAGACAGTCTGCATAGAGACATAAGCTAAGTGACCCAACCATGGCCACATAAGGAAGTCAATGACACACTTAGGAATTGCATCTTTGGCTTTCAGACCAGAGCTTTCCCCATTCCAAAGGATGTCTCTCAGACCTTCTCCAGCATGAGATTGTAGGTTAGTGCTCATGCTCTCCATGTCCATGTCCATGCCGGTTCCTGGATAATGGAGAAGAGAAACTACTCAGAAGCAGCCCCCCCACTATCTGCTTGAATTTCACCACTGGCAGATAATTCATGGGAGTTAATCAGCATCCTCTTTTAAGATACACTTTTATGACGAGTTTGTTCAGACCCTATCATCCCTAATTCCTATCTGACACCAGGACGTGTGGAGAATGGGAATTTTGTTGTGTGGGAGGGAGTTGAGGGGTCAAAGGGAAGGAGTGGGATTTTTGAGTATCAGAGTGCTATTCTTCATTCAGGGCTGTGTTGTTTTGCATGGTTTTGGTTAGGTTCAGCCACTTATAATTTAATCTTCTTAGGCTCATTACTTCATCTCTGCATAGCACATAAGGTATAGAGGTAGGCAGAGTTCGATGTGGTATTCATAACTAATAATACCTAGCATTCAAATTGTGTTTTGAAATTTGCAAAGCACATTACAAATGTTATCTCACAATGTTTATCTTCACAATAATCCTGGGAGGTAGTTGTTATTATTATCCCTATTTTTAAAATGGAGTAACCAAGGTAGACATTACTGAGTAACTGAGACACATTTCTGAAAGAGCCTAACGATAACCATTCCCTGCCCCCCCCCCCAACACAGACATGTGAAGTCACCAACCCAGGCACCAGAGCAGAAAGGAAAACGGGAATTAAGTTAAGTGACTTGCCCAGGGTCACATAGCTAGTAAATATCAGGCAAAATTTGAACTCAGCTCTTCCTGACCCCAGGTCCAGCACTCTAGCCATTAGCTGAGAATAGATGATTGTGAAACATAAACAAATCTGTTCTTCTTCTACCTATCTGTTGTCCTCCTTCCTGTTTCATTTACAGAATTTCTTGGATTTGTACAGATCTCATGCCAAGTAACTCATAGACTTATTTTTTCCTTAACTGTTTTTGCTGTTTTGTGTAGTGATGCTGCCTATAGACTCTTAGATTCCCCCTCTGTAGTGTTTAATAGCTGAGATCCTACTCCAAAACTAGGATTACCCTGTCATCATTCCTCTCTGCTTAGCAAGAAGATTGTATAAATGCTACATAAGGGAATGAGCTGAATAGGAGTGCTTTGATTCAGATCGAAGATGTATTACATTTGGAAAATTAAACAATGCTCTCAACACCAAACTTCCCACTGTTACAAAAGTTCGTCTCCTTAACACCAATATTTACGTAACTTTTAAAAAATACAAATAACCAGAAATGAGGGGGACAGTCACGTAATGAGAATGAAAAGCAACAGATGGTCAATCCCAGATGATGCCTTATTGCTTTTAATTTGGAGTAGATTTAGTTCGTAAGGTTTGTTTTAATCCTTGGTTCTGTCATTAACATTTTTGAACATGGAGTATATAGTCCATGGAGGATTTATGGGGAAAAAAACCACAATATACACCCAGGATGAAAAGCTATAATGGGGTTTTGATCTGTGTAGATGCAGGAGGGCCCATGATGATGAGATCATGAATCTTCTAGAACGTAGCTGATTTGGATTTTCAACTGCTTGGCTATGCAGATGAGTGCATATAATTATTGACCACTTAAATACAACCAGCACCTTTTTTATATTTCCCATGTTGAAGGAGGCCACCAACACCTGCACTTCTCTCTTCAAACGAACCTACCCAGGTTCAGGCACTTCATTTCCCAAGCCATAAAAACATCACACCTATTCCAAGGATACGGGGTCCAGGGTCAGTCTGTCTTCTTCCACCTTCTTCCTTCTAAGAAATTTGTATGAGAGAGGAAGGTGATAGGTGATGGTAATTAAGATGTTTGATTTAATATTTTCACTGAAGTTCTCCTGTACCATATATCTCCTCATGAGGTGGAAATGATCCTGGGTTCTCAAAGTTGGCTACCAGCTCTAGGGGACTCTGCCAGGTTAGAAAGGCTTCACGTACAGGCTTGACAATGGACTGTATGTCTACTGCCTGTCGGCCAAACTACCTAAGTTAGGAGAAGCTCCTTGCCAAAGGGCTAATCTCCCTCTGATGAATATTTTTGACCACAACAACTCATGAAGACTGTCTCTTAAGGGCAACTAGAGGGTACTGTGGATAGAGCACAGGGTCATCATCAGGGAGACCTGGATTTAAATCTGACCTCTGACACTTGGGTAAGTCATGTAACTTCAGTCTGCCTCAATTTTCTCATCTGTAAAATGGGGATAATAATAGCACCTACCTTCTAGGGCTGTTGTGAGAATACAATGAGAGAGTAATTGTAAAATGTACAGCACCTGGCACATAATAAGTGCTTTGTAAATGTTTATTATCATTATTATTATTACCATTATTCTCACAATCTATGTGAGTGAAGGATCTACCAGAAATGAAATAATGGATACACCAAGGTATGGGGCAAAGATTGCCCAGAGGCAGCATGATGTAAGGAGAAGATACACTTGAACAGAACACCTAATCTACTTGGGTGACTCCAAAATCACTTAACTTCTCCCAGGCTGTTTCTCGGTCTGTTATTGTTGTTTGGTTGTTTCAGTCGTGTCCAACCCTTCATGACCCCATTTGGGGTTTTCTTGGCAAAGATACAGGAGTGGTTTGTTTCCTCCTCCAGCTCATTTTACAGATGAGGAAACTGAGGCAGAGTTAATCGACTTACCCAGGGCCACACAGCTAGTAAGTGAGGCTTGATTTGAACTCAAGAAGATCACTGAGACACCTATAGGAATAATAATGACTGCCCTACCTTCTCACAGGGCTGCAAGGAAAGTACTTTGCCCAACATCAAGCGATCCAGAAATATGAATTATTATTTTATTGCACGGAATGAACTTTTGAGACATGTAGTTCTTGCCTCCCCAACTAGACTGTAAAACTCTCACAGGGCCAGAATCTGAGTCATGCCGGTTTGTGTTCCCCACAGCACCTAGTGCTATTATTGAACAAAGTGGTAGATCAACAGATATTGACGGATTGAATGAGTTGGGGGTCAGGGCAGGATCGGTTCCGGAGAGAAGGGAGAGATATAGGAGTGGGGCAGGTCAAAAAAGGGAGGTTTGAAGGCAAACCCTGACTAGCCCCTGCATTGCCCATATTCTCATCAGTCACAAAGGTATTATCTTCCCATCACTCCCCACCTCTGTCTCCATTAGTGGAAGGATTGATCTGACTTCTAGGAAAGACCATCCCAGGTGAGCTTCTCAGTCTGGCAACAACTTGGTTCTGGTTTTATCCCAGGTGTGAACTCAAAGCTGTTGTCCCCTACCCGGTGGATAAGCCACGAAGCTCAGAATGGGGGTGGGGAGATTTGCCAGCCAGACTTCTCTTGAGAAGCGATGGGGTGAGTGGGTAAAGTCTCAGTTGGAGAGAGCCCTGGTCTGGGGCAGAGATGGCCCAGAATGAATGTTTGGGGCAGCCTTCTAAGGTAAGGGCCTGACAACTTCTATTAGCCCCTAAATTTTTTTAGTCATAATGATGATGATGGCAGTAAGTAGCATTTAAACAGTGCTTTGAAGTTTCAAAAGCACTTTACAAATATTTTCTCATTGTATCCTCACAACAACCCTGGGAGATAGGTGCTTTCATGATTCTCATTTTACAGATGAGAAACCAAGGCAGCCAGAGGTTTAAGTGACTTTCCTAGAACCACACAGCTGGTAATTATCTGGAATGGACTTAAAATCCGGTCTTCCTCACTCCGGGTCTAGTGTTCCATCTGTTGTGCTATCAACCACCACCACCACTTCCACATGTTCCTCTAAGGCAGTGGTTCTCAACCTTCCTAATGCTAAGACCCCTTTAATAGTCCTACATGGGCGTGTCTGCGTGTGGGCAGACCGCCTGGAGACTGATAGAGGAGGTTCCTAAGACTATAGGAAATGTGTGTTTTCTTATGGTCTTAGGCAACCCCTGTGACCCTGTGAAAGGGGTTTGACACCAAAGGGGTCATGATCCACAGGCTGAGAACCACTGCTCTAAGGCTTTATGAGTTACAGGATTTCTTTTTACATACATTCTCTCTTTTAAGCTTCACAGCAATCCCATAAGGTAGGCAAGTTGCATAAATACTACCCTTATCTTAGGGATGGAGACTAGACCTTGTGATTTCATTGGTACAGAGAACTCCCAGATGAGTAAACTCCCTCTACCAATGCAGGTTGCCACCTTCTATACAATTTATATTCTTAGAGAGTTTCCTAGAACATTTGTGAGGTTAAATGACTTTCTTAGGGTCACACAGTCAGTATGTCAGAAATAGGTCTTGAACCCAGGCCTTCCTGGGTCTGAGGCCCACTCTTCCCATTACACCTCTGTTCCCCAGAGCACAGATGAGGAAACTGAAACTCAGAGAAAAAAGATAATTTGCCTAAAATCACACAGTCAGTAAACTATGGAACCAGGAAAACAAACCTATACTTCTACTTCTAAATCTAATATTCTTTATTCATTTTGGGTAATCTCTACTTTTAAATTTCAATTCCATAAGCAATTATTATTACTATTATTTTTTTTTGGAGAGGGGAAAGCAGCGCAATTGGGGGGCTAGTAAGGGTGGCAAGTGTCTGAGGTTGGATTTGAACTCAGGCCCTCCTCACTCCAGGGCTGGTGTTCTATTCACTGCACCACCTAGCCACCCCTCTATAAGCAATTATTAAGTACCTTCTGCGTCCCATTTCTTTTTTTTTCCTTCCTCTTTCCCAGGGCAAAGGACCTTGCTTTTTGACTCTGCTTCAATTTCTCCACTTAGATAGTATGTATAGGGATGGCTAGGTGGCACAGTGAATAGAGCACTGGCCCTGGAGTCAGTCGGACCTGAGTTCAAATCCAGCCTCAGAGACTTAACACAAAAACTAGCCGTGTGACCTTGGGCAAGTCACTTAACCCCAACTGCCCTCCAAAAAAACAAAAAAAAAAGTATGCATTTTTGGGGGGTGGGGTGGGGGTGGATGGGAAAGGTTGGGAAAAGAAAGGGAAAGAATTGGTGACAAGGATCCTGAGTCATAACTAGGGTGGGGTGAGTAGGACGTTGCCCTGGGGTACCAAAATTTAAAGGGCACTGACAGAATTTTTCCTGCTTCAGCAGGCAGAAACAATTGAACTCAGTGCCTTGTTAATAAGAATAAGTAGTTAAAACAGGAATGTCCCAGATGGTGCACTTTCTTCTCTGCCGGCTGTACTCCAGGCGAGTTCACCTCTGGCCCAGACTTACTCTGTTCCCTCCCTCAGCCCTGTTGTCTCCAGCTGGGGCCTTTCAGTATCCTTCATCTTCCCTCCCCCCCCCCCCCCCTTCCCTCCTAACTCAATCTGTTTTAAAAAGCTGGATTACAGCAGTTAGGTGATTCAGCCGCTACAGCAGAAGATTTAGTCAGGAAGACTCGAGTTTGAATCCTGCCTCAAACATTTACCTCTTGTGTGACCTGAGCAAGTAATTTATTCTGCCCCAGTCTCCCTATCAGTAAAACAGGAATAATATTACACCTCCCTCACAGAACTCTTGTAAGGATCACATGTATAAAACTCGTTATTATTTTGTGCTGTTTATCCCTGGGTCATAATCGCCGGTCCCATCTCTGCAAGGACATTTCTGTTTCCTGTTTTAGGAAGACTACTTCCTGCCTCTACTTTCCCTCGGGGTCCACATGCCTGTTGGCCACCTTAGCCCTTCGGATCCCTGATCCCCTCACGTTTTCCCCCTATGCTATCTATAAGCCATCAAAGCGTCTTCTTTCAACACTGGCAGTAACTGATGTTTCAGGCTGAATTACTCGGATTTTGAGAGTGACGGGATCTGTCTCTGTCTCATTCTCATTCTCCTGTCTGTATTTCCCTGTTTACCCTGCTGAGGATGAGAGGTGAGATTATCTCAGCACCATAGGAATTGACAGCATCGTGGGTGAGGACTAATCACATACCAGTCGGGGAGTCTCCAGACTGGCTGAGAGGGAGTCTTTGATGGAAGGAATTAGACCAATCACCCCAGCCCAGGCCACACAGCTGGGCACATCACAGTCTGGGCTTGGGTTTGTTCTGAAGGAAAGATATCATTCTCCTCCAGGCTCCAAGCTGAGTTGGGTGTGACATGATTCCCAGCCTGAGGGAAATGAGGATGGCCATCCTACCCTCCTCAGGGGTGTTGTTTAGTCACTTCCAACTCTATGTGACCCCATTATAGGGTTTTCTTGGCAAAGATACTAGAGCAGTTTACTATTTCCTTCTCTATTTTACAGATGAGGAAACTGAGGTAAAGAGGATTAAGTGACTTGCCCAAGGTCACATAGCTAGTAAGTGTCCAAGTCTGGATTTGAACTCAGGTCTTCCTGACTTCACTGAGCCACCTAGCTGCCTCCTCATGGGTAAGGAATTTTAATATTATCATATTTAAAGTGCTTTCATTTAATTTAATATTTAAAGTACCATTTAATCTAGACTACCTAGGAGATTTCTTATATACTTAGACAGTATGATTCATCTATGTAAATAAAATCTTCAACAATGCAAGCTGCACCCTTCGTACCCTTCCTCAACTTACTAGCTGGTCTTCAGGTTGAGAAATAAGCTGTCAGCTTGGTAATGGGCCTCTTCAAATTTGGCTAAGCTGGCTAAAATGGGACAATAGATAAGCAGTCAGTTACTGGCTTCTAATTATTTTATTCTGGTATAGTATTTCTTAATTTGTATATATGCTTTTCCCTTACAAATAAAGACTAGAACACATACTCTGGTGGTACTGAGCATGTGGAGAAGGAGGAAAATAGATTCTGGGAATGGTTTCTTGGAGATGAATGCAGTAGGAGCACAGGAATGGGGTGGGTAATTAGGGTTCTGGTGTGGCAAACCACTAAAAACTCAAGGAGCTAAGTGGTTTTGTTGGCCAGCAAGGTCCAGGAGCCTCAGTGCTTTGATCAGGGGTTCAGGTATCAGGGAAGTCAGGAGTATGAGATGAAAGATGAAGTTGAAGGTAATCATGGCCTGTTGGGTGGTAGTGTCCTGGGAAGTTGACTTCTAGTCAGAGAGGACCAAGGACTGGATGCTGGCTACCTTTGCATCGCCTTCTTCCTCTCCTACGAAACCGAGGCTCTCTAGCACCTGGTCTCTGAAGAAGTAATCTATTTTTCAGACTCCATTCACCAGAAAGATCACTGTGCTCAGCTTGAGGCCAGAGGAGAAAAAGAAACACAGAGGGTGTTTGAAAAGAGCTTGATGGAGAGAGAGTTGGTGGACTGGATCATTTCCCATAGAGCTGGACATGAACTGTGGCCTCAATAAAGGACATGTGGTTCCAGCATGTGCTCAGACCCTTTTCTGTGGGATGCACCCCAATCTACCTCACCCTGCCCCCCCATACATTTAGAAATGTAGGCCTGCAAAAAAATTTTGTTGTTGCTAGAAAGGAGTTTTAACACTCAAAAAGGTTGGGAACTACTAGATGAGATGACTAGAAAGAACTCTTCCAGCTCTGATTCAATTCTACAAGCATTTAGTACATGCAGTGCTAGATACTGTGTCTACAAAGACATAAAATTATACCATCCCTCAAGGAACCTTAATATGTCATGTTCCAGGTTAACAGAACTAATATAACAGACTGAATTCCTAAGACTGGGCTCGCTCCACTGCATTACACTATACAGGGGGGCAGTGGCAAAAGACCCCCATTAAAACGCCACTAACCAAGTAGCCTGAGTTCACGCGTCACTTCCCAGCTTCTAGCTCAAGCCTACAGTATCATTACTCTCTTTCATTCCCCTATCAAGACCTTTTTCTCAGCAACTCATACAGCATCCAGAAGATGACCAGATTGAGAGTAAACAATCCTGGGCTTAATTCTGGGTTCAGTTACTATCTGTGTGACCTAGAACATTCACTTCCACTCTCTAGGCCGAAGTTTTCCCATTTAATAAGGGTTGAACTCCTTCCTTTTCCCCTTCACTACAACCCAGAAAAGTGACTCTAATAGTGAGAATTTCAGATGAGAATCTCAACATCAGTGTCTTCATCTGACACTTTTTTTCGATTTTTTAAAGTTGGAAAACAGCTTTACATGCATTATTTCATTTGAGTCTTCCAATGACTCCAGGATGTATAGTCTAGTGGTATTGTTTATCACTGTTTTCAGATGAGGAAACCAAGCTTTGGAGAGATTAATGACATGCCCATAGTCACACAGCTATTAAATGCCAGAGGAAGGATTTGAATCCAAATCTTCCCGATGCCAAGTCCTTCACTCTACTTATACTAGGTTACCTCATCTGCAAAAAAAAGATAATACTAGCTCAGATTTACATAGCACTTTCCTTGCAAGCACCCCATAAAGTAAGTAATGCAAGTATTATGGTACTCATTTGTAGATGGGGAAATGAGGCACACACAATGCCTCCCAAGAAGTACACTATTTACCCTCATCAGGTTTGGTAAGGATAGAGCTTGTAAACCCTAAATCCCACTAGATGAATTTGATTGTTATTATTTTATTACAGATGAAAGAACTGAGACCAAGAAAGTGGCCCAGGATTATACAGTGGCAAAGCCAGGGTTGGAATCATGTGACACCTGTAAGGGGACACGTCCAAATGGGAGGGAGAATGACTTTCAAGACATATTGTGTTTTCTTACCAATTTTTAGGAGGGTGTGGCATCCCTTGCTGGGCTCTGGGATCAAGTAATGCTGACCACATTTTCAGAACAAAAAAAAAGTTGACAATGGGTATTCTTTTTAAAAACTATCTTTAAAGTACTTTCTGAAATCAGAACTATCCTGGAAAATCTAGCCACTATTATAAAGGCCTCTCTCGGATCCATGGGCAGATTTGTACATCAGACCCCATCTCCCAGCTGCCAGACTGCTAGCCTTTCCAATTCAGGCAAGAAAACCCTCCCTGGCCCTCATCATTACGCCAGCCATCCCCCTCCTCTCCCTCACCTGCCCCTATCCATCTCCATGCCTTCTCTGACTCCCCACCCCTCTGTTGGAGAAGGAGGGAGTCTGGAAACCTCACCCCATGGCAGAAACTGAGGAAAAGAGCTAGGGGAAGTGGCTGGTCCTGGCAGATCAGTGGCCAGCAAGCATGGGGGATTCTGTGAACATATTCCCCAACCCCCACCAAATCCTGAGAGTATGAGAATATTTTTGAATCTTGGTGGGGGGGGGCAGGAGGGAAGGAAGAGGAGGGGGAGGAGGGAAGTGAAAGAAAGGAAGGGGGGCCATTGATCCACCCCTTGGTGTCAGATCTGGAAATAGAACTGAGCAGCTAGTCTTGGAGAATGAAAATAAACAGCCCCTCTGTGCAGCCTATTCTGAGCCGTTACTGGATCTTTCCTCCTGTTCCGTCTGTTCTGAGGCCCCTAATGCCACTTCTATTCCTTCCCATATCATCCTCTGGCCAATCCTCTCTTCCTTTCTTCCCTCTGTCACTGCTGGACAGCCCAAGTGAAATACAATTAAAATCCTTTCCTTTAGGGGGCAAGAGGATTCTGATCTCTGGTTATGTGACCTTGGGAAACTCAACTCCCTTCTTTGTGTCTCAGCTGGCCTCAAGGAAAAGAATTTCTGGCCCCTCTATGTTTCATGGAAGGATTAAATATATAAATCTCAAGGTGGCTGCTTCCTTTCTACTTACAAAGGGTAGGAGGAATCCTGAGGATGCTGCCATATCTACCTCAAAAGTCAGAGAGTCAAAAGTTCGTAAGAATTGTAAGGGGTTTTATTATTATTGTTATTATTTTATGATTTATCCAGGTAATCCTGTCTACATAGAGTCTCTAGATAATTTAAGCCAAATTGATCTAATGGGGTGTGTGTGTGTGTGTGTGTGTGTG
>CM053595.1:219245397-219414660 GCA_028646575.1 Pseudocheirus occidentalis
GCTTATTAGGCTCCTACTGTGTGCTGGGCAATGTGCTAAGCACTGGGAATATAAAAAAAAGGCAAAGCATTTTTTTTTAAAAAGCTCCTCAAGCTTTAAAAAAAAAGCTCCTCAAGAAACTTACAATCTCATGGGGAAGATGATATGACATGCAAATATATATGTGTGTGTGTGTGTATGTATGCATGTATGTATGTATGTATGTATACACACAGACCCGAAGCACGCTACATACAGAATAAAGAGGAGATATTAGCATGGGGGAAGGCTCTGGAATTTAGAGGGTTTGGGAAAGGCTTCCTGTAGCAGGTGGGATTTTAGCTGCGACTTAAAAGAAAGCCGAGGAAAGGGAGGCAGTGGACAGAACAGAAGAAGGAGAGCATTAGAAGATGTGGAAGACATTCAGAGAAAATATCTAGAGCTGAGAGCCGGAGGGCCTTGTGCTTGTAAACAGTCAGGAGGTCGGGGTCCCTGGGATCAAAGAGTATCGATCCCATTTCTCTTATTTACTATCTGTGTAACCTCAGGTACTTCCTTATGACTCAGTTTCCTGTTCTGTAAGACTAGGAGGTCGGACTAGCTGACCTCTAACGTCCTATGACCAAAATAGAGGGCAAATGGCTGGTAGAGGAAGGGGTGGGATTACTCAATTTATTAAAAGACTCAATAGCAGTTTCCTTCAAATGCCTCACTTACCAGTATAACACATTGAACATATGATCCCATTTATAAAGATTCAATTGAAGCAGAGCTGTTCCCAGGAATGTCTATTTTTTTTAAAGTAGTTTCTAGGCTTTTTAAAAAAAATCATGTATACCATCAGTAAAACAAACAAAAACTTGAGCATACACTCTCTATAAATGTACATATATTTATTGATAAATTATTTTTCACTACTGTTCTAATGTTTATCTGCATCATAAGATTTATAAAATTAGAAAAGTTTTAAAAAGACAAGATAAAAATGAAATAATATTTGTTGTTAGAGTCCATAGGGAATCACTGGAATTTACTGAATAGGAAGGAAGCAAACAAGCATGTATTAAGCATCTACTGTGTGTGTGCCAGGCCAGGCACTGTTCTAAGTGCTTTACAAGTATCTGATTTGGCTGTCACAATCGCCCTCGGAGCTAGGTGTTATTACCTTTATTTTAAGGTTGAGGAAACTGAGATAGACAGAGGTTAAGTCATTTGCCCAGGGTCACACAGCTAGTAAATGTCTGAGACTGGACTTGACCTGAGGTCTTCTTGACTCTAGGATTAGTACTCAGTTGATGTAGTTATGAAGTCTGCCCTTTCCTATTCCAGCCCTCTCTCTTATCATTTTGTTAGTAACAAGATTCTCACCTTCTGTTTGTCATCAGGTAAATTATACTTGTTATCTAATAGTTTTGGTATCTCTATTTCTCTAGTGATTAACCTAAGTATTTTCCAATTCTTCATCTCATATTCATATCACTGAAGCTTACTGTATTCTCCATTGATTCCAGTTTTCTATAGCTTATAACATTCAAAATAGCAACTGCTATCTCAGAACTTAGAATAATCATTTCTCTTAGAACTTTGAGGGATCCTATGCCCCAGACAAGTGAACTGTCCCTTCCCTGCACTTGTAAACCACCCTTGCAGTCTACTGGAAAGCTGTACATATATAAGCCTCATCAAAGTCTAACACAGTTTAGCAATTCCACTAATTAGCCATTTCACATTTCATCTCTTTGACCAATGTTCTTTCCAGGGGCCTCTTTCCTGGCAATGATCAAATTATATGATGCTGCCATTTCCCTAGGAGTCAGCCACTGCTGCTCTGGGGGACACCATTGTAATCATTTTGCCAGTGGTAGATGACAATGATGCAATTTCTTCAGACCATTCAATGTTCACAAGGCCAATGCTAAAGGAAGGTAACATAGGAGACAGAGAGAAAAATGAGCTAGGAGCCCAGGGATATGCACCTGGCTAGTTGAGACCCTGGTCCATGAACAGCAACATCTATTGCTACTATTTTGGAGATAGAGTAAGGCTGTCCTTCATCCCTTCATCCCTTGCTGAGATCACATCTTGTCACCTGGAGGGCTCATCTAAGAGAGGTGAAAACATTCTCTTATTTTACCAGGTGTGCAACCCACAATTGTTAACTCTTCCAGTTTGTCAACAAATCAGGAGACTCCCAGTGATAATACCTAGAAGCTAACCTCAAGCCCTTGTCCTGAACTCCCACAATGCCCTCCAGAAGTCAATAGCTACATGTGCTCTGTGGTGATGATGTCAGTAGTGGTGGGAGACTCTGTGACACTATTCTAAAAAAAATTTCTAAATCATACTTTTATTACTATGTTATTGGTATCTCATGAAAGCTCATAAATTCAAGGGAAAAGCAACACTCTTCTGGTAAGGGAAAAATCCAAAAACTCTAACAAATAACTTCTAACTGCTACCATGCCGTTTTTCTCATCATGATAGGTTCTGTTCAAGAGATCAGAGAAATCTGCCACATAGAATAATTTATTTTGAAACAAAGTCTGCTTGAGATAGATATGGGGCAGAACAACATCCTCTGAAACTGGTGAAGGCATAATGATTAGTATCAATCCCATACCCATTACTTCTTTTACTGAATGAAAAAGGACGCCACTGCTTGCCCCCATGTTATCTCCATGTACTTTTTATGTCCTGAGGACTATGAAAGTAGGAGAAATTCATTTCTAAAAGGTGGGCAAGGTACCAACCCTCCTTCTTTTTGGGGAACACACTCACCCTTGCAAAAGGTAAGAGATCTCTTTTAACTACAACTCTTTCCTCTAAAAATTGTGGGGTTGAGCTCTCTTGAAGAAATCAAGGTTTGTGTGGAGTTGGCACACATAATTTTGAACTTGTGTAAGGAATGCCCTAGTGGTGCTGATTTCTGTTACAGACAGGTTATTCAGCTTATCAAGTATCTCCTGCTATTTGATGAAAGTGTCTATAGTTTAGCTATTAGAGTGCCCTATGTGTCCTTAATCAGGATCTGGCTCTCATATGCCTCAGCTTATCATCTGAGGCATGGTTTAACAACATTTTGGTAAGTTCCAGGTAGCAAGAGCTGGCCATCAGGGGTAATGTTTCCTCCTTTTGCTCTTGATGCCATCCCCTCCAATTTTTCAACATCTGGGAGGTATCACTCAATGCTTGTCTCTGTTTTACGTTAATTGCTTACCAAAGAGGCACTTTCACAGATAAACCAGGATGAAAAGGTCCCAGCTCCCCTCTGATGAGGTAGATATTGTGAAGACTGAAATCGGGGATGATGATTATCCTTCTTGGCCAGAAACTCCATCTCATCTGAGTCCGTGGGTTTGGGGTTATTCCATCCATCCCTCACCCATCTCAGAGGCCCCATTGCACTTACATGCATTTATAAAGAAGAGTAATGTTTGTTCATCTCTCCCTGTGAAGGCAGTTGAGATGGTTGACTCATATTATGTAGGACTCTGGACAAGTCACAATTGCTTCAGTTTGTTCAACTGCAAAACGGGGATAATAATAGTACCTACATTCCTGGGTTATTTTAAGAATCAAATGAGATGACACATGTGAAGTGCTTTGAAAAACTTAAAATGCTATGTGAGCGCTAGCTATTGTAATTATCCCCCCCCCCATCAATTCTAGCAGGAAGTCTGTTCTGTCCCACAGTATGATCCAAAGTGACCTGTTGCTACCAGCCAGGCCACCCCTCAAAAGGATGGATCCCTATCCCAAAGAGGTCAGATTATGTGATGATAAAAGGGAAGATGGAAGTGAGTGAAGAGACTTTCTTGACTCGTGAGAAAAGTGAGCCCTAAGCAAAACTTAGTATTAAGTTGTGTCTTACAAGCACCTTTCTTACTTTATGGCCCGCTCTTTAACCTTGTGCAATTCGTTCGGCTGCTTTCTCTAAGCCCAACTATAGTTCTGGGCTCCGGAGCTATTCTCCAGGGACATAGCACATCCATGCATGCGTGGGCATATCCATTTTCAGCTTTCTGAAGGGTTGAAAACCAACTCACAAATTCATACCAAGGTGTTACTGACTGATACAAGCACTAACATTGTTGCCCCCCTGAGAATCAGCATTTATTGTTTGTTGTTTCTGTAAATCTGGGATTTCAATGATGTGTATTCCTGCCAGAATGACAACATCAGAGTTGAAAGGGACCGCAGAGGCAAGCAAATTCAGCCCCAAAACACAGGTCTGACCCTGTCATCCCCTGCTTGTGAAGCAATAAGGGTAAAATACAGATGCCTTTCTTTTGTATTTAAAGCCCTGCAAAGTCTGACTCTCCCTTATCTTCCAGGCTTATTATACATTTTTTCCCTTTATATATTAGTAAATAGTTGCAGACAAATTTTGCCTTTCTTTGTATCCACCATGCCTAACACATAGCAGTGGCTTTGTAAATGCTTGCTGACTCACCAGTTAACTGTTGTGTATGTACAATGTTCCATCTCCCATCTCCATGCCTTTGCACGGCTTTCTGCCATGCTTCCTTTGCCTCAGCCTCTTTGAATCCCGAGCCTCCCCCAAAGCTCAGCTCAAGCATTTCCTCCTACTTGTCTTGATCCTCTCAGGTGCTACTTTTCCAACTCTTCCCATGACTCTGTATGTAATGCACATGCACACACATGTGTATATATGTATATGCACATGCAAATTTACTTTTATGTGTGCAATGTGGGTACCTCTATGTATGTCCTATAGGGAGATAGGAATAGACATCTTTAACATTTCCTACCCTTACCCTCCTCCAAGGAAGACTTGGAGTAAGTAAGGGTAAGATTCCTGGCAGGAGGAGAAGCAGGAAGTTGGGGCCAGATCCTGGCTCCTTGGTCTCTTCAGAAAGATGGGGTACAAGGCTAGAATTATATCTGTCTGCTCACCTAAATATTATTCATCTAGGGTACATAAATTTTCTGTTCAAGTTAAATTCCTGATCTCTTTTTTTAAACAGGGAAAGCTTTATATCCAAGGCTTGACTCCCTTTCCACCAATACCAGTTCTCCAATGGACACATATAAAGAAAATAGCAAAGGAACTAATTTATCCAAGTCTATAGCAAAACAGAAATGAGAAGAGGTACACATAGGAGAATATATAGCAGACAATACAGAGTGAAGGAATTCCTCCTGCTGGGAGCAAGGTGACTCAGCTTGACCAGGAGAGAGGGTCCTAAATCTCACGCAAAAGGGAAATTGTCTCAAGTCTCCACTGTATCAAGTGTGGATAGAGACATGATAAAGACTTCCAGTTTCTCTCATGTGGCCTTAGCACTGTGCTAAGTGCTGAGGGAATAAAGATAAGTAAACGAGCATTTATTAAGCACCTACTATATATGCCACTATGCTAGGCATGGAGGGTACAGACAAAAGCAAAAAAGTCTGCTCTTAATAAGCTCAAAGTCTGCTCTAAGAAGAGTTTATGGTTGCCAAAGGGATCCATGCACAAAGGGTTAGGAAGCCCTGATTTAGGCACGTAAACACATATATATATACACACTGAGAAAGTTAACTAATAATACAAGGCAATGTTGGATAAAGTAAATAAATACTAATGAACTTCAAAGGTCAGAGAAAGCACTTCAGGCTGGAGGAAACAAGGAAGATACCATGCAGGTGGGAGGATCTGAGTTTGGGCTTGAAGGAAAGATAGAATTTGGAGAGGCAAGAAATGAAGGGAATAGGCATTGTAGGCAGAGACAATAATCAATAATGGGCTGAAGAGATACACATGCCATGTTAGAGAGACCCTAAGACCAGTAGATGGACAGTTCATGTTGGGGAGTCATCAGATGGGACATGGAGATCTTAGATATGAAAAGACTTATCTAGACCAAGGGTAAGGAACTGGCAGCCTAGAGGCCACATGTGGTCCTCTAGACCCTCAAGTGCTGACCTTTGACTGAATCCAAACTTCGCAAACAAATCCCCTTAATAAAAGGATTGGTTCTGTAAAACTTGGACTCAGTCAAAAGGTTACAGCCAAGGACTTAGAAGGTCTAGACCAATGCCCTAGTGACATGTTGTAAGGAAAGCTCAGAGAGGTCATCCCAGCTCCACATGGCAGCAAAGCCTAGATTCAATCCCCCAGACCTTTATACCCTTTTCTGGTCTTTCATATGTCATAGTTTCGCTTTCCCAGCAGGTTTGTAATCTCCTTTAGGGTAGAGATCATGTGTCTCCCTTCTTTATCATCTTCCAAAGAAAGCACCAAGTTACTTCATAGATTACCTGCTAACTTGAATGGTCTTGGCAGGCATGCAGGCTTCTTGGTTTTGGAGCAAGGGCACCCAGGCTCAAATTCTGCTTCTATTATTTATTACCTATGTGACTTTGGACAAGTCCCTTTCCTCTTTTAAGTTTCTAGTCTCTTTATCTAAAATGAAGGCAGTAGACAAAACTATGTGGAAGGTCCCTTCTGGTTCTCTACTTATGGCTATTCAGGAATGGGAGGTGAATAAATATGAGAAGACATGGTCAGATTTCAAGCAGTGGGGAAGGAATCAACATGAGGGCTTGGGGCGAGGTGAGAGCAGCTTTAGATTTATGAGGCAACTGAAAGAGAGAACATGAAGGATGAAGGTAACTTTTTGTAGATTTATTTCTGCTTTCCTTGCCTTTTTTTTTGCTATTTCTGGAGTGATACTGCTTGCAATCTTCTGCTATGCTTCACAAGAGTGTTTTATAAATGAGTTTGTATTTGAAACTAGTGTTGCCCTTAGCGACAGAGACTGTCATGTCTCTCTGTTTCACAAGGAGGACAAATGTTTTCTGGCTAAGACTGTTCCTGTGCTCTTTGGGCCCTCTCATTGTAATGGATGTCTAAAATCATTTAAGCTTTTGTAGAAAGTGATAGTTATGAAGGCTAATATCTGTGCAATTTTAATTTCCTATTTTTCAACATGGAAAGCACAGTTGAATAGGTTAGGCTGAGGCTGTTGAAGACAGAGTCCTTCTCATCCTTATCCTTTCTGCTAATTTAATATTGATTTTAACTTTTAATTAGCTGATATTCTGACTGCACACAGAAGCTGATTCAAGTATGATGTACATCTATACCCAGTCATTTCCAGTCTGTTAAGATATACCTAATTTAATTTTTTTTGGTGATTTTGCTCAGTGTTCACCATACCCAGAATCTTCCAACTCTCATAAGAAAGTATTCATGATCCATAGGCACAAGCAACATCATAATTAGTTTAGAGCTCAGGGCAAACATCCTAAAACACTCCTGGGGCAACCAACACAAAAACCACTCTCAAAACTCATACCCCAAGAAGAGCGACACTGTGGGAAAATACCCCGTTGGGGGTATGGAGACAGTAACTCTTCAACACCCACAGCACTACTTCTGAGGGGCTTACCACCCATGTGAAAACAGGAAAGGACCAGGCCATTAGCTGAGTTTGCCCCTCCAGCCCCTGGGAGTACAAGGAATATGCCATCTAGGAGTCTCCTATGTTAATTGTTTTTGCAAACTAGGCCCTAAACTCAACTATGTCTAATTACTGGAGTATTAAGTATTGTCAGTGCCCTCTAAATTTTGACTCCCTGGAGCAAAGCCACACTCACCTTGCTATAGTTTCATTTCAGAGCATGAGATTCCTGAGTTGTCCATGAGCTACTGTTGGTTTCTTTCTAAAATATGAGATATATTTTCTAGTATGGTTTTTAATCCTCTCCTGCACTCACCTTTTTATTCACTGGAATTGCCACATATCCAAATGTATATTGTTATGTTTTGAACAATTTTGTCAAGATCTTCTGTCCTTTCATCCTTTGAAATAGATTTTGGGAAATTAGCAGTAATTATCTTCATTGCCTATGTTCATCAGGAGCCCTGCAAGATGAGTTAACTAAGCATTCCAAAGAACAATACTTCTTGTTACCTTTGGGTATACAACACAGTCAATCCTCCTCTTCCCTATTCCTTTGTTTGCTTCTCCCAGGAGAACTTAGGCTTGACTTCAGTATAACTTGAATTTCCTTTTGTTTTCTTGATTGATTTATGGGAAGAATGGAAATTTTGATGTGGATCAGCTCATGTCTTCCAATAGTATGCCAATTCATTGGTTACTGGATAAATATCTCACATTTGGAATACTAACAATTAAATGAATATTTATAGCTGTTCTGAAAGCAATGCTACTCTTCTCATCTTCTGGTCTTTTTACTGCCAAATGCTCCCCCCGCCCGTGAAGACAGAAGGATTGAGAGTCATCTAAAAAGTTTTATTTGCTTGATGGTTTCTCATAGTCAAATAATTCATCATTTAGTGCCCCTCCACTGTCATCCTCCCCTGTTTATTGGGTTTTGTTGGCTAGTTTCTGTGTCTCCCTCCTCTTATTTTTTTAATCGATAAGTTTTGGTTTGACATGTCATATGAAACCTAGTGTACTCACAATGGAATCCCCCTCAGTGGATTTACTCAAATACTTAAGTAGTATAGTATAAAACAGTAATTTGACTAATAATATATTAAAACTGACACCTTGCAGTTTTCTCTTTGTTTAAAGAAAGAGTGGCTATCTTTTTTTATTTTTATTTTATTTTTTATTTTTATAAGTGAGCACTGATGTTCTCCAAGGATTTTTCATTTGAATATTTCTGATTAAAATTATCTGCATTTATGTGGCTGTAATAATAGCTGTAGTCATTTGTATACATTTGGTCCTATGTCCTATTTTGCTAATTCTGTATCATTTCATTCTGGTCTTCTCATGCTTCTTTGAATTCTTCAGATTAATTTTTTCTTTTTTTTCTTTTCTTTCTTTCTTTCGCTTTTTTGGAGGGTGGAAGGCAGGGCAAATGGGGTTAAGTGACTTGCCTAAGGTCACACAGCTAGTAAGTGTTAAGTGTCTGAGCCTGGATTTGAACCCAGGTCCTCCTGCCTCCAGGGCCGGTGCTCTATTCACTGTGCCACCTAGCCAACCCAATTAACTTTTTTCTTACAGTTCAATAATTAATATTTTAGTACTTTAAAAGACACAATTTGTTTAGCTTTTTCAGTTCTTGGTTTGTTTTCATCCTTTTGTTGTTACAAATAGTACTGCTCCGAATATATTCACTCAGGTAAGTCTTTCAATTGACCTCTGTGGGCTATCCGTCCAGTAGAAGAGTCACTGTGTCAGAGTGTATGAAAAATGTAACTTTTTTTTGCATAATTCCAATTTGCTTTTCCAAAACGTTCAGACCAATTCACAGCTCTATTAGCAGTGAATTAATGTGGCTATTTTCCTGCACTTAAGCCAACCTAAAGTGTAGTACAGCTAGAATAGTGTAAGGTGTGTGTGTGTGTGTGTGTGTGTGTGTGTGTGTGTGTGTGTGTGTGTGAGCAGAGGACCCAGTCTTTTTGAGTCTCCTTAACTCACTAGACAAAATTCTAGGATATAAGGTATAGGTCTCAGAGACTTTCCAGAGGTGTTAAAATTTTATCCCTTTCCGACACTGTATTCACAATTTTAAGACAGTGTGAAAATCCACTTGGCTCACAGACTGAGTGAAGTCTATTAGCAGATTGTACAGAGTGATTTATCCTCACCGGTGGGGAGCCACACAAGGACACCATGAGACGAGAAATGACATCTCTCTTTCTGGCAAGTGCTAGAGTAGTGACTCGCCTGAGACATTTATGTTTCTCGATGCTATCGTACTCTATATAACCTGCTCTTTTCACATCACACTGTGTCAGGTCTCGGATGGGGTGTAGTAAGGTGGGGAGGCTGTAGCTACTGTTCTCACTCATTCAGTAAATGCCTTTCCTTTGAGCTAATTGTGTCTTATGGCTAACTATTGAAGGTAAGTATGGCTTACCTTCAATGCATGGCTTGTGAGTTATTATTTTAAGAGTGAAACAAAACAAAACAAAACAAAACAAAACCACAGAGTACCTTGAAACTAAGGCAGTCATCATCTAGGGAGACCCAACCTACAACAGCAAGTTGGTGGGGTAGCCTATAGGGAAGACTCCAGGGAGTGACTTGGGTTTAAAGACTCTGTGGGTTCATATGTCTAAAACTTGTGTCCCTACCAATGAGCTTACCTTTGTTTGTTTATTTTGTTTTTTGGTTTTTTGGAGGGCCATTGGGGTTAAGTGACTTGCCCAAGGTCACACGGCTAGTTTTTTGTGTTAAGTGTCTGAGGCTGGATTTGAACTCAGGTACTCCTGACTCCAGGGCCGGTGCTCCATGCACTGCGCCACCTAGCCGCCCCTTTTTTTGTTTGTTTGTTTGTTTATTTTGTTTTTTGGAGCTTACCTTTAATAGTCAGCCAGTAGACTGACACAATTAGCTCAAAGCAAAGGTATTTACAAAGATGACATAAAAACAGTAGCTACAAACATCCTCCTCCCATCAATGTAATGTATACTTTCCCACAAATATCCAGATTGTCTGTGGAAAAATGCAAGGTTCAGAATTACCCCACCTAGGGAATCCTGCATCTCCCCTGTAACCGTGAGGTGTTCTTTTAATACCAAAGGAAAAAGCCAAAGAACTCCAGATTGATTCTAGGTAGTAGTTTAATCGATTTGGGTTGTTTACATTTGGGGCAGTATGATGAATCCCTGCCAAGATATTAATTGTCTTCCCCCTGCAGTGGCAGCGAGACCAATCAGTGAATCCCATCCAAAGAACCTTCCTAAATTCCCTGTGGTAATTGTAGAAAACACACAAAGGCAGGAGGAGCTAGAGAGTGAATCACTACTGATTGGTGGATATTTTTGGTTTTCTGCTTAGTAATGAGCTTGGGAGTTAAGCCAATGTTTTGCCCAAACATAAGTTTGTATATGGATCATGTGTTGGTCAAATTTGGATCACAATAGTCTCATAATGGTTTCATAGGTCATAGTATCTTAAATTTTGACTTAGTGTCTAAAATATAATTCAGTATCTGTGATTGTAAACAGATTACCATGTCCACTTCCACATTTCACAGAGTTTAAGATGTTTATGTTTTTTTTTCACTTGTTCCTGTATTTGATGACTCTTGCCCACGGGAACCCTACAGAAGAATAGGCACAAATTTAGAGAATAATGATAAGTGAGGCACATATGTACAGCACGAATATGGCCAAAGCAACTTGCTTCTCTGGTCCAGTAGGGTCTCAATGTCCTCTCACTTCTTGTGGTGTCCTTAGGCTATTTCTGCCTTCCCTCCCCCCAACCAGATTTCATTATCTCTGCTGGCAAGTTGATTAGTTGGGCTCCCTGGATCTGCTTCTCTCCATGACTTGGCTCTTGACTTCCAGAGCTAAAGCTCACTGGAATCCTCGCCCTCTGTAGTCAGAGGGCTCACTCCTTGACATTTCTTCTTTCTTTGAATGCTTTGTATTTGTCTTTCTGGAAAGTGTTTGCTGCTGATCCTTGTCTCAAAGGGCACAACTCTTTAAACTCTTCCCTGCTGGATGCTACATCTGCGGGGTGAATACCTCTGACACCATGACCAATGACAGAGGAAGAAGAGAAAATCACCTATTCCCCTGCTACTCTCTGGTGAAGGTACAGGGGAAGGATGTACCGGAGCAAATTCAAACCACTTTCAAGAGCCAATTGTTAAATTTTGAGTGTGAGCATTTATACCTAGGAAATCGGTAAATGCTATAATTCAGGGTGTGATTTATTATTTTATTTATTTTCTAGACTTAAGAAAGTGATGGAGGAAATGTTAATAATGAATATTAAAGTTAAAAATTTGTCATATGTACATTTTTTTGGGTGAGGAGAAAAAGTCGATTGTTAAATATTTACTAGCATACCCTAGCACAGAGGTCATTCCTCATAAAGCTATTTCTTGCTTCAAATGTCTAGAATTCCCAAACTGCTTTGAATTATTGCTTAGGACTGGGAGGCTTTTCTTTTAAGGGTCACCTGGGTTGTGACCACTCTTCTCAACCAATATCTAACTGCCATTTTAATTTTATTAGGAAACTTTTTCACAGTTTGTGAAAGAATAACACAATAGTCTTGGTATTCCATCATCACCTTCTTAATACCTTCTTACATTTTTTTTTATCTAAGCCTGTTTCCTCATCAGTAGAATAGGGATAATATCTATAGTACCTATCCCATATTTGTTCTGAGCATTAAATGATAAAATGTGTGAAAGATTCTTTTTAAACCTTAAAGGACTTAATAAATGTCAGCTGTCATTATAAGGAATTGACACAGATAATAATTTTTTATATACTCTTATAACGTGGAAGTAGCATAATGTAGAGGGAAGAACACTGAATTCAACTCTGGAGGTATTTTTGTAGGGGTTTATTAAAAGCTTCTTCTGAGACAAAATTATTTATGTTATCTATTTTCTATCTTGTTAATTCTGGCATTTTAGGTTTTTGTAGATAGTCATTTTTTCAGTTTACATTTTCAGTTTTGTTGCCATATCATTCGATATGTTTCTAACCATTTTATTTCTTCTGCATTTGTAGTGAATGATACCTCCCTTTTATTTAAAAAAAGTTTTAAAATTCTTTTAAAAGTTTTGTTTTAAAATTTTATTAAAAACAACAGTGAAATGAATACAAACAACTCCACTTTCCTAGTAAGTCTTAATACTTAAATTAATTAGTTTCGATTCACAAAGTATAATACCTTTTCAGTTACTCTAAGGCCCCATCAGCCTTCTCTAGCTAGCCTTTTATTTTTATTCACATTTCCTTTCCTGTGATTATGGCGTGTCCTTCATTCTTCAGGTTTTTCCTTTTTTCCTTAACTTTGCATTGTTATATAAAAATATTTATAGGGGTCTTTGTTTTCCTCATATCTGTGGGTCTTATTGGCATCATGGTATTCCAATTACATTAATGTGCCATAGTTTATTTTTTTATTTCCCTTTTGTTGGAGTGGCTTCCACTCCCCCTTGCCCTCCAATAATATCTCATGCTGTGTTGGAAATCTCTGAACAGGTCATACAATCATTGATCACAGATATACAGTTAGAAGGGATAGGTAAGGTCACCAAGTGTCCAGTCTCCTCACTATCTAGATGAAAACTGAGGTCCCAGAGAGGTTATGACTTGCCCAAGGTCACCCGTAACCTCTGACTCTAAATTCAATATTCTTTCCACTATACTGAATGGCTTCTTCTAGATAATTTCATGATCATCATCATTGTTGGGTATATCCCCAACAATGGAATTATTAGCTTGAGATTCTTTTTTTACTGTATTCCTTTACTGTATATTGTCTTGAAGATTGCTCTCTAAAAATATTCTGCAAGTTTTAAATTTCACCAGTAGTCAATGTGTATTGGTTTCTCTACAACTCTGCTAGCATGGAGTTCTGTTGTTTTAAATTATCTTCTCCCCTTCTATTTTTTTTCTTTTCTTAATTTATGTTTACTTTTAATAAAAAGCTAACATAAAAACCCAATTCTTTGTTTATGTGGACAATTAAAAAAATTCAATTATATCTAGCTCATATCTGATTTTCAAAACTTTCTCTTTTGTGCTTATTTCAGGACTAATTTGTTCATTTTTCTATATTTTAAATTTCATTATCAAATTATCTTTGGCTAATAGGAGGACTCAGCAACATAAACTGTCCATTAGGGAATGCTTTAGTTGCATTTCATAAATTTTCATACATTTTGTGAATCCAGGTGAAATGCTGCTTCAATATCTCATTTTGGAGTGGGAACGATCCTGGATTCTCAAATGATGTGACAGAGAGAGAAGCACACAAACAGACAGAAAGAATCTCAAATGGCAGACCTCGGAGCCACAGACCTGTGTGGGATCTGGCTGTATCATGCTCTTTACCTCTCAGGGCTTGTAATTCTAGAGATTGCTGAGAGTGGACCTCCCTTGGGTAAGATCATTCCCTTTCTTCTGATTTGAACTGAGATCTTATCTTGCTCCCATCTAAAGAGTTCATTTGTGCTTGTGTTTTCTTTAGTATATTCTAATCTGTAGAATTTCTCCAAATTTGTGCTTGCTGTTTTGTTTGGATAAATGGGTTTACTCATTATTGCTACTCGTGGTGGTCTTTTGTGTAACAAGTGTTTGGTGGTGAGCTGGCAAATATAAGCTAATATCTACTTAGGAGCAATCAAAAAATGGTTTTACTTCTGAACCTCCAAACATTATAGACTAGAAATCTTTGAGGGCTGGCAAACATTTGATTCTAGAGATTCCCCAGTTTCTGCTGGGGTGCTGCTGATGCTGGGATAGCCCTGTTGTGACCCTCTGACCCTGTTTTGGGCCAGACTTTTGATTTTATCTATCCATGACACAGCACATCTGCATATTTAGATAGCAGATACACACATATCTTTATATATAAACATTAACTTACACGTTGACTCTCTAATTGTGAGCTCCTTTCCCAATGATCAGTAAATGAACATACCCCTGCAAGAACTGAACCATATTAATCTTGATAGTAACCCTATAAATGAAACCAGAAGACTTTAGGAAGTTACAATGAAAAGAAAGGGTGATACAGGTTTTCCTTAAAGAGGAGAAAAAAAAGAATTGAAGGAGTCTGTTTTATTATGTATCCAAAGGCAACAGGAAACATCATTTTAATGGTGTATTTGGTCATCTTATTTTTGTAGTGCTCAGATAAAAGTTTTAAAGAACTTGAAAGTAGTTTCTGCTTATGCATCAACATCTTTCACAATAGGTGAAGTAGAAAAATTAAATGAAGAACTCAATAAAAGCCTCTAAATCAGTGGTTCTCAACCTTCCTAATGCCTCGACCCTTTAATACTCCTATGTGGGTGTATCTGCATGTGGGTGGGCCCACCTGGAGATGGATAGAGGAATGGTGTCTCAGTTCCTAAGACCATCGGAAATATGTGTTTTTCGACGGATGGTCTTAAGTGACCCGTGACCCCTGTGAAAGGGTCATTAGACCCCAAAGGAGTCACAACCCACAGGTTGAGAACTGCTGCAAAATTAAATCAACATATATTAAGGGGATATGTTTTGTGACTAATGATGGGAAGATATGGAAAAGAGATGCACAGATGGGCAGACACTGATATATATTTTTGCAGGGAATGCCTGAATTGACAGGATTATAGATCCATTTGTGTATTTAGGCACACCTCATTATCATGATTATGTTATTCATACTATGCCATTAATTATTTAGACTATGGTACTGATCTTTATTCAGTTTTTGTACCATTTGTTAAACTTTAATTTACTAAATATAATTTTTTATGTTGTGGCTTGTAAAGGGTATAGATTACAGGAAATAATTACAAAGGGAATCTTTGTCTTTCTCCATTTGTTTATGAATTATTTGTGTATTTGCACAATTTTATGATGGGCTCATGGAAATCTAACAACATATATATTCTCTAACATTCACATTCAGAAGATCTCAAAGGTCTACCAAATTCAGTTTTTCCAATAGTTTTCATCTATAATTTCCTTATTTACTTTCCTGTTGGATTCTTCAAGTCCTTTCAGAATAATGCTAGTCATCTAAAATTAGTGTCTTACTCTCTATGCCTTTTTCCATTTCAGTTAATTTTTCCTTTGTTGTATCATTTGCTGCATGTGTATTTAATAGTAATGTTTTTCATTACATGTGATGTTGTAATAATATTTCCTGTGTGTCTCTCTTAACAGTATTCATGTTCGTTGTTTTCTTACGCAAAATCATGATTTCAACATCTATTTTTTGAATTCAGCTACATACAACAGATTTTTATTCCAGCCTTTCACTTTGGATCTATAAGAGTTAGTCTATGTCAGGGTTTATTAAATGGGGTACATGAATAGGGTTTATGGAGTTCATGAACTTGGATGAGAAAAAAAATGACATCTTTATTTTCACTAACCTCTAACTGAAATTTAGAATTGCCTTCAGTTATAAATATGGGAAAAAGAACATTCTGAGAAAAAATACATAGGTTTCATCAGACTGCCAAATATCCATAAACCAAAAAAGTTTAACAACTCCTCCTCCATGTGTGAGATGTTTCTTGTACGTAGCAAATTATTGGCTTTTGTTTTCTAATCCTTCCTACAATTGGTGAATTCAGCCCATTAACATTATTACCACTGACTTTCCTGCATTAGAGTCTGTAATATTGCTTTTTTATTGTCTCTTTAAAACTAGTAACATTTTGCTCAAATAGTTTTTTTTTAATAGTCAAATCTTATTCATTCATTCAACAAGCATTTATTAGGCACCAATTATGCACCAAGAACTGTGCCAGGCACTGGAGATACAAAGACAAAAATGAAATATCTTTTATCCTCAAGGAATTTACATTCTACGAAGAGATAAAATACATGCATATATAAGTAAATCCAAATTACACAAAGTAAATATTAGGTAATTGAAGGGTGGGAAGGCACTAGCAATTAAGGAATCAGGTAGGACGGAACTTTGAAAGAGGTTAAAGATCCTAAAAGCAATTTCAGGAGTGAGTACATTTTAGGCATGGAGGACTGTGTCTAATTAATGTAGTGACAATATGCCATACATCTTCATAATATGCAAAGGATATTTATATTTAATACTTTAAAGACCTCTTCTTTCATTCACGTTAGTGTTCACTTCATGGACATTGATTGCAACACTTCTCCAGCTTATCATATGGTCTTTGAAAGTTGTTGTGGTTGAAAAATTCATTACTTAGGAGAGCTTGTGTTCCACTGGCACATAACGCCAGTATATCATATAATTGTTTGATGTTGACATTGCAATACACTAAGACCTGTTTTCCCCCCAGTCTTTTTTGTAACATTTGAAAAGATAATTGATGTTGTTGGCACAAATACATTAACAAAAGTAAGAAAAGGAGAGGAGAGGGGAGGAGAGGAGAGTCTTTGAATCATAAATTTAAAACTGGAAGAAACCTTAGGGATTATTTAGTTAAACTTGCTTTATAGATGAAGAAATGAGGTCCAAATTGGCAAAGTCACTTGTCTAAATCATACAGGTCTAAGTGGAAAAGCCAGGATTTGGACCCAATTTCTCAGTCTCCAAATTCAATCTTTTTTTTTTTAATATTGATCCTTTTTTGGATTGCTGTTACTTCCCAATAACTCTTCTCTCTAACCACTGCCCATATCCAACAATGTATCAAGTCAGGGCAATAAGCATTTATTAAGCACCTACTGTATGCAAACACATTTCTAAGTGCTGGGGATACAGAAAAGGTAAAAGACAGTCCTTGCTCTCAAGAAATTCACAGTTAATGGGGTGACAACATGCAAACAACTGTGGACAAACAAGCGATGCACAGGATAAAATGGAGATAATGTTGGAAGGAAGTCACTAGCATTGAGGGAAGCAGGAAAGGCGTCTTGCAGAAGATGGGATTTTTGTGTCTCGTTTCACACCTGGCATCCATCATTTCTCTGTCCAGAGGAAGGAGAGATGTTTCATCATCAGTCTTTTGCAAATCCAATCTTTTTTTTTAATCATTTGGAAAACAGAATAGTCCATTACCAGCATCCAGTTTACGCATAAAGTTCACAAAATGCAATCCCTTTCATCATAGGTAGAGAGAAGAAAAGAGACAAAGAAAGAAAGTGATGGGGAGTGAGAGACCCAAATGGAGACCGGCAGAAGCAGAGGGAGAGACAGGGGAAGTGCTGGGACTGGATTCTATCTAGTGTGAGAGCTCTTGAAATGAGAGGCCCGCAGAACAGCCTTCTTCTTAGAATTTAAGCAATTCTTTTACTTTTGTCTCTGTACCCCCTGCACCTGGTATATAGCAGGCACTTAAATATATGCCTCCTGATGGACTGACTCCCACTTTTCTCCCTCCTTGAAACCAGGGATGTTCTCTTCTAAGGAATTAGCAGGAGTCATGGAAGTTTTGAGAAAGGTCCTGCTAGTCTAGGCCTTAGTGATGGGTTCCAGACCCCAAGAGGCCTCTCTGCCAGGAGACCCTCTAAGAAGTCCCCAAAATCAAGGGCCAGGAGTGGTAGTGTCTCAGCCTGGTCTGCACTGCAGCTGGAGATCCCTTCCCAGACCACAGCCCAGGGGCCAGTGTTGGCAGGAGCTCTCTCCATGCAACTCTCTGGCTTTTTCTACCCAACACATTGAAACCATCAGTGCTGAGGCCCCCTGACTTTAGCCTTCCCAGCTCCTCAGGCTACACTTCCCAGAACACTCCTGCCTGCTTTCAAATCCTCACTTGCCAGCTCTGTTGGGTCCAGCACAGTGTGGGTCCTACTCCTCACCCCCATCTCCCCTAGAGGCAAGCTCAGATCTTTGTAATTTTGCTCCCAATGTTGGAACACCTCCCCAGGAACCCAGCCAGCCACATCCCACTCCTGTCCCTTTCCCTTTAGTCCTTCAAGGGGAATTTCAGTTGATGTTATGAAAATAGGGAATCCTTGGGGGCCACAATGCTGAGCTGCCTCATCAAAGCAGTGAATACCATCCCATGCTCCATGTTCTGAGGCAGCCTATTCAAAAGCAAACCCTGAATTCCTCTTGCTCGTGGCCAATAAAAATCTTGCTTCAGCAACAGCTTCCTCTGCTGAAATCAGATATCCAAGTAATAAACAAGTCCCAAAGGCAGGAAAACCCATTTTGCTCTCTTCTGATTAGTTTTTCTCTTCTTTTTACTTCATTTTAAAACAAACTTCCTTTCTGAAGCAAGGGATGCCTTCCCCAGAAACATAAGCACAGAGGTTACTACTCCTAAGCAACCACCTTTCCCAACCCCTAAATAAGTCCAGCACCTTTCCTTTTGTCCTTATCCCCTTCCCCCTACCACTTTACCTATTCCCAGACCTCAACTGTGGAGCTGGGTGGGGCCCATTTCCTCATATGCTGAGACCTGACTTGGGTCAAAGCCAGGTCAAGAGTAGGCATTGTTTTATCAGTCCAAGGCTCTTTGTAGACCGGGCCCTTCATCCATTATAGATAAAAGTTCCATGCCAGCTATGGTCCTGACCTGGCATCCCTCCTCATGGTAGTGGTGATGACTGGGGATGGGGAGGTAGAAATACGGGGGAGAATTTCCCCAAAGATGATAGTCACGCTAAATCACTACTTGGTTCTAGCTGCTTCCAGTCCCCCTTGGAGGACAGACAGCTGGAAAGCTTCAAGATAGATAGAGGCCCCTTGGAATTCCTCAGCAGTACAAGAGACCATAAACAACTGGGCCCCAAAGAGTTGGTGCTGAGACCCTGACTCAGATAGGGCAATCCTAGGGCTCACCAAGAGACCAGCAGAGAAGAGGTGCCTGAAATAGTGTCTCATGGGACTGCTGTAAACAGGCCCAGCACCCTTACCCCCACATCAGCCCCTCTTCCTCCTCCCTCCTCCCCCCTCCTTCCTCTCTTTGTCACGTCCTAGGGTAAACGATTCCCCATATGTGCCCCGCTGTCAAGGACATTCCCTCCCTGACTCGCTGACATCTCCCCTCTTTCCCCCCAAATAGGTTTTTAAGTGACTTTGTCCTCAGAAGATGCGATTCTGTTTGTTTTTCCTTCTGACATTATCTCTCCGGAGAGTTTCTGGTTGGGAGAATTATGTCAAGGCTGCAGATTGCAAGAGAATTGCTCCTAATAGGGAACAGACAGACAAGACACCTTTCATGTCCAGCCAAGTTTTTCTTTCTTCTTCCCCACTCTCTCCCCCACTTCTCATCTTCCCTTTTTGGCTTCCACGTTGGCTCTCGTTGATGCTTATTTCTTCAGGACATCTGGTGAATAAGGTCACACACTGATTTTATTTTGGAGATTGGCAGCTGGGTCAAGCACAGACCTGAAGGCTCGCCAGAGAGGCTCAGAGCCCAAGGTGAGGACTGAAGTCTCTCTTGATTTGTAGGATGGGTGATGGTGGTGGTAGGGAGCTTGAGTGAGCCCATCTTGACAGATAGAGCAAAGTAGACCTTGTTTACATAGGCAATCAGTGTCATAGATTTAGAGGCAGAAGGGATCTCCGTGGTCATCTAATTCAATCGACTCATTTTACAGTGAGGAGACTGAGGTAGAGACTTTCTCAGGTCACATAGCTGATAAGTGAGATTCAAACCCAGATCTTCCTGACTTCAAGTCCAGTACCCAGAGACATCACACTGCCTCTCAAACTCGGTCCTCTGAGACTTGCTTGAATTTGCATATATACTGACCTACAAGTTTGAGAGAGCCTCAATCTTTAAAAGAAATTTTTAAAAATCCTAATTAGGCACAATGGTGTATGCCTGTAATCCTTGCTACTAGGAAGGATAAGACTGATTCATCACTTGAGTTTGGGAGTTCTAGGTTCTGGTGGGGTTAAAGCTGGTCTAATTCTGGCACCAATATGGCAGGCCATCTAATGAGGGGGTACCAGCTTAGGTTAGAAACAGATTCAAGTTTCTGTGTTGATCAGCAGTGGGGTAGAGCCCGTGAGTGGCCCCCTGGGCTGGGCAGAATTGGTAGACCCAGTTTTAAAAAAACAACCCCTAATCAAACAAACAAAAAAACCCCATAGACACCCAGAATATCAGTTATAAGGAACTTTGAAGATCTTTTATTCCAGGGGTGGGGAATCTGTGGCCTGGAGGCTGAATTCCAGTCTTTTAAAACTAGAAACTGAAGCCTGTGACTAGCAGAGTAAGGACTCGAACTCTCACTTTTGGACTCCCTAGTTCACTGTTCTTTCCACCCTATCATAATTCCTCCTGAACTCATCAAGTTTCCCTTCTCTTCGTTAGTTTGGTTTATCCTTTCCCAATTTACAAAAAAATTAGTCCTGGAATTTGGATTCTTGGGGACCTGGTAATGGTAACAGGGAAGGAAAAAATGAGTTATGGGCTCTAGTGCCCTAAAAATAACAACTGACCCACAACCTAACACTGGTGCCAAGTGGGTAGAAACCCCTCCCCCTCTTCTTGCCTCCACCCCCCCAAGCCCCTGGCTTCTTGAGGAACAATAAAACATTTGGTGGACTGTTTAGAATTCTTTGTACTTAGTCAAGAGGCTGATATCACAGCTTACACCCATAAGCAGTCAAGATAATCATAGTTCCCAAAGAGAATCATTTCCTATTGCTCCACTTATTAAATCCGGCCCTCGTTTAAGCAGAGGGGGGAGGGGAAACTGTCAGGGGAACCTTTTCCTTCCAAGTTTCTATAGAACAGTCTTGGATACTGACTTGTTTTCCAGATGTCCTTGATTTCATTTCACCCCTGTACCCCAAAGTATCTCTAGTTTTGGAAAACTGCCACTCCAGCCTCTATAGGGAACAGAATTCTGTCCTTAGCCCTAAGGCAGTTGGGTGGCACAGTGGATAGGGTGCTGGGCCTGGAGTCAAGAAGACATGAGTTCAAATCCAACCCCCCATACTTACTAGTTCTGTCTCTGGGCAAGTCACTTAACCTTGTTTGCATCAGTTTCCTCATCTGTAAATGAGTAGGAAAAGACAAACTTTTCTTTGCCAAGAAAACTCTAAATAGGGTCATGAAGGGTCACCACTTAACACAGCTAGCCCTAGGACCCAAGAGATTTCCTAGAGGGAACTGTAGTCAGATGACCTGAGTTTGAATCCTAATTATAGCACTTATTAACTGTGACCTTGGACAATGGGCTCCTGAACCTCAGATACCTCTTCTTTAAGTGAGAATAACACTTTACATACCATAGACTTCCATGAGCATCAAATTACATAATGTTGGCGCAGCTAACTGGTGCAGTGATTAAAGCACCAGCCCTTGAGTCAGGAGGACCTGAGTTCAAATCCAGCCTCAGACACTTAACACTTACTGGCCATGTGACCTTGGGCAAGTCACTTAACCCCAATTGCCCTGCCTTCCCCTCTCCAAAAAACAAACAAAAAGTTACACATTTGTGAAATGCTTTGTAAGCCTTGCTTTGTTAGTTTCAGGAAATGAGTGTAGATTGCAAGCTGAACTTACTTTAATGTATAGACTTCAAGTTAAAACCTGCAAATCTGGATTAAAAGCATGCCATTAGGAATGGGGGGTGGAGGTGCTGGTGGGGTGGGGGGGTGGAGTAGAAGAATCCCTGGGAGTAGAAGACAAGTGTGTTAAGTGTCTGAGAATGAAATGTGAACCACCTGTCTGAACACGGAACACCCTCTTTTCCTAAATCTTACCTGTGTAAAACCCAAGTACAGTTTAATGGTGCTATTTTTCAGCTTATACTTATTTTTTTTTAACTTTCAAAGAGATCTACATCTCGTGAGATCCTGTAACCTTCCCCCCCTCCCATATTCTGTCACCTGGTCACCACCTTCTGCAGATGCACTTCTCTGTCCTTAGTTATGCTGGTCCATGGACAACAAACAGTGTTTCTAGTCTTGTCCAGTCTGGGAGGATCTATTGGATCTCACGTTTCACCGGAATAGCCAAGAGCCTACTGTTACTTCCATAATGATAAGGAAGACTTTATTTAGACCAATAAGGCACATGTGAAAAATGCTTAGAAAACTGTAAAAGTGATACAAATATAAGGTTTATTAAGTTTTCCTTTCTGGGAGGAAATCACTTGAATGTTAAGTAGTAAAAAGACAGAGTTTTAAGTTATAAACAGAGTTTAAAAGAAATTTAGCTTGATTCATAGAGGAGGGACACATAAGTTTATCTGAAGAAAGGTCATCAAGAGAACACACTTTTGAGCCTGACATCACGGTGGACAAGCCCTTCCTTGTCCAATAGGACCTGACTGTCACTGTCAGCAGCAGGGCTGGGTTAGGCAGACAAAATATCTGACTGGAGGACTATTCTTATGCTCTTCAAATCGGTCGCCCTCTCTCTTAGGGGGCTGCCCACTTTTACTCATCAATACCAGGGGACTGGATTCAGAGGCAGGACCTGCTGGCTCATGTTTCCTTTTCCCTTAAGGTCTCTCACAGCTATTCTGCTTGTTCCTTTTGGCTTACTGGAGGCCCTGGGTCCCAAGGACACTGCTAATGCCTCTCCCAAAGCCTCAAGCAAAGACAAGAGGACTTCCCTGGCTTAGACTCAATCTTCCAAATAGCCTCTGGGCTCCTCAGGCCTCGGGACTTTGCAGGGTTAGGAAATGTCGCCATCTAGAGGTGTGTCTCAGTGATTACAGGAGGGCATCTGTTTCCAGCATCAATCATCTCAATTTCTGAGTATCCCTTTACTCTCCTTTGGATCAATAATCCCTTTTTCATCCATTGCTGAAGTTTGGCTACAGCACTGATTTCAAAGGAAGCCCATTTCTAAGATGGAATGAAGCCAGCTAAGCAGCTCTCTATCATTTCAAGGCACCTAGTACACGTATTCATTACACCAGAGTATAAAAAAAATAATTTTTAATTGCTTTGTAATTGGCACAGATGGCATAATTCAAACTTGAGTTTTTATTTAATAGACTATGAACCATCACACTGTGTAGCTTTAAAAGCACAGAAATAATATTGGCTTAAGAATTTTTAAAAATTACATTCACATAATATTCTTAAGATTAATTCATAAAATAATGTCCAGAGATTAAATAAATTAAGGAAAAAGCTAAAATAAGGGAGGAAATTCCCAACACATACACACACACACTAAAATCTTTTTTCATAAATTTGCAACAGTGCATTTTGGCCATTTTCATGCTCATGAAAGCCTTTGCTAGCAAACAGGCAAATTTATAAAACTGTTACTTAAAAATATGGTAGGGTGGGTATAAATTTGGCTGCTGGAATACTCTGTAAGCAGGAACCTTCAAAGTCAGTCCTGTTTGAAGCTATTGACCTAGTCTAGATTTGAAGGGCTCTATCACTTCTGGAAAACCACCATAATTCACTATTAAGTCTCACCACCAGAAACAAAGAAGCTGACTACAAACTAACAATTTCATACTGGGGAATTGGGGGAGGGTTCTCTTTCCTAGAAGGGCAGGAGGTGAAACACAGCTAATTACAAATCCCTTTTCCAGGACCAACAGAAAGACCAATCACACCAAGTGATTCTTCATCAGCAGCCTTTTGGGTGTGGAACACAAAATGAGCCACGAGACTGCCCATTTGATTCTTCAATATAGAAACTGAACATCATCTTTGGGAATTATTATGAAGGGGAGAGAAGATGAGAGGGACTGAGCCTATCTCAGGACAGGTATGGTGGCTGCTCTGGAGGGTCTCCATCTCTGCTAAAATTAGATGAAGCCCCATTGAACAGGGGAAGAGCAACAGAAAATACCTTGGACAGCAATAAGTATAGGCTTCGGTGAACACATTTCAACTTGGAAAAGGCATTCATGATTAGTTAGTACTTCTGGTTAGGACCAAGGGTTAATTCTGATTTGGTACCTTTCCTGATGAAATGCCTTGATTCTCCAGTTCCATGACAATCCTAAGTCAATGATCTAAATGGGCGTATGGTGTCAAAGATGCCAAGTAGAGATGATTTCCACCAACACAGTCATGAGTAGACTACGGCCCAGGTTTTAACAAAAAGCACTGCTGTGCCACAACCTGGGATATGAACGTTAAATTGTGGGTTAGTGCATAGCTAGTCTTCTACACCAGGGCCCCTGTGAGGTGGAGGCCTGCTGCTGGTTCCTTTCTTGGTTCAATTCTCTTGGGCTACCTCCACTGTGGCCTTTATGCTTGCTGGGGCCTTGTCAATAGCTGGCTTCTTTGAATGATCCCGTTCTCCAAAAATAGTACTTCCTATACGGACATTTGTGGACCCCACTTCAATCTGGAGAGAAATGGAGAGAGTTGACACTGAATCCTGAATAACAACAAATGATGCCCAGAGTATACTTCTCAATATATATGTCACATACACAAGGAGGCAAAGAACAATCACAGGGTACCATCCTGTTACAACAAGGGCACCTTAGAGATTTTCCTGTCTGTGACCTAATCCTGTCTTGTTTCCTTTGGTAATGCCACTCAGGCAGATACAGGCCTAGAGGACAAAAGCTTACCGCATGCTGGAAATCCATGGACATGCCCATACTCAGTTCCACCTGGTCAATGGGGATGCTGAGCTTCTCACACAATTCCTTCCGCAAAGACAACAGAGTCTGGTAGAACAGTCAAAAGGAGGGAAGGGTCAGATGAAAGAAGTCTTCTCTGAGGTCCACTGAAGGGGACTACATTTAGCTTTCTGTCAGAGGCATTTAGTCCCTTTGGTTCAGGAGGACCTCGGTTCTCAGAAGTTCCACTGTAATTTTTTCTGGGGAACTGCTTACTTCACAAAAAGTTTTTAGCAGAAAAGAAACCAACAGCTCATTCTTCTTAAAATACATATTCCACCTGGATGAAGAAATGCCTATAGGGCATTTCTTTGCGAAGCTACTCCCTCCCCTTTCCCTAGGTGAACTACCATGTGTTTGACTTTAGAGGGAGTTTTAACTTGGCACAGATTTGGTTAAAATCTAAGGTGCCTTTGAAGCCTGTCACCATAGCAAGTTCTTTAGCAACTATATAGATGACTGTAGAATATCAGAGCCAAAAGGGATCCCAGAGATCATCTAATCTCATACCTTTGCCCTACAGACTGGGAAAGCAAGATTTAAAGAGAGGAAGAGCCTCCCTCAAGAATTCTGACTGGTGAGTGCCGAAGTCCAGCTTAGAGCTCAGGGTCCAGTATGCTATCTCCCTACATCAGTGCTGCCAGGGCTGGTGCCTGCCTGCCACTCTACCTGGAAGTCTGGGTTGGGTCCTTGACTGAGGTCATATCCAAAACTCCCAATGGTCATCAGACCCACGAACTCCAGGCTAGGACACTTGGCATTGATGTGTTCCACCGTGGCCACTGTCTCTGAAGGTGGGAGCCCATGTTTACCTTCACAGAGAGAAAGATTCATATCCATGAAGCTCTAAGTGGCAGGAGATAGCTTCATTTCTCCCCCCCACAACCCCCCAAAACAAACCAACATATGGTCCTTAGGGAAATGTTCTTCTCTTTAAGAAGTCTCAATGAATGCCCAGCACAGCCTTTAAACTCAAGCTCTACAGGCAAGAGATTGTCCAAGACAGGCTGTCCTCTAGGACTGTATGCTATTTTTTGGACAGCACATTTTATGAATTGGATTTCCTCTCCCACACTTAAGAGCTCCCAAGAAAGCTTTGCTGGGGACACTGGTGGGAGATATCATGCTGCATCATAAGAGGAGTTACTGAGTTAGATTGCTCTATGTGTGTGCTATGGAGTTTCTGAAGGTTTTATTAATATTACATGCCTAGGATCATAGATTTAGAGCTGGTATGGACCTTAGCAACCAGCCAGGTTAACCTCCTCACTTTACACATGAAGAAACTAGGCCTAGAGAAGGTGAAAGACAAAGTCACATAAATAGCAATATTAACTAACTAGTTAACATAATGAATACTAAGTGTGTATGTGTTTATTATAATAAATTTGCTCCTGTGTATGTGGTAGGATATCACTGAATCTACTGGAGGACGATTACAAGAATTTTTTGAGGGTGGTTGAGGGGGGGAAGGCAAGGCAATTGGAGTTAAGTGACTTGCCCAAGGTCACACAGCTAGTAAAGTATCAAGTGTCTGAGGCTGGATTTGAACTCAAGTCCTCCTGACTCCAGGGCCAGTGCTCTATTCACTGCACCACCTAGCTGCACCTATTACAAGAATTCTTGACTATGGTTGATCACTGGCCCTGTGGTGACAAAGTAGCCTTACTTACTGATCTGAGTGGCTAGAATCCACAGATTCTATCACTTACTGAATAGAGTATCTGGACTCACTTGATCTCTGAATGACAGCAAATTTCTGCCAATCGCTAAGAAATGGTGCAACTACAAAATGTTATCTGTAGCTAAGTACTGAACTGTCCGTATGGAGGATGCAGCAGAATCGTGGTTTGTGGATGTAAAGAGAATGGGGAAGAAAATATCCACACTGTGCTATTTCCTGTAAGTTAAGGAAACATAACTATTGATGAGCACTGGCTTTATGAGAGCTGCTAATAAAGTTAGTGTGTAAAATAATAACACCCATGTATACCTTCAACCCCAGAACACCAAAGAAACTTCCTGATAAAAATCGACATGGATCTTTCAGCATTTCATACGTGAAAGCAGCATTGAAGATGAGAATTTATTTAATAACTTTAATTTAATTTAAAAGTAAAATTTCCATCCCCTTTCTGGACTGTTGGCTGTGCTTAGTTAGGCATTCTCAACAGGCCCAAATCACCCCTATTCCCTCAAACACTCTTTACTTAAAAGGTAAAAGCAACCAAGCCTCCTGTGGGTGACAGGAACCGAGAAATGAACTGGCCACATCAGCTCTCCTAGAAGCTGCTGGTGTGCAACAGTAACTCTCTTACAGTGTCTTTCCCATAGGCACCCCTGAGCTAGGTCATTTAGAGATCCTCATTTTATGGGCTGTGAGTCTCGATCATCCCCCGGGGAGGTAAAAGCCATTAGTTAGGCCTTAGTCACTTACTTTCTTCCCCACTGGTGTTAATCTGCACCATGACTTTTAATCTCTCTGGAGAGCCTTTCTTCTGCCAAGAACTGTTTACTTTGTCTGCCAACTTCACAGAGTCCACAGTTTCCAGCATGTAGAGGTTGGGGACAGCTGCAAGGAGGAAGAAGTAATGGAGCAGAGTTGGTTTCTCACTCAACATATTGCTATGGGCTGCCTGACTTTCTTTACTGAATTATTTTTTTTTTTTAAGAGAAGGGAAGGTAGGGCAATTGGGGTTAAGTGAATTGCCCAAGGTCACACCAAGGCTAGTTAGATGTCAAGTGTTTGAGGCCTGATTTGAACTCAGGTCCTCCTGACTCCAGGGCCCATGCTCTGTTCACTGAGCCACCGAGCCGCCCCTCCTTATTGAGTTCTTAACCATAATAATGTTAATTACGACAACTGGCATTTAGATTGTTTGCAAGGTACTTTATAATACCCATTTTATAGATAAGGAAACAGACTGAAAGGGCTTAAGTGACTGGCCCGGAGTCAGGTATTCAATAAGCATTTATTAATCACTTACTGCGTGCCAGGCACTGTGCTAAGTATTAAGGATGTAAAGGAAGGTAAAGACAGCCCCTGCCTCGAGGAGCTCACCCAGCTTGTCAGTGCCTGAGGTAGAATCTGAACTCAGGTCTTTCTGGTTCCACAGCCAACATTCCATTTGCTGTTCATCTAGAAAGCCAAGAGATATCATGGCTGGGTATGAGCTAGAATGGATGCTGGAACTGTTCCAGAAGCGAGGATCAATAAGGGAAAACTTAACGTACAGGATTAGACACCAATATGCATCCACATATAAAATCCTCTTTAATTCAGTTCAACAATCATTTATTCATGTACAAGGTCATTGTTTCAGAGAGTAACCTGGGGTCATTCCCAAAGGACTCTAGCTCACTCTCTTCCTTCTGTCTGTCCCATTCTAGCCATCTGCAGTATCTGCGAAAGAGTGCACACATACTTCAGATCCCCTTTCAAGGTTGCCCATCCAACAGAATTTCATGATCAAGGCAACAGGTATTCTGGATCTACTTGTTTTTTTCCTATGTGATCTTTTTAATATGAATATCCTTGACATTAAAACAAGAATGCTGCATGGCTAGAAGGTCTAGAATACCGCATTAAGATTGCAATAGGAAATGGAGAAGTACTTGATGGGAATGAGTAGGCTGCAATATCTTAATTTTTTTAAGTTAATTTTTTCAAGGATGTGTGATCTCTCCTTTCAACTATTCTCCACTATCTCCCTCTTATTGAAGAATTAAAAAAAAATAAAACCCTTAAAACCAGTATGCAAAACTCAGCAAAAAAAAAAAAAAAAAAAAAAAAAAAAAAGGAACCACATTAGCTAAGTCCAAAGGTATATATCTCGTTCTGCATTTGAAGTCCATGACACCTCTGGCAGGAGATGGGTAGCACATTTCATCATCAGGTTTCTAGACTTGAGTTTAATCACTGCATCAATCAGAATTCTGAAGTCTTTCAAAGTCTAAAGTCTTGCTTTTCTTTATAATGGTAGCTGTGATTGTATAAATTATTCACCTAGATATGCTCATTTCACTTTGTACCAGTTTATATAGTTGAACTGATACAAGGTTCAGTTCTATATTCAATAGTTTCTCCTGAAACTGTACATTTGGTCCTTTCTTATAGCACAATAATATTATAACACATTCATACACCACAACATGCTTCGTTATTCCCCAATAGGTGGGACCTTCATTAGTTCCCAGATTCTGGCTACTACAAAAAAGGTTCCTAAAACGGTTTTCTACAAATAGATCCCTTTCTTCTTTTTTGGGGAACAAGCTTAGGAGTGGTATTGATGGATCAAAGAGTATACACAGTTTGGTAACTTTTTAGGGGTAGTTCCAAATCATTGTAAATGGCAACTAACAAATAACTGTGGACATAAAGGTTATCAAGAGAGAGGAGCGAATGGGGAATAGTTCACATTCCTACTGGCAGCCATACCATGTCTAGAGAGTGAGGAGGAATGTGGAGTACTGGGCAGACTCCCCATGCACAACAGATGCACAGGCAGAGAAGGAGTGGATGACCTGGAATTTGTGGCACTGGAGAGTACCCACACTGATCCACCAAATATTTGATTATAGGCCAGGCACTCCGCTAGGTACTGGAGACATATGATAAAAAAGGAAACAGTCCTTATTCTTGAGGAATATATTTACATTCTACTAAGAGAAACATGACAGATACACAAATTTGGGTAAGGTAGCCTATTAAGTCTGGGCAAAGCTTTTCTTGAAAAATAAGAGGAGGGTAGCACCATTCCGATGGCAGATCAGGGCTAAGATGATGGGTCACCTTTGGTGAATAGCTAATCCTCCAGATGGCTGGAATGTGGCATTTCTGAAGGGAAGCAACATGAAATGAGGCTGGAGCCAGGAATCTGTATTTTATCCTAGAAATGATAGGGAGCTCCTAAAGGTTGTTAAGCAGGAGGTGCCATAGTCAGGGAAGTGAGGAAGGCCAGGAGGAGTCAGGCATTCCAGGCCTGGGGGAGAGTACGTAGATGGAGTGTCCCATGTCAGGAACAGCAAGGAAGCCAATGTGGCTGGATCACAGAAGGGGGTAAGGAATAAGGAGCCTAGAAAGGCAGGAAGTGGCCAGCTTGTGAAAGTGAGATATCATTCATCTGCAGCTAGTAAAAATAAATAAGCATACGGATTACAATTTTTTAAATTGAGTTCCACATGTATCAAATATTCTGTTTATGCAATGATGCTTTACCCTGACAATATTAAGAACTTGAATTTCTTACCTGAAAGAAATCTATCAGGGGCGGCTATGTGGCACAGTGAATAGCGCACTGGCCCTGGAGTCAGGAGGACCTGAGTTCAAATCTAGCCTCAGACACTTAATACTAGCTGTGTGACCTTGGGCAAGTCACTTAACTCCAAATGCCCTACCTTCCCCTCCAAAAAAAAAAAAGAAATCTATCTATCACCACCAATAGATAGTATCAGGTGAGTTTTCACTTGAGGCCTTTTCTCTTACCTTTCATGGAAAAGCATTAGTTTATTTCCTTACCGATCAATTTGTTGATATTGTGTTTCTGCAGGTGGCCAATGAAATGCCATTTTATCTCAGGACACAAAGACAGAATCTGGCGAAAAAGAGGTGAGAGTAAGAGGTGAAGTCTGGCTCTGATCTTACTGATGCACATCAGGACTGCTAGCAGTCACCTCCTGGCTGGCGATCTCTGCATGTACCTGGTTCCACCCACCAAAACACAAGAGCTCCAGGTGTGTTTAGTAAAACACTACTCCTATCCTTTCCTAGCTTCCCAATAGACTGAAAAGAAATTCAAGTACGGTTTTAGGACCCCTGCCTTGCCTATCCACCTGGCTGTTTCCTGCCCCCATGTCCACCTCACCCCCAGGGTAGTGGTTCTACATCCAAGTTTATCAGGGCTTTTAACTTACAAATAGATTCCAAGATCACAGAAGACTATTGCAGTCTAACATTTTTAGGGACCCACAAGGGAAAAAAATAACCCAACAAAGACCTAGTTACATTATACCATCAGACTCAGAAGTGGAAGGGATCTTATATGAAAGAGATTTTCCTTTAGCTGGAAAAGACTTGGGGTCAAACCAGAATGGACAACTCTCTAATCTCCCCTACCATAAACAGCCCAGAGAGAAAGGTCAAGATTTAGAATGAATGTAAAGAATCTATAAATACCCACTTACTTTAGTATTTGATGCTTTTTCTAACAGCTCCTGAACCTAAGAAGATTAAAATGACAATTGCATGAGTCTGAAGTCTAGCAGTCGGGCTTCTTCTAAAGTTCAGTCAGATACTTTCCTTGCAGAGGTGGGGAATTGAGAAAGGCCACTTACATAGTTCTCTCCAAAGCTGCGCTGTCCATGAGCATATGCCTCAATTACCATGTCAGCAGGCTTGGTTTTGCTCACAGCTACTAGCCGGGGCTGAATGGCTGGGAGATCCTAAAGAGGGAAAAGCACCATACTTGAGTGAAAGGTAGAGACGTTCACCTTGAAGTAACTGGCAGTCAGAAAGAATTATCCCAGTAAGTCTAATGGAAAAGCATTGTAAGAAGAGCCCTGACAACCTCAGTTTTAGCTCTCTGGCTCTATAGGGAGTAGTATTCTTTACTTTTAAATATATGAGACTTCAAGTTAATCTGCTGCCCAGAAAGACTTTCCCTTCTCAGCAGAAGCAGGAAGACAGAGTAAAGTGGCAATCTTTCAACCAGAAGGAAACCTATTTACTGGGCCCTGATGCCTCAGAGTTAAGAGGAGCATGCTGTACCGAACTAATTTTCTGTTCCTTTGTGTTCTCTCTAAGCCTGAGTAACTCAGTTTTAGAAGAGGGACAAAGGGAGAGAAGGGAATTATCTGGAATTTATGACTCAGAACTGCTCAGAAGGAGAACGAATTTGAGTTCAGTCAAGAGAGACATATTCGACTTCTTAGAGGGGGGTCATGGCTGCAACCAGCTTTAAGTCAATATTCTTCAAAATTAAAAAAAAGCAAACTAATTTAACATCCATGTGCAACCTGTTTCTACTTCAAAGAAAACAGGTCAGAAAAGGTATACTTCTTAGAAATCCAAAGGATATAGCAGTGATGAGAAGCCTGCCCCATTTTTACTAGGAAAAGAAAAGCCATCTGTTTTTAAGCAGTAATGTTTTGAATGGTCCCTTGTAGATTCCTTAATACAAAGTAATCTAGCACTAGTCAATGGACCAGTATTACTGTGGGGACCAATAAAGAAGCAGGCACAGACCAGATCTTGAGTTTTTTGGCAGCTGAGTTAGATACATTAATTTCTCTTGAAGTGCTCTCTTCCTCATTACGTGTAGTTTTACACAGGAGATCTAGACAAGAACAGAAGAAAAATCTGGTGCTTTAAATACCCCATTCCCACCAGCTGATGGGTTCTTCAGAGGGCTCTACCTTATGGTCATGATGACAAAAGGAGCTAAGACAAACCTAGAATTTTAGAGGTAGAAGGAAGTTCAGAGATCAACTGGTCCAATCCTTTCACTTTAGAGAAAAGGAAAGCTGAGGCCCAATGCATTAAGTCACTCATGGTCCTACTGAGCTAGGTAGTAGAAGAAACAGGACTTGGCTTCCAGTGTGGTGCTCCTTCCACGGGATTCACTGCCTCCCAAGGGCATTTCTATCTCCAAACAGTTTTGCAAACTCTAATTAGCACAGGTTCACAATGCTCCCCCCCCCCCCACCTGTTACTCATACACAATAGCCAAGTCCCAAGGAAAGGTGAGATAACTGGTCTGTGAATCACCAGACAGTAACAGTGTCAGATGAGATCCAGGGGTCCAGGTTCCTTGCTAAATGTACAGTCTAACTCCTTTCCCTGGTCACTACTTAAAGGTAAAGATTTCAAATAATGAAATCAATTGACCTGGGTAGCTAGGAATAGCTATCACCAAATAACCCAATTCACCCTCAGGTATTTCAAAGAATCAGAGAATTTTCAGTTGGGAGGAAACTTTAATATTCTTTGAGGGGCTAGGAAGTAGGCTTTGGAACAGTTAAGACAATGAGAAGATCCTTTCTGACTGTCACCACCAGGCCCCACCCCAAAATTTGCCCTACTTAGCCTCTCCCATTCCTTCCAATTTACCTAATCCCCAAAACAACCTCCTACAGATAGGTGTGATGGATGCTAGACTTGGGGAGCATAAGCTGTGAAGACCAGAGCCTCAGTCTTACTAGCTGTATGACCCTGGGCAAGTCATGTAACTTCTGTTTGCCTCAGTTCCCTCATCTGTCAAATGGGGATAATAATAGCACCTATTTCCCAGGGTTGTTGTGAGAATCAAATAAGGAAATAATTGTAAGGCACTCAGGATAAGATCTGGCACACAGTAAGGGCCATATGTTGATCGTTAGTTTTTGTGTCAAGTGAGGCTGGATTTGACTTCAGGTCCTCCTGACCCAGGGCTGGTGCTCTAGTCACTGCGCCACCTAGCTGCCCCCTAAATGCCCAATTCTTAAAGACTGCCCAATAAATTACAAAGGATTAACAATTTGTGTCAGTTATGAAAATACCCTTAAGAAGAAATAGTAGCACTTGTCCACATGACAAGGTGGATGAAGGAAGGAAGATGTGAATTCAGCGTCAACAGCTGCCACAGACTGGCTTTATAAGCCTAGATAAGTCACTGACCCTCTAAGGGCGCTAGGAAACTCTCAAGACTATACATGAACAAGCAGGTGAAGAACTTCACTGAACTTCTACACCCCTTAAATTAGAGGTCTGGTCTACTTTCTGCCTGATGAAATCTCCCAAATACACCTAGAAGGGACATTTTATTCTGTCCTTCTGTGGGTTCTGCGTCCATGAGCCTCTGTCCCTCTGTCCTTGTCTAAACCTTTCAAAGAATTCAGAACTTGAGTTCCAGGGGCCTTAGAAGTCTTTTGATCCAATCTCCTCATTATAAAGTTCTCAGTTTCCCCCTGCCCCCCCCAGACATTCAAGTCTTTTTGGAGCCTACCGGGGCCTGTTTTATGTCCAGAAGACAAGGTGCTATGACTAACTTTTCTATATTCTCTTCTTGCCCAAGGGTAAATTCCTACAATATTATCTTAGCAATTTTCTCAGAATCTTATGAATTAGAAGGGTCCCTGAGTGCATTTGGTCCAACCCCCACCTGAACAAGAATCTCCTAAGCGTATCAACCATGGAAGAACTTTAGTATGAGAGAACCCACCACCTCCTAAGCAGCACATTTCACTTTCAGGGTGAAATGGTTTAGGGTTCACTTGGTGGGTAATGGTTAGGAAGTTTTGCCTTATCCATATCTAAATCTTTCTCATCTCAGGTAAAACAAGTCAAATGATGATGATAAAGAAGAAAATGTTTTAAATTGCACTTATATGTTCCAGGCACTGTGTTCTAAGTGCTTATTATCTCATTTGATCCTCACAACAACCCTGGGAGGCAGGTGCTGTTATGATCCTCACTTTACAGATGAGAAACTGCTGCAGTCAGAGGTTAAGTGACATGTTCAGGGTCACACTGCTAGAAAGTATCTGAGGCTGGATATTTACCCGGGTGTTCCTGACTCCAGACCCAGTGGTCTGTGCACCGTCAGCTCTGCAAATACCTAAAACCAGCTGTGGTGTCTCTCTCCCCAGAGAAGCCTGAGAGTCTTCTCCATTCCAAACATCCATCCCCTGTTCCCCCAAGCTCATGTTCCAAAATGACCTTAGCATTCTGCCTGCCCTTTTCCAGACACTCTACAACTTGTCAAGGTTCTTCCTAAATCTCAACGCCCGAACAACCGTCTAGGTGCGGTCTGACCACGGCCGACGGGAGGGAGGGAAGGGGAAAGGGGGGAACGACTGTCACCTCCTTAGCTGCAGATCTGGGGGACCTCCTCATTTTTTAGGGAGGGAAACTGAGGGCCTGGGAAGTTGTATGACTCACCCAAGGTCACACCAGGGAGGGAGCAAGTCTAACCAGGGGTCGAAGCCAAGTGCTCTAGCTCCAGCTTCCTCAGGGAGTCCTGGGGTGGGCTTGGGGGGGGAGTGGTAGTGAGGGGCTGTCACGTCACATGATTGTCTCACGTGGAGTCTGCAGGCCGCTAGATCCGTAGCATCAGCAGGGGGTCTTTCCCTCCTGAGGGCACCTTCCCCACACCCTCAAATACCAGGCTTGGGGCGAGGAGGTCCTAGGGGACCCCCGTACATATCAAACTTCCGCATTTTACCTACCCTGGGCCTTGGCCCACAGCCCCGCCACCCCAGCATCCATCTCCCCCCCTTTACCCGTCACCCAGACGCCCCTGAGACGTAGGGCCCCCGAACCCCAGGACCCCCGGCCCTGCTCTCACCCGGGGCCGCCGCGCCACTGCCTGCTGCACCCGTTCTTTCACCGCCCTCAGCGCCAACCCTACACCCAGCTCAGCAGACATGCCGGCGGCTCTCCATACAGGACAAGCAGCAGCTTCAGTGCCGGACCCCGCCTCTCCTCTGGAGGCACCACCCACGGGCCGGTATGGACCTTTTTCCGGTTCCGCCCACTCCTCGCTAGTTAGACCAATCACCTCACGTCACTGAACTCTTCCGGCCAATGGCTATGCGATCCCTTGACAAAAACGATGTCTTCGCTTCCCAAGAGAAGCCATATTTAGGAGGTCGGGGACACACCGACGGCACCATTAAAGTGTGGGGGGGGATGAAGCTGGGAGAAGGGGCTGTTCTGAATGGGAGAATAGGGACAGAGGGGCGTGGAGGTTGTGATTTCGCAGGATATAAGCAATTTCACGAGACCTATCGTCCCTCAGTGGTGTGGGGGAGAGAGCAACGCCCTACAGGATCCCTTCAGTTCCTTTACTCCCCCTCCCGCTCAGTAATATGGATCAGGCCCCTCCTGCCTTCAAACTGAGGTGCTTAGAGGCGTTACTGAGGATTGACCTAGTCAGTTTCCGACGCTGCTGTTCTCTGGAGGCAGGTACCCGCTCACGGATTTTACTAATATATAACTCACTCGTTCACTCATACTATAACTCACACGTACACAGGCAAAGCACTTTGTTCACAACAACCTCGTGGGATCGGTAGAGCAACATTTTACAGATGAGGAAACTCAGGCTCAGAGAAGTAAAATGTGTTGTTGCTCACAGTCACTCCCCTAAGAAGTGCTGAGTAGGGATTCGGGTGCTGTCTTCTGTCCCCCCAAAGCTAGCACTATATCGCAGTGTCCCCTTAGTTAGCACATACTCCAGTTTAGTTCTTTAATTTTCGTTTTTACATCGCAGTCGTTTGGGAGGAATCTGTCTCTCTCCCTACTCCATCACATGATTTTATGTATTTGATTACCACCCCACTAGTGCCGATTGATTCCTGGTCATTCTGGGCAGTTCTCACTCAAAGGGAAACAACGACGTCTTAAAAATTAGCAACGACAGTGTGCCCAAATATCTAAGTGTAAAGACATCTTCCAGAGAAAGGGTAACCCTAGACGGTACCAAAATAAACTGTCAAAGAAAGAAAACTAAGTAACATCAATAAGGTATACCATCCCTTTCTGTAGTCAAATGCTAGTGGGTGGCAACCTTGTGTCTGTACTTAAGGAACTTAAGTCAACAAGCATTTATTCAGGGTCTGCTCTAAGGCAGGCACAGTGGCAAGGTGGGACTTGAAGAAGGAGAGACAACATGCAAACCCCTCTGCACAAACAAGACACATTCAGGACGAATCGTAGATAATATTAGCGGGAATGCACTAGCATTGAGAACTGGAGAAATTCCTTGCAGAAAGTGAGATTTTTAGCTGGGACTTGAAGTCAGGAAAGCTAGGAGGCAGAGGGGAGGAGGGAGAGAATCAGAGGCCTGGGGGAGGGGGCAGCCAGTAAAAATGCTCGGGGGGAGGGTATGAAACTTAAGGACAACATTAAGAACACTGTAAGGAAAGGTATTTATTTAAAGTCCCTACAGAGCTTATATTCTACGTTTCAGTTTGCAGGGTGGGAAGGGTAAGAGGAAAACTGAACTTAATTGAGTTAGGAGACAACCGGTGCTGAATCGTGAGGAGAAAACAATGTCGGTAAGGGGATAGGGACTGGCTAGGGTTGCCATGGAATGGAATCCAATATTTTTAAATGGAAGCATTTTGTCTAGAAATCAGGGAGGCAGTAATTTCGTTGCACTCTGCTCTAATCAGACCATTATCCTGTTCAGTTGTGGGTTTCACATTTTAGGCTGGACGTTGACAACCTGGAGACCATCCAAAAATTAACAATCAGGATGCTGAAGATCCCTTGGGCACCATGACAGGACTTCAGAGAGCTTCTCACATACGGTATTTCCACCTTTCATCCTAGACTGGGAGCTGTATTTGTATCAGTTATGTTTTATTTAATTTAACTTAACATATATTTCCCATCCCATGTGACAGCAAGTCACAATTTCTCTGATCTTCAGGAAACTCTCCAAGTTTGGACCATAAGATGAGATCTGCCTTGATGAAGGGATATCTCACACATGAGTTTTCCACAATTTGATACAAAGGTTCTTGTGATTCCTCTTAATCTGCACATTGTTCTGCTCAGTGTGGGTACTTAACATGACATTTTCTAAGTTAAAGCCTTCACCCATGGGAAATTCTAATCAGAAGAACTTACAACTCTTGCCTCTGAAACTTCTTTTTGAGTCCCAGGCCATCTAGAGACAAAATTTCAGGTATGTGCAAAACAGGGATGTCATTTTCTAAAGGAAAAGTTAGGAGGTCCTTGCATTGTTCACTCACGAATTGCTCCAAAAGTGAAATTAGTTTCTTTAGATTCAGGAGAGGGTTGGCTTCTATGGTTAAGACTTTGGCCAACAAAGGTAACTGTTTGCTCCAATGACACTTTGAAGGTCAAAGCAGGATCTGATCTGCTTCATAAATATTCAAGAATGTGAGCAAGATTGCTGGACACCCTGGCAGATGCTGGTAAGTATGTCTAAGGGAGCTTAGCAGGCAGTTTGGTGCATGAAGGTGAAAGCTTTGGAGTACAATGGTTTGGGAGAGTACAGGACTTTCAAAAGGTGTGATATGCTACCTAGAAAAAAAGCATCTTAAAAACATGAAATATTTAACTCCACGATCCCCAATAAATACTATTATTATCAAAAATGGAAATGTTAAAATTCAACAAAAATTCAATACTGCATTAGACCTTGAGATACAAAGTTTAGATAAGTCATAGTGATCAGTGATTAGACTGATCAGAATGCACGTTATTTTATGCTATTGATGAAATACTATATATACATACATGTGTATATACATACTATATATATGTATATGTATATGTATATATATAAAAGAGAATATTAATGCATCTTTTCACTGGCTAATAAAAAACAAACACATTGGTGGAGGCTTGAGAGCTTCAATTTTTAGTGGGTTCTGACTCAGAGAGTGCCTCAAACCTGGAATATCTTTGGGGGGGGGGAACCCATCCCTTTGTGAAGGAACGTACAACCATACTACACAGAAAGGTAGTCTACATTTATTTTCTCTACCTCTTCACCAACCATTTGCTCTTCGAAGCTTTTCAATTTGGCTTCCAACTCATTATTCCTCTACTGCTATTTTGTGAATCTTAAATCACTGTAGAAATATGAAGTCTTATTATGCACTGATTTGATGGATACCTGATTTCATGCATGTAATTACAGTTTTCACTAGTACAGATTGGCTTCTCATCATTCTCTGTCGTTTTTACTTAAAGGGAACTAATGACATCTTAATTTTAAATTCCATTGTTTTTTTTCCATTCCTTATCTTCCATGGACTTTCTGCACATTCAGAACTGTGCTGTCCTCCTTTTCCTGGATACTGTGTCTTTGCTTCCAGAAAACTGTTCTCTCCTGGTTCACCTTCCTTTCTGATTGCTCCTTCTATTCACCTGTGATGCTTCATATTCCTTCTTCTATCTGCTCCTGTCTATAAGTGTCCTCCACACATCTGTCTTAAGTTCCTTTCTCTCTATACATTCTTTCCATTATGATTTCATCAGCACTCATGCTTTTTTTTTTTTTTTTAAAGATTGAATCTATCTTGTTCAGGTTGAAAGGGCTATTTGTAGGAGTGACCCCATTACACATAATTCAGTACAGAAACTTTGACCTGGGCTGGTTTGCTCCCCCTTAGGCAGCCTGATGGCCTCTTGTTTCTGGGGGCTTATCCTACTGGCAGGCCCTAAGTCAGTGCTAGATTTAGTGCTGATACTGGATTCGTTCTAGATCTACTACAGCTCAGAATTCTTGAACTCAAGCATCCATTATCCTCAACCTCCCTGGTAGTGGGGACTCCAGGTGGAAGATGCACCTTCTTGTTCAGTTGTGTCCGACTCTTCCTGACCCCATTTTGGAGTTTTCTTGGCAAAGATATTGGAGTGGTTTGCCATTTCCTTTTCCAATAGATTAAGGTAAATAGAGATTAAGTAACTTGCCCAGGGTCACACAGCTAATAAGTGTCTGAAGCTGGATTTGAACCCAGATCTTCCTGACTCCAGGCCCAGCACTCTCCATTGAGCTATTTGGCTGCCTCTTACACCTAACTACACGTATTCTCAGTAAGACTCAAAAAATATTCCCAAACCCTAACCCCGCCCAGAAATTACTTTGCATTTACTTTGCATATATATCTTGCATTTACCTTATAGAATCTCTTAACTGGAAGAGATCTTACAAGCCAATTAATTCACTAATTGATATCTAAGAGGCTGTAGGAGGGGAGAAAGCATGCTGATACAAGATGTTAGTTATCCTCTCTAGCTTTGTGACTTCTACAAAATTGATAAACAGGATGTCTTTATCCATGGCATTGATAAATATGTTAAACAACACATGGCCAAGCACAGATCCCTGGGGCACTCTACTAGACATCTCTTTCTATACTTGATACCAACCTTTTTAAAAAATTTAATATTTGACACCAACCTATTAATGGCTACTCTTTGGATGCAATAATTTTTGGGATACCACTCTCGACTAGTTTTCCTTCTATCTGACTCCTCCTTTTCTGTCTCCTTTGCTGGATCCTCCTCCAGATCAGTCCCTGTAACTGTGTCCCTCAGGGTCCTTTCCCGGTCCCTTTTCTCTTCTCCTTCTATACTACTTCACTTGGTGACCTCAGCAGCTCCCGTGGATTTAATTACCATCTCCATGCTGATGATTCTCAAATCTACCTATCCTCTCCCAGTCTCTCTGCTGACCTCCAATCTTACATCTCCAAATGCCTTTCAATATTTTATTTTTTTCCCAATTACATGTAAAAACAAATTTATACATTTAAAAATTTTTAAGTTCCAAATTCTTTTTCCCTCTCCCCTGAGAAAGCAAGCAATTTGATATAGGTTATATATATACAGTCATGCAGAACATATTTCCATATTAGTCATGTTGTGAAAGAAAATACAGATTAAAAAAAACAAGAAAAAGAAAGTTTTAAAAAATGCTTCGATCAGCATTTAGATTCTATCAGTTCTTTCTCTGGAAGAAGATAGCATTTTTCATTATAAGTCCTTCCCAGTTGATCATTGTACCATATTGCTGTTATTCTGTACAATGTTCTCCTGTTTCTGCTCACTTCACTTTGCATCAGTTCATATAAGTCTTTTCAGGTTTTTCTGAGAGCATCCTGCTTATCATTTCTTATAGCACAATAATATTCCATCACAATCATATACCATAACTTATTCAGTCATTCCGGATCTGCCTTTCAGATATCCTGGACTGGATGTCCAAAATATAACTCATTATCTTTCCCCCTCAATTCCCACCCCCTTCTACTTTTCCTATTACTGTAGAGGGCAACACCACCATCTCACTCCCTCAACCTAGGAGTCATCCTGAATTCCTCACTATTTTCCATCTCCATTCTGTTGATTTTCAGCTTTGTAACACCTCTCAAATACTCCTTTTTCTAACTTCTAATACTGCTACCACCCTGGTACAGCCTCTTATAACCTCACACCTGAACTACTGGAATAGCCTGCTGATGGATCCTCCTGCCTCAAGTCTCTCCCCACTCTAAACCATCCTCCATTCAGCCACTAAAGTGATCTTCCTAAAACACAGGTCCGATCATGTCACCCCCCCTACTCAGTAAAATCCAGTGGCAGACTATTGCTTCCTGGATCAAATACAAAATGCTCCATTTGTCTTTCAGAGTCCTTCATAACCTAGCTCCCTCCTACTTTTCTAGTCTCCTTAAATTTTACTGCCCTAATACATACTCTTCAATCCAGTGACACTGGCCTCCTGCCTGTTACATGAACAAGGCACTCTACCTCTGTAATGGTAATTAATTTAAACCTGAAGACCCCTTTTTGTTATGTCAAGTAAGCAGGTACTTAGCCCTTAGTCAAGCCTCTGTGAAAGAGGCAAAAGGTGTGAACTCTGTCCCTGTTGCTGACATAACAGGAAGGATTTGACTGAAAGAGGAAGCCAATGATGTGTGTGTATGTAAGAAAAGCTCCAGAGAGATAGAATCGGAATTCTTCTCCTGGTGGGCTCCTGGTGGAGGAGAGAGTTTCTCTCATTGAGCATCTGGAAGCTGACTGAGAGCGGAGAGAGGATTTCCTTGAGACCAGAATCTGGTGAAAGCTGAAAAGTTGTTTCAGAGAAGGCTGCCTGGAAGGCTGAGATTTCTTCTGGGTCCTAGGGCCAGCTGAACTGCTGGAGGACTGAAGAAGCATGACCAAGATGAGACTTTGTTTGTTTGTGACTTGGTTGATCCTTGAGTTTCTGGGAACAGAAGTTGTGAAGGTTTTGAGATGTGCTAGACCCTGTGAACTTCAGCGTCTAGCAGGAACTGCCCAGAGGACTGGACAAGGACCTGGGATCATGGAAGGATCAAGATGAAGAAAAGGCCTCTCCTTGGATATTGAATGATGTGATGAAATTGAAGTTTACTAGAGATGAGGGGTGAAGGGTTTGTGTAATTTTTTAATGATTGTATTTAGTGATTAATGAAACTTATGGCTAGATAAGTGACTGGTTAAGTTAACCTATGATTGCCCCATGAGTGGAAGACTGACTTGTATTTTGAGATGACTGAATGACTGAGTAAGGAGGCAAATCTCCTTCGGGATACCAGATGATTGTTCTTTTGTTCTAAATACTGTGACCTCTTTGGTAAAAACTATGTGGCCATTTTAATAATGATCTGCTGTGAACACAATATTGTGATTTTCTGTGATAAGATGTAATGCTGTGAATACTGTATTGTGATTTGTTGTGAATGTTTTCCTTTGATTTGTTCTTGAGTAGTGTTCACTGTACTGTGTAATCAGAACCTTAAAAGCTGTTCACAGTGCATTCTTTTGGGAAGCTGCTTGTGTATGGCATTACAACCTCTCAGCTCCAGACATTTTCTCTGGCTGCCCCCCATACCTGGAAGGTTCTCCCCATACCTTTACCTGCTCACCTCCCTGGCTTTTCTAAATTCTAGTTAAAATGCTACCTCCTACAAGAAGCCTTCCCTAACCCCTCTCAAGTCTAGTGCCTTCCCTAGGTTATTTCCTATTTATCCTTCACAAAGCTTGCTTGGTATGCATTTCTTTACATATTTGCTTTTATTTAAATTTTCATTAGATTGTAAACTCCTTCAAGGCAGAGAGTGCCTTTTGCCCCTTAACTTAGCAAAGTGCCTGACACATACTAGGTGCTTAATGTTTATTGATTAATTCAGTCCATTGCTAACATCTAACTATATAACTGTCTAACTCCTATATCTTCTTCTTGTACCCGCGAGGAACATCAGGAACTTTTATCAAATGTTTTCCTGAAATCTAGGTAAAATGTATACAGCACATTCCCCAATCCAATTTAAAAAAAAGTAAATGAACTTAATGTGGTATGATCTGTTCTGGATGAAGTCACACTGTCTCTGTGCTTCCTCTTTGGTATGTTCATTACAATCTTCTTTTCCACACTGGAGAAACTTTTGCCTCAAAGATTTCCTTTTCTGATGAGTGAATAACTCTTTCTCAAGCTCCTCCCCAAAATGGTGCTTGAATAACTCTGTCAAGCACCGTTTTGGGAAGGAGCTCAGCCATGCTTCATTTCATCCATGCCCAGATCTTCTTTGGATTCCTCCTTGCCTGTTATATTGACCAGCAAGGTTGTTCTACTCTGTCTCCAGTCCCCAACTTTGCCTTTATGTGTTCTCTTACTCCATTAGGATGTAAGCTTCTGGAACCTAGGGAAGGGCCATCTCACTCAACTGCATTTGTGTTGCTAACACAGTGCTCAGTACAAAGTAAACACTCGGGGCAGCTAGGTGGCCGCAGTGAATAGAGCACTGGCCCTGGAGTCAGGAGTACCTGAGTTCAAATCCGGCCTCAGACACTTAACACACACAAAAAAACTAGCTGTGTGACCTTGGGCAAGTCACTTAACCCCAACTGCCCTCCAAAAAGCAAAAACAAAAAAAACCAAAAAAAACAAAAACAAAGTAAACACTCAATACTTAATACTCCCTTTCTCTCTCGATTGTGTCTCAAAACTTGGCCAGGAATTAAATTTCAATTGCCTTGTAGTTTGAAGACTTTATTCTTTTTGTTAAACATCAAGGGTGCCCTTTTCCAGTCCTCAGATAATTTTTTTTATTCTTCACAACTTTTTGGTTCAGTATCACATTAGTCATTTATTTCAGGGTGTAATAGTTTACCTGGGCCTTATCAAACTTATCAGGAGCTGCTAGATGCTCTCTTTACTTTTCTTGGGTTTAAACTCTTTATTAGTAATTTTTCCTTTTTTCTCTGTCAGAGAAAAGAGATACAAAATAAAATCTAAGTAGTTGTTTTTTCTCCCCTGTCCACTACTATCATCTTATTCATCTCAAGAAGCAGTTCTATTCCTTCTTTGGTTTCTTTTCAATATGGCTACAAATGTCTCTTTTTGTTTTACTCAACATTCCTTGACAGCCTTGGGCTAATTCTGAACTTTGGCATGGCTGAAACTATTCATGCAGGAGAGTGCCATGTTTCAATGTTAATTTTTTTTTTTTTTTAGGAAGGAACATTAAGTTTTATTCTTTCCCATCAGGAACATGTTTACACACACACACACACACACACATTTATTTATTTATTTATACACACACACACACACACACACACACACATATACACACACACATATATTCCTTCTTCACACTTGTCTTTTAAAAACCCAAGTCGGGATGAGTTTGCTATATATCCGCATCTTTAAACAAGCATCCCTCTTCTGCCTCATCAGAATTGTCTTCCTTTGTATTAAGATTTTCATTTGGGAGAGCTTCCCATCCCTTCTGGACTGACCTTTGCTGTAAAGTTTTAAATCATGGGTTCCTACCTATTCTTTAAAACCTGTTTTCCCCAGCAATTTGGAATTATTCCCAAAGTTACTAAATTATGCATACCCATTGACCCAGGAATACCACTATTAGGGCCATACCCCAAGGAAATGAAAAAGGAAAAGATCCCATGTATAAACAAATATTTTTATCAGCTGTGTGTGTGTGTGTGTGTTTGTGGTGGCAAAGAACTAGAAACTATGGAGGTGCCCATCAACTGGGTAATGACTGAATAAATCAAAACATACTTATGTAATGGAATATTATTATGACATAGAAAATAAAGAGACTTTCAAAGAAACCTGGGAAGACATGTACGGACCAAGCCAGTGTGAAGTGAGCAGAACCAGAAAAACTATTTATAATATCAACACTGTAAAGACATAAATTAGAAAGACTTAAGAATTCTTATCAATGCAGTTACCAATCATGGTTCCAGAAGCCAAATCAGAAAGAATGCTATCTACTTCTTCAACAGATAAACAGATGAACAGTATGCAGAATGAAACACATTTTTCGACATGGTCAATATGGGAATTTGTTTTGTTTGATTATGTTTATTTGTTGCAGGAGTGTTTTAATTTTTTTATTTTTATTTAAGGCAGAAGGTGGGAGAGAGAAAAATGCTTGATAAAGAAAAAATAATAGAAATCTACTTTTCTAAATTCTAAAGTAGACCTAAGTCTCTCTTTCTCTTATCCATCCTCCACCCTTGCCTTAATTAGCTTTCTCTCCCAAGTTTTACTTTTCAGTCCTTTCATCATCTCAGTGTCTTGTTTCTTTACTATGCTAGACACAGTACTCTATGCTATTATTATTTTTGGACAAAGCTCTACTTCACAAATCTTTAAAAGTCTGTTCTCACCTGTCTTCTAGGGTTCAGGGACGCTCCTCAACTCAAGACAACAAGCATATTCTTCTCCTATAAGGGCAGAGATAAAGTCCTTAAAAAAGGAGACCTCTGAAACATCTTATTTTCTTTTTCTAGGCTGATAATCCATTGGTATTTTGGATATATCCTATACCAGCTGCATACTTACCTAGTTATTATGTGATTTCCATATCTTATTTTTCCAGTTTACTGTTTATTCTATTACACTGGACAACAGGAAAAGCTTAGCTAAAGTCAGAAGTGGTGACAATCATGTCCTTAATCATCAAAGTCTGCAGGTCCGCCGTAAGAGATGAGATTAGCATACGGGTTTTATACTTTACAAAGTCCAGTCTGTCACACAACATATACCCTATACTCTCAGGAGTGCTTACCAAAACTCATTTTGTGATGATTTTTTTCCCCTCTAGGATTATTTTTATTATTATTTTTGTGACATGTAGGGATGAATATAAAACTGTGCCATATCAGTTTAGAATTTCATACCATTAGGTTATTTATACAGCTGGTTCCCAACTTGGTCAGGGCCACGATATCCTTTTCTGCATCAGAGCAAATGGCTTGGGAAATGACTGACCCCCACTGAGGGTGAATTTAGTAGAGAAGTTTCCATAGTAAAGGCAGGCAATTTCCTGTTGCTCTGTTGTTGAAATGACTTATCTACTTATGGCTGAAAATATCTAGCATGTTTACAGTATGAACCAGAGGGCAGGGGCTTATGTCTTCTTTATACTCTGAAATCCTTCTAATGTTTTGGTATGGAGCCTTGCTCCTAGAGCAGCGGTTCTCAACCTGTGGGTCGCGACCCCTTTGGGGTCCAATGACCCTTTCACAGGGGTCGCCTAAGACCATCGGAAAACACATTATTTCTGATGGTCTTAGGAACCTTCTGTTTCCAGGTAGGTCTGCCCACATGCATATATGCCCACACATGACTATGAAAGGGTCCTGGCATTAGGAAGGCTGAAAACCACTGTCCTAGAAGGTACAGTCATTCCCTGGTGACTGGGTTATCCATCAGGTGGCAGTGGATAGAGCACTGGGCTTGGAATCAGGCAGATGTGAATTCAGCTACAGCTTCAGACACTTCTAGCTGTGTGACCCATGGCAAGTCATTTAACCTCTGTGTGCCTCAGTTTCCTCAATTGTAAGATGGAGTGTTGTGAGGATCAAATGACATAATTGTAAAGCACACAGCACTTTGCCTGGCACATTATTGTTCAGTCATTTTTCAGTTGTATTCAACTTTTTGTGACCCCATTAATGGTTTTCTTGGTAAAGGTACTTGAGTGCTTTGCCATTTCCTTCTCCGGCTCATTTTACAGAAGAGGAAACTGAGGTAAACAGGGTTAAGTGACTTGCTCAGGGTCACACAGCTAGTAAAGTGTCTGAGGCCAGATTTGAATTCATGAAGATGAGTCTTCCTGATCCCAAGCCTAGTGCTCTATCCACTGAGCCATCGAGCTGCCCCACCTGACACATAGAAAGCACTATATTGATGTTAGCTATCATTTTTATAATCATCAGACAAGTTGTTAGGCCTTTTTAGTGAGGATACGTAAATTTGAACGGTAGTGATCTCTCCCTAATTAACTCATCAGGAAGTGACAAACCTTCCCTACTTCTTTTGAAACAATCACCTTTAACTAGATTCGGTCAAGGTGCTGATCTTGACTACATCAATTTGTTACAAGGCAGAACGTCTATCAGAGCAAGGGATTTAGTGGGTAGTGATAAGATATATTTAAAAAATGTTAATCCCAAGATCATAGTGGAGAATTCTGACAAAAGGTGGTCCATGGAGAAGGAGATGGCAAACCACTCCAGTACCTTTGCCAAGAAAACTTCATGGAGAATATGAAAAAACATGAATGTGTAGACTTTGGGAGAAAGGAGACCTGTCCTAGGCATGCCATGGTCACACGGAGTTAGACACAAAGGAACAACCATAACAAGACGAGACATTGCATACCCATTATCCACACTGCCTGTGAATGCAATGCCGTTTACATTTGCTCTCAACCAAAAGGCTCTGGGGTCGAGTGTGAACTAAACAGTACTGTCAGCATGGTGGGAAGTTTAAGCCATGATGATTTGTGGGATCAATTTCACAAAATGAAAGAGCTTATGATGCCAGGCAGTCAGATAAAATCATGTTATCAGCTTTTAACAAAGGGACTGAAGCACTCAAGTCGAAGAAACTCTGCAGGGCAAGAGTTGCTCCTTAGAAGTTAATAAAAACAAATGACACAACAAAAGAGGGAGAACCAGATGATATTAAAATCTGGAAGAAAAATCTAAGAGTATAATCTGTATGCACTAGAAGCAGAGCAGGCCCCAACCGCTGGAATACTGTACTTGAATTTATGAAAAAAGAATTTTGCTTTGGGGTGGGGAATTAGTGAAAGATGGTCATTTTGTGTTCTCTCCCTTTCTCAATTCTTTATGGACGTTTTAAAATACTTTATGTGAATACTTAATTTTAAAATTAACTGATGGTTTGATCCAGCATCTGTTGATGAATAATATAGAGCAAGCACCAAGCTATTAACACTTTACAAAGATCAGTAAGTTATCAGTTGCTAGTACTTTTTTCAAAAGCCTTTTTATTTAAAATAGGTTTTATTGATTTGGTAGATGTGGTGTACGCTAGAGATCTGAGAAATACTGGAAAACAAACACATTTTCAGCTGCTAAATCTTTCTTCTCCAAAGACAAATGTATAGATGAGTAAACAACTTATTTAGTTCTCAGAGAACTTGCTATTTTGTGGACAGACATCATGTTGATCATGAGAATTTTTAGCAGGAAGGAAAAAAAAAGACTAGCCCAAATCTTAACTCTCTTTGCTATGCCATGCTTTTCATTTCACTCTTGTTCTTTCTGCCCCTTGACCAGGAACTAGTGCAGCTAAGTAGGCTATTTTCTCCTTCGCTAGTATTATCAGTTTTTTAAAAGTAGAGCAGAATATATAGAATGTATAGAAGAGTTCAAGGATTAAGAAAAATTTCCATGGGGGAATCTTGGAATTTTAACCAGTTTAAATGTAAAAAGTGTTGAGACTATTCAGAAAAAATTGCTATGAAGAAGTTCAGAATGAGTAATACTTTCACTTACTGTCATGTTAATTTTTTTTTTTTTTTTTTACAATTTTTAGTCTTTTATCTTAGACACTAGCTGTGTGACTCTGGGGAAGTCATGTAACTGTTTGCCTCAGTTTCCTCATCTGTAAAATGAGCTGGAGAAAGAAATGGCAAACTAAGTATATTACCAAGAAAACTCCAAATAGGGTCATGAAGAATCAAACATGAATCAAAACAACTGAACAACAAAAGTTGGGTATAAAAGAAACTTCCTAAAATTTCAAATTGGCTTGAGTATTTCATCTAAAGAACTTTTTGTCCTTTAATAAGAGCCAAAGAAAAAGACTAAGAACCAAAGAAAAAGAATGAAAATCCATTTCCTTTAGTCTTTAAGTTAGAAAAGATGCACAGTGCTTTTTCTTAATTTGTCATTCTGTCTGGAAGTTATTTAACCTGAATTTGGAAGATTGGGATGTGAGAGTAGGAAAAAAAAAAGTTCTTTAAAATAATATAATCGTGGAAAAGATGAAGGCTGCTCTTGTACTAATATTTTGAAGTGGGAGATAATTTTGGGTAACTCCTAAAAATATCTTCCTAAGTAGGGCTGACTGAGTTTGACTTGAATTAACTTTGCCCTGTCTGTTTCACCAAATTAAGTATAGTGTAGAATTTTAAAATATACTCTGCATATCAAACTAGCAGAGCATTTTAAATTCTGAAAATATGGTTAGCCGAAACAGATCATGACACAGGGAAATAGCTCATATAATGAGTTTTTTTTTTTTTTTTTTTTAGGAAAAAAGAAGCTGAAATAGATTCTTCTTTGGGCACTATCTGTGCTGAGATCAGTAATTATATGTATAGTGCTGTATGTTATGTTCTAACCTTTAAAACAAATTGCTCCCTAGAATATCTGGCAATTAAAGAAAAAGCAGTCAATCTGTTGTTTACAGGCTCCACAGGGCAGCATTAGTTTCTCTTTCTCTGTATTTTGGCTACCTACATTGGATAGAGCACTTTCTTTCAGACTTTTGCCCCCCTCTCATAAGTGTGGCAGAAGAATAAGTATTACTGGTCTAATGTAGATTAATATAGAAAATTATTCTGAAACACTAACCAGTAAATAGAATTTGTTTTAATATAAAGAAGATTTAATATCTAATAATCATCTCCCAAATAATCATAGCATGTCTGATATATCTTCAGCCACATTATTCCTTGCAATCCAATACTCTAAAACTGAAATGAAAAGTTTAAACATCTTTATTGTTCTCTAGAAACAAGCTGCTGCTATTAATTCCTATTTTTGAGTTATCAGGCCCATGGCATTAAATTCTACTATAGAAGTTTAAAAAAAACCCCAAACTTAGGAATAATAAACTCTAATGTTTGTAAGACTCAAAATGCATTCCTATTCAACTGTATAAAACCTCATTTAAATAGGGTTGTTCCTTTTGGTTTCATGGCAGTATCAGAAAAAACAGTTGAGGAATGGACTAGGATTATGCCAAGAAATAAAAATAAAATAATTGACCATGTACATCGTGTTAATTACATTAAGATAGGTATAATGGGTACAGCTTTCTATATAAAATCAATGCATGTAACAGGAAAAAAGTATCAAGAGAACTTTTAAAAATGTACAGAAGGGGAAAATGTAAAAGGGGTATAAATGGTTAAATTTGTTTCTAACTTGTTAAACTTCATATGTATATTTCTTTCAAAAGACAGTATCAGAATTGTTTCTTATACAACCTTCTTTCCTGTTCTTTGTATCTGGAAATATTAATGGTGGCTGAGGATTAAATACATGGTTTAAAAAAAAAGAAAAAAATAATCCTTAGGGTTTTTTTTTTAAGCATCTATCTTTGTCATTCACAAAATAAGAAAAGATTAAGAAGCTGGACAGTTGGAGACTTTATGACGCTTTTTCAGAAGGGCATTATGAAATGCATAGGATGAGAAGTCAGGTGAAACCTATACTTTCAGGCACGAAATCATTAATCACATAACAACAGTTCATATTAATCAAGTGCTTTAAATTTCACAAAGCACTTCCATAATCACCCTCTTTCATAGATAGGGCCAAATTTTCAATCCTGTTTTACAGATTAGGAAACTGAGATTCAGACATTAAATGATTGGTCCAGACTCACATGGTGGGCAAATGTTAATGACTGGTTTCCATCCATTCCCACTGTTAGAACATTACACTGCTGAAGCATCGTAGCATCAGTTATTTCCAAAATCCTATTTGAGATGCCCTGTCCCCCCCCCCAAAAAGGCCAACCAAAACCAAAAACCCATTTTTATTGAAAGAATGAACAACAAAACCCAAAGACCTTTTACATTCACATAGGACCCCATGTGGTCCAAAAAAATCCCACTTCCAGATAGCAATGTAATACAATCAACTTGAGCTGCATCATCTATAGAATCAATAATACCACACACTAATTTCTCCAGCATAAAGAAAGGGTCACTTATTCTTCTGGGCCCTTTGGAAAATAATCATTTGGAACATTCAACCACCCACTCATAAAAAAGGAGAATGAGAAGGAACAGACTACTTATTGACTGTCTGTTACTTTGTTTACTAGGAAGTGATAGGAGAGGTAGAAGAAACGGAAGGAGCCGTGATATCAATGGAATCCTAGAATTCAAGAAGAGGTGGGTTAGGTATATTGACATAGAATAGCTACTAGCCCAAATACGGGCACACATTATGAAGCCTTGTGGTTCATACGAAATGGCAATTGAAGGGCAAAGTCAGTAATTGTGACTAGAAAGCATTCACTGTTTAAGATTTACCAATGAATGGCAGACAGTTCTGAAGAACAGTTTTGGTGCCGAGACCCTGAAGGGAAAATGCCAGATTCGTTAAAAAAAATTTTTTTTAATATATATAGTTTACTTATTTTGAAATGGCATTGTTGCCAAAGAATTCTTTTGGTTGATATTTTCAAATGAACACAAACACAAAATGATGCAGTTAGGAATTCTGATGCCCCTTCAGTTCATCTCCCTTACCCCCTCATCCTGTTTAAACCTTATTAGTTTGATGTGAGGTTCAAGGAGGATAATATATGTGAAAATGCTTCATAAAACTATAAGGTACTAGACAAATACAAGGTGGTAATATTAACTACAAACCTTTCCTGTCATTAGAATCAATAGGGGTGCTGACCCCTGACTATATGATTGCCCTCCTATGTGATAACAGCAGACATATCACATAAAAACTAATAATAATAATGAACTTTGGCTTCCTTGCAAGTCTCATTTGTTAATGTTTAAAAAAAAGTGAATGGTAATGTATGAATTAGTTGTTGCAAATCTTAATGAGCAAGCAACATTCATCAAGGATGACTTGACTTTGGAAAAGCCTACAAAAACTTTGAATTCTAAAAATATTGTTACTTATTTTGCTATCCAAGGAGTCTGTAAATAGCAGCCGTGACTTTACTGCCTGTTCAAATGCAAGCTACTATTATTTTATTTCCATGTTCAGAATTCAAACATGGTTTAAAGAACAGATTTTCCAGTAAGAGCTAAAAAAGAAAGATGGATAAACACATCTCCAAAATAGACCAATAGGCCAGCTCTCCCATTTTCATCCCGTTACGGAACACATATTGGATCTGTGAAAGCAGAAACTCACAGATTTGCATTATTTAAAGTGAACGTGGAATTAACACTGACAGGGTTGAGATATATAGCAGGTTTCAGCTTGAACAGTTTTCCTGATGTCAAAATGTTGCTGGTGCAAGGAACAAGATGGCACAGGAGGCTACAACTAGAGGCTCCCAGGTGCAAAACATGAGCATGATGGTCTAGGATAGTGGTTCTCAACCTGTGGGTTGCGACCCCTTTGGGGGTCAAATGACCCTTTCACAGGGGTTGCCTAAGATCATCAGAAAACACATATTTCCAATGGTCTTAGGAACCGAGACACTGCTCCTCTATTGTTCTCCAGGCAGGTCCGCCCACATGCAGATATGCCCACATACAAGTGTTAAAGGGTTGAGAACCCTTTAGCAAGGTTGAGAACCACTGGTCTAGGACATCCACCCCTCCCCTTCCATCTTGGCCATGGTATTAACCACAGCTTGGAGGGTGAGTCCCAAAGAAAGTGTCAATTAATTGCAAAATGGTTTGAGATCCAAGAAACAAGAGTTAGGAATAGAGAGCAAACACCTGCCCCCACAGGGCACAATGAAGCTTATAAACAGGCAAATCACCGAAGATGAATTTGCCAAGAAATTGGTATCAACTGACTGTATTCCAAAGGAAGTCAGAAGATGAATACGTATAGATGGGCTGCAATCTGCATTGTTGAAAGGAATACACACATTGATGAGATCACAGATCCACTGGAGTCTCTAAATATTCTGAAGGAATAGGGCTTAGCGTTCTGTAAAGGAGGAGGGGCTATGATGGGACAGGGTAGTGATACTGAAGAATGGATGTGGCCAGTCTAAATCTGGAGTTTTAAGGAGCCACATATAGAATGCATCTCTCATTGCTATGCGTGGATTATGCTTCTTGGACAATACGTGAGGCGGGGCAGCTCAAAGAGGCAGGTTGGGCAGTGGTTTGCAAAGTTTAGTCTCAGGCTTTAGAATGGGGACAAGGTTTAAGACAGTAAGAGCTAAGTACCTCCATAATGCCCAGACCTTTCCCTCCTTTTCCTCCAAACTTCTAAAAAGTCTGAAGCTCTGTGGGGACACGGCATGTCCTGTTTTGGGATTAATAGTCTCCAGTTAATTCCCCACTCCCTGCAACTCTAACCCTAACCCAACAGTTGTTTAGGCATGGGTATGAGGCCTAGACCCAAGTCAGAGTAATTAATACTCTTATTCCCTGGGAAGTAGAGTAACCAAGGAAGTTCAAGGCTGGTGCCAGGAGAAGGGCTGAATGTATCCAAACAGCTCTCCCTACCTTCCAAGTTAGAGCATGCTAGATTTAGTTCACTGGCTGTGGGCTGTAACTCCACCATTACACAGTTATTAAGAAAGCCTCTCTAAAAACAAAACTATTAGAATCTCCCAAGATACTTCAAAACTTTCCAAAGCAGTGTTCTATTTTAAAGTAGTGTTCTGCATTTGAAACTCTTGGTGCAAGAGTTCTGTTCTAAAGATGCTGGGCAGGTGTTTTGAATTCTATTTCCAAAGCTGCTCCAGGAGCTTAATAACATCCTACCTGCTTATTAAGTGACTTAAGTGAGTTCTGCAATGACAAACAAAACACAAAAATATACTGCTTAAGGAATGGACTTGTTTTTGTCTCAGGTAAGCTAGAAGTTACTCAATTGCCCATGAAAATATTAAAAATGAGCCTAGGAAGAGATCCTCAGAAAAACTGTATCTGGGTCATTTTATATTCCCCATAATATGGGGCTTCTCCTTTGTTCCCCTGAGTAACAGAGGGACACATTTTCAAGGCAAAGACATCACTTTCTGGGTAGCGGCGTTTCCTTAGTGGCTTTAGAGACTTGGTAAGTGTTTTTATCTTCTTAATGCTGAGTAAAACCGGAAAGTGGTGCTTGCTTGCTTTTGTGGCTAGTTTATATGTTTAGGAAAAATCCACAGAACGTTAAGAGGGAGAAAAAAAAATTTCAGAAGCCTGCATAGTGACCACATACTGGTCCTGGAAACGTGTAATCAGATTCTGCCCAGCCTCTACACCCTGGGGCAGGGCAAGGAACATGAAGAAAGCCTAGCACCGTTATTATATTTTTTTTAAAACAAGGGCTCAAAGAAAGTATATCCCTAAAACAATACATATAAGTTGATAAAAGAAATGCCAGCAAAAAAAAAAATGACTTTCTGCAGATGTTTTTCCATAAATCCACTGGCAAGCCTTGGAAACATATGTTTTGCTCAGTTGCTGGGCTTCACCTCAAAGCCCCCTCCCTTGCTGGCAGGGGTGAGAGAACTTAGACTATACTTCTCCATAAAATGGAAGAGTCAAATCACCTAGCAGAAACACCCTGAATTTTCCCTGCTCTTTAACGACATCATCCCCAATTAAATCAAGCTTCAAAGGGACCAAACCTTGGAACTTGAAGTCAAAGGGTTTAGAGGAAACCAATGCTTTTCAGATTTGTCAGTTCTAACCCACCTGTATCAAGCTCCAAAATCGCAAGCCCCAAGAGCAAGCGAGGGTTTAAGTCTTTTTCTTCCACTTCATCACAGTATTAGAAGAGTCCAAGAAGGTAGTTCTGGGGAAAGGACATTGTTTCATCTTTGAAAAATAAATAGAAAGATTTCTTTTTGGTGTCCTTCAAGGTTGTATAAAATGTTGTGCTCACTGCTCCTCCGTGGTTGCCCCCCAGCTGTCCTCGAGGTCAGAACCCAGATCCTCGGCCCGCCCCTCAAACTGCTTGGCCAGGTTGCCTGCGGTGTCCATGAACATGTTGGGGATGTCTTTGCCAAAGTAAATTTTGCTGTTGGAGGCAATTGCCTTGTATTTCATCAGCTGCAGGTATTCTGGCGTCAGCTTCAGCTGTGCAGAAAGAAGATGGTATCCTGATGGGGAGGGACTGATCAGAGAAAGCTTGGGGCAAAATAGGACTTGTGCCTCTAGAGTCATGAGGGATACATGGTAGTAACCTTTCTTTTGGGGAGCTGATGATTCCAGTGCATTGAACTGTTAACCTGTGCTTTATGTTGAGATGTCAGGCCTTATCTGCATACCTCTGTACTGTTTTGGTTTAAGTTGCTGTATTTAAAAAACAAACAAAACCCCCAAACATACTACCCTTGCTTTGTGCTGGCTCTGGAATGTTTAAGAGGTGGGCACGACTCCGGATTACATGGGAAAAGGGTGATGTGAAGCTTCCCATGTGAAGCTAAATCCTCAGGCACTGATGCCCACATTTCCAGGCTTGAGGGGGTTTGCTTATTTGAAATTCAATTTCCATTGCAGCAACCACGTCTAAGATTGTGAATCCCAGGACCATTGTGATGACTCTTCTGACTGAGAGTGCCTTAGGAAGGCGAATCTATCTCAGTCAACTGAGAAAGACATAGTAGAGTACTGGTAATTAACTTGTTCTTATTGTTAACGGTAATCCCTTCCCATAAATCTGAATTGGAGACCATCTCCTGAACTTTTCTTCCCTACCCACAGAACCTGATCAAGTCCACAAGGCTCTGAAACTTTAATGTGATACCCTTTAATTTATAAATGGAGGACAGACTCATTGTAATGGTAAGGGAATTTGAAGCTCTTCCCTGCCCCTTGCTAGGCTTAAGTGAAGTTGAGGACCTTCCCTGATTTGAAAATATATTCTGCCCCCTAATAGGCTGAATGTGGCCACATGAAGCCTGTGGTGGGAGGCTTGATGTTCAGAAACATCCACACCTTATTATTCTGTGATTGGGTAGTGGGTCACAAGGCTGTGATGTTCTCTGACCCAGGAGAGGGCTATATATACCCTGATGTGAGGTTTTGCTTTGAGGCTCACTCATGGGAAGACTTGCATGATTTGGCCAGATGAGCTCTGGGTAGCTGTTGAGCTCCCTGGCTTTGAAAAGCCAGATGCTGGTGCTTTTCTCTTTGGTAACTAAGTATGGATGTAATGGTCAGACAGCTGGAAGCCCCTCTGCTGGTCTGTTTCTCTGTCTGTATTTTTTGTCTGCTTGTAACTTCTGTTTGTTTTCTCTGAAGTGAACTTCAGGGCACTTTTCCCCCTGAACTATGTAAATGATATATGTTTTGATTAAGATTGTTAACCCCTTTTTGAGATGCTTTCCTTTAGAAAAGCAGATCAAAGAACCTGTGCTAGCAGCCATCCTGGGTATACTAGGGTGCTTGCTGCTACACTCATAAAAGTCTTAATAGCCCTTTCCCCATTATCTCCCATCTCTATAGACTTTAACCTAGGGAATTTTGAAGAGAGAAGAACCTCAAGTTTCCAGTGTCAGGGATGAGGCCCTATATTCACCAAAATAAATTTCTATCTACTGATGAGGAGAGGTCACACCAACTCTGGCTATGAGGGGTTTCCTGGTGACTCACAAATAAGGAACATCCAAACTTCCCCAAGCCGGCTACAGTAAGCCTGTTACCTTATTTGCTTCAGCTATTTTCAGGGCTGTGTAGCACTCAGCATCAGCTTTTGCCTTCTCTCGAGCTAGGAATGCAGCATCTGCCAGGAAAGAATACTGTGAATTAAAGGCAAGGAGGTGTGGTCTGACAGAGAATTTGGACTATGAGTCACAAAACCTGGGTTCTAGGTCTAGTCCCTGCAATAATTTTGTGATCTTATGTATGTCCCTTTAACCATTTGTACCTCAATAATAATCCTCTCTGTGAAATTAGGATGAATGGTACTTTCTCCACCTATCTCACCAATTTGGTGCAAGGCTCAGGACAGATGTAAAAACTGTCAAAAGTTTGTATGTAGATGGAGACTTGACCTGTGATTTTCTTGGGTTAGTGAGTTCCTGGGTAGGAAATTCCCTCTACCAACATAGGTCAGTATCTTTTTTCGCAACTTGTCTTGAGAGGTTAGTAGAGCTTCAAGAGATTAAATCACCTGCCAGGTCAATTCAGCCAAGATGTCAAAAAGACATGGTTTTCAGGTCAACTCTATCTACTACAGCATGTTCCCTCTCATTTTATTTTAAACACACTGATGTATGCATCTATATTTATAACCATAGGATAAAGACCTACCCCAGACTAGGCATGAGAGGTCAGAAAGCAAACCGTGTTACTGGAAAATCAAGCCTGGCTCCCACACTCTGGATTCCTTTATAAACCCCTAGCTGAGAGAGCAGGACAGCAGCAATCAGTTCTAGGGCTCAGCTTCCCTAATCCTCCCTTTACACCAAAAGCCCAGGGCAGGCTCTACATCAAGCCAGAGACAGATCCACAGTCCTAACGCTGTACACAATAGACAATGACAATGATGATGATAAAGGGAGCATGCAGCAGTTCAGCACCTTCCCATCTCCCTGTTTTCCTTATTTCAATTTCACTGCTCCTTCTCATCTGTCTTCTAGAAAGGCCTCTCATGAACATGAAAGCACTAGCATAACCAATCCTTCTTCAATCCTTCAAGATCTCATCTCTTCTGTAAAACAGGCATTCCTCTGTACTGAGGTGAACTACAACTCCTTCATACCTTAACAGAGTCTTCATGTTGTGGTAACTGAAAAAACTCATTCTCTGGTGTCCATCCTTCAGGTGATAAGCCTTCCCAAACCCAGCTAGGTTGATCCTCGGAATAATATACATACCATCACTGGGCCCAAACTTGAGGCCTTTCTACTTCGGCAGGCCCTTCCATAGCTTGTGCCCTATTGGCGCAGCTTTGAAAGACCCAGGGTCACATCCAAGCCATTATGAGACATCAGAGGAGGGCCTTTAGTGGAAGGCACAACCTTTAAATGAGGTTAAGATGCCCCTGTTAAGACTATTCCTGCCTGAATTATGAGTGGTTCAGCTTCCCATCTGCAAGCAGTGCATCTCACTAACCTAACTGTGAGCATCAAGCAGATTCTAAAACCCTGGTGAGCTTTACTTCCCTGCCCTGGGAACCAAGCCAGGACCATGGGTAATATCTGTAGCCAAAAGCCTGGGAAGAAAGGTCATTTTGTGGATGGGTGGGTTCTCAATGCATACACCCAGCATACCATGGGGATGGAAGGCAGCAGTGTGGGGGGAGACTGCAGAATGGCCAGGCTTCTGGCTGCCATGCAGCCGACTCAGCTGGCCTTGGCACCTGGTGACATGTATTTATAAGAAATAAAAACTTATTGTCGTTCTGCTGGGAACTCCTTAATGAGGAGCCGCTGATCTGTAAAATCCTAATTGGCTCCTCAATGGGCCCCTGCAAAGCCTGACAGGCCCCATAATGAGTGTAATTGGACACAGAGCCTTGTAGCTTGAAGCCTGGGACTCAAAGTCCTGTTTTTGTCCTGGAATTTGCCTGACACAAGGCACTACATGGGGACCAGGGGTGGGGGGTGGTGGTGGGAAAGAGATGGGGATTTTAGGGGCAGGGAGATGATGGCAAATAATGATTTAAAAAAAAAAACAGCCAAGAAAACACTTGTACCTAGTCATTCTTGGTGACTGTCATTGAGAAGGGGAGGTTGAATGAGAAAAAGAAAAAAAAAATGTCTCAGGATACTCATGTGAGAATAGTCCTTGTTAGTTCTGGATCTTTGGACAGGAGAAGCTATTGGCACAGTTACTTAAAACTTTGAGTATGTCCAAAGGAGGAAAGTAACACTACTGGGAAGTATAGTACAAGTTCAAGTACAGCTTGAACAGAGGGCAAATAGGCAGTGAGAATGAATGAATGACTTAAGCCTTGTCTGCCTTGCCCCTGCCCCACTCTCACATCCACCCCCAGATGTAAGGACAAGTCACATTAAGTGCTTGTGTATACTCACCTTCAATTTCTGAAATCTTCTTCTCTGTTTCTTTCTCCATAACTTTCTGCCCATACGTGATTTCTGCAACCTGAGCCACTTTTTCTGCCTCTAAATTAATAAAGTTAAAAAAGTCTCAGTGGGTGGGAGATTAGGTATGTGGAATGTTGCCTGAGATAGGTTCGTTAGTTTTAACTTTTTTCCTTTATTAAAAAAAGTCTCTAACCCAGAAATAGCTATGATATGAAACCAAAAGGTTTTAATAAAATTTAAATGAAAAAAAAAAATCAACAAAATAACCAACTAGTTTCCACTCTCAGAAGTTGGTATGAGTAGATCTGGCTTGTACCTTGGCTCTCTCTTCACTTTTAAGTGGGTACTCATGGTGTACAAAATACAGAGCAAACCCAAACAAAAATCACTGGGCCAGAGATGGCTCTAAACCTCAAGCTGGAGTCAGAGTTCAGGCAGGAGATGGAGACCTCTGGGAGTTACACATATCTTAGTCCCACTGGGCTAGGTGACAGTAGTAACTGAGGGGTTCCTGTCACAAGACAGGTGGGCCAAAGAAATTCAGTTAGCTCAGAGGGAGACTGTGGAACTGACCCCAACTTTGCCCAGTCTACAATAAACAGGCTCTACGTCACCCTTCCCCCACAAGAGACTTGGTTTGGAAGAAATATTTTCTCTCACGATCAACTTTCTGGCCCCAATGAATCAGAATTCACTGGTGTACTGGGTATGGCAGAAAGAGGGGACAGGAGGCATATATTCAAAGTCCAGGGGAGGCTCCTCTGGCTTGATGCAGAGGAGACATGTCTTTAAATACTTTAGAAGCTTAAGATTTTAGAAATGAAGAACTGGAAGAGAGCTTGTCCATCATCTGGGTCAACCTACCCATGAATACAGTTATCTTTCCTAACTAGTGGTCACTTGGCCTCTGCCTGGTGCCAGCAGTGGTATAGAACTTTACATCTGCTCACCTTCTCTTCCCTTCCCCACACCCAACAGCCTGAGACCATGCCACTGTTATATAGCTCTGTAGCATAGTGGTACAGTGGAGCACTGAATATGGAGTCAGTAAGGCCTGAGTTCAAATCCAGCCTCAGACACTTACAAGCCATGTGACTCTGGGCAAGTCACTTAACCCTGCTTGCCTCAGTTTCCTCATGTGTAAATAAGGATAAAAAAAAAACCCTACCTGGGGCGGCTAGGTGGCACAGTGAATAAAGCACTGGCCCTGGAGTCAGGAGGACTTGAGTTCAAATTCGGCCTCAGACACTTGACACACTTACTAGCCATGTGACTTTGGGCAAGTCACTTAACCCCAATTGTCCTCCAAAAAGCAAACAAACAAACAAACAAACAAAAACCAAATCCCCCTCCTTCCCAGGGTTATTGTGAGGATAAAATGTGATATTTGTTGGGCACTTTGTAAACCTCAAAATGTTATATAATTCTAGCATTATCATTGTTACTATTACTGTAACCATAATTCCTGTTACAGTAAGCCAAATCTTGCCTGTCTGCAACTTCTACCCGTTGCACTTACTTTATAAAAAATTAATTTATTTCAGGGGAAAATATGTTCATTCAATGAGGTGGAGGACTTTCAAGCATTCTTGAAGAAAAAAACAGAACTAAACAGAAAATTTGACATTCAAACACAAGAAGCATGAGAAGGTAAATATGGGAAAGAAATCATAAGGAACTTATCAAAGTTGAACTATTTACATGCCAACATGAAAAAACTATAATTGTAACTTATGAAACTTTTCTCAGTATGAGGATAGGTGAAAGGAATATAAATGTATATATATGTGTATATACATATATGTATACATACACATATGTCTATATAGGAAGCTATATATGTGTATGAACACATCTGAGTATGTGTATATATGTCTATATAGGAGGGTATATATGTATATGAATACATATATAAGTGTGTATATATATATGTAGATAGAGGGTGCAGGATCAATTGAATAGGAAGGGATGATATTTTAAAAGATGAAATTGAGAGGTAGGAGAGGAATAGAATGAGAGGAGACAGGGAGAGACAGAATGGGGTTAATCATCTCATATAGAAGAGGCAAGGGATGACTGTTACAATGGAGGGGAAGACAGGAAGGGAAAAGGGAAAGGGTCAACCTTACTCTCATTGAATTTGGCTTAGGGAAGGAATGACATACAAGAGCAGGGTGGGATAGGAAGGAGTGAAATACAGTTAGTCTTTCACAATATGTCCATTGTGGAGATGTTTTGCATAACTACACATGTACAGCCTGTATTGAATTGCTTGTCTTTCCAGTGGCAGTGGGTGACAAGGGAAGAAGGGAAAGAATCTAGAATTTAAAGTTCTATAATCAAATTTTTAAAAATGTATACGTATATATACACATATATGTATATATATTATTATTATTATTATCATTATTATTTACATGCAACTAGGAATTAAGATATACAGAGGCACTGGGGTAAGGAGATCCATCTCACCCTACTGGAAATTCAGTGGGGTGATGGGGGAGGATATAGAAAAGAACAGATTGGGGAAGGGGGTATACAGTGGGTTTGCTGTTTTGGGGTGGTGGGTAGGGGAAAGATGGGGAGAAAATTTGTAACTCAAAATCTTGTGGAAATGAATGATGTAAACTAAAAATAAACAAAGGTTAATTAAAAAAATTATTATTAGTTTTCACCATTCACTTTTATAAGACTTTGAGTTCTAAGTTTTTCCCCCTTCCCCAAGACAGCATACAATCTGATATAGGCTATACATGTACAATCATATTAAACATATTTCAACATTAGTCATGTTGTGAAAGAAGAATCAGAACAAAAGGGAAAACCCACGCACTGCTCTTACTCCTGCCCTTAGACGCCACGTAAAACAAGCCTGATCCCCCTTTCACATAAAGGAAGCAGTGGATGTGGAAGAACAAGTCTAGATCAGTGGTTCTCAACCTTCCTAATGCTGCAACCCTTTAATACTGGTATCTGGGCGTATCTGCATGTGGGTGGAGCTGCCTGGAGATGGATAGCGGAGCCGTGTCTCAGTTCCTAAGACCACTGGAAATATGTGTTTTCTGTTCAACCGTTCAACCCCCAAAGGGGTTGCAACCCACAGGTTGAGAACTGCTGCTTTAGAATGAGATGTGGGTTCAAATTCTGACTTTACTTAGTACCTGTGTGAGCCTGCTTCCTTATCTGATAACAAAAGGGGCCGGACCAGGCTGTTTCTCACACTAAATCCTGTGATGCCTTTATGTCCATTCTCCTCTCTCCCTCCCATCTCGAAAGTCTTCTCTCCAGACTGAACAGCTCAGTTCCTTCCAGACAGAGAGAGAGAGAGAGAGAGAGAGAGAGTGTGTGTGTGTGTGTATGTGTGTGTGTGTGTGTGTGTTGTGGGCATGTGTGCACAAGCACACAGGGAGAAGGAAGGAATCCATTCATTTTCCCATCCCGCTCATTCCTCACTCTCTTCTGGGCAACCTCCACCTTGTCAATGTCCTGACAAAAATGTGACACAGGTCACAGACCTGGACACAGTACTCCAGATCTGATCTGACCAGATGCATGTCAGGCATGTCATTTTTTTTGGTTTTAGACACAATGTTTCTATTACTTTGGCCTAAGACAGGGGTGGGGAACCTGAGGCCTTGAGGCCACATGTATCCCTCTAGGTCCTCAAGTTTGACCCTTTGACTAAATCCAAACTTCAGAGAACAAATCCCTTTAATAGAAGGATTTGTTCTGTAAAACTTGGACTCAGTAAAAAGGCTACACCCAAGGACCTAGAAGGCCTTGGGTGACCCTGAGGTCACAGGTTCCCCACTATGGGCTAAGAGCACATTAGCTTTTTGGTGGCAGAATCATACATGTGCCTAGCCATACCTCTCCAGTTGGTTTTCCTATGGCCTATTTTTTTTTAACCAAGTATATGCTTTTATACTTATGGCCAACCCACTCAGCCTATGTAACTCAGTTCTGAGTCGACTCATGCTCTAAGGGGAGGTGTGAGGAGGCCAAGGTAGCCTACCTAGAAGGTACCTTTGTACCTCCCACTTCCTCCCCCCCCCCCCCCCACTTTTCTGCCCAGGAACCATATCCAGACCGATGAGAGCCTTCTTCCGCTCTGTTTCCGCTTCCTTTTCCACCACCTTCTGTTTCTGTGCTGCAATAAGGAGTTTTGTCTTCTCACTTTCCCTAAAGGGGAAAAAAAAAATCATCCAGGTGTTATGAAAGGCAATTGTGGCAAAAGCTGCCTACCCTCTGAGACAACCAACTCACTGAATGGGCAGAAGCAAAATGCCAGAGTCACATTCTCTCTGGTGGCTTCTGCTCAATGTCCTAGGTAAGAGCTGACCTGTTTCAGATATTAAGGTGGTTCTCCTTTCACTCACAATAACTCATTTGTGGGAAATAAAATATAATTTACTTTTAGGAAAATAAACTCACCTGCCTCCTTGATGCTATTTCCCTCCTACCTGTGGTATGAGCCATTAAACACAAACAAGGCCCACAGGACCCCTTCTAGAGCATGAGTGCTTTCCAAAGACTGCTCCTGTGGCTTTCCATCGCAGTCCAACAGCCCAGGTGACAGCCCCTATGTGCCTACTTCTCTACCATGGTGAAGAAGGCTGCTTGGATTTTTTTTTAGAGAATATGAACAAAGACTCTGGGTAGAACTGAATGCTTGCCTTGGGCACGGGTATCAGCTTTTATGGGGCAGGGGCAGGGTCAGGGACAAGGGCAGGAACAAGGGCAGGAAGAGGCTTGGGCCTAAAGATACTCACATCAGTTCGTAGTTTCTCCGGATTGCCTCAGGAATGTTGGGCTTTGTGACCCGCACAGCCTGGAGGAGAGCAAAAAATGGATGGGGTGGTGAGGGACCTAATGGTCACTGTGTAGACTGTGACAAGGAACTCATTCATCATCAGAATCCCATGCCAGGCTCCTGCTTACCTGAATGACAAGTCCAGGGGCCATGGAGGTCAGGTCTTGTTGCAAAGCTAGTTTGAGATTTTCATCAATCTGATCTGAGGAGTAGTAAAAAGAAAACAGGATAATTAAACATATGGACAGAGATAGCTTCAATTCAGGTTATTAGATCAGCTAAAAGAATGAACCTTGAAGGTAAAATGTTAGTGTAGTAGAACGACTGCTGGACTTGGGAGTTACACAGGGATATCACAGGTCACCTGGTCCATACTTTTCTGGACCACATTCCCTACAAGTGGGAGTCTGCTCTTGGCCTGTAGATGCTACAGATGTTCTGTAGTTTTGCAGAACCTGCTACTACAAGAGGCAGCTCTAATTGTTAAGAAGCTCTTCCTAATGTTGAGCAACAATTAGCTTCTCCACTACTTCTACTCTCTGTTCCTAATTCTCTCCTCTGGCATCAAGCAGGCAAAAAACCAAAAACAAAAAACCATCTCTTTCCCAACAAGCCCCAGGTTCAAATCCTAGTTCCAGCTGTTACTAGCTATTTGTGCCGGGGTGAATTACTCTACATCTGAGCCTCAATTTCCTCACCTGTAAGATGAGAATCATGTTTGCCCAATTAACCCTACAGGAGTCTTGAGAGCAAAACACTTTGAAAAACTGGAAAAGGTACCATGTCAATGTGAGTTATTTCAGAAACATTCAGAAAAGGTAGAACTGGAAGAGCCTGTCCAAATAACCCATCCTTTGAGGGAAGAACATTTTGTTTTGTTTAATGCCACAAGATAAGCTACTTTTTAACCCCAAAGGCACAGTGGATAGAGCCTGGCATCAGGAAGGCTTAAATTCAAATCTGCCCTCAGACACTAGCTGTGTGACCCTGGGCAAGTCAATTTGTTTGCCTCAGTTCCCCATATGTAAAATGAGCTGAAGAAGGAAATGGCCAACCATTCCAGTATTTCTGCCAAGAGAACCCCAAATGGGGTCATGAAGACTAAAATGACTCAACAACAACAAACCCCAACTTCACCTTAGATGGAGGTCTGGCTTGAAACAAATAAAAATGAGATTTATCTGGGTTTGAGAAGCAATTCTCAAAGAAGTGACAGTATGCCCATCTTTAGCTGGTGACACATGAAACAGGAGGGTGAACCAAAAGCCCAAGGAGAAGGAAGAAGAGGGGGAATGGTGATGGGAGGTGTTATGAAAGAAGCAAAAAAACCTTTCAGCAGAACATACAAAACTCAACATGGCTGTGAAATGTCTAAAAGGAAAACAAAGGCTCTGGCTTCTAGAAAAGCCCTAAGGAAGGCTCTGTTTCCACTGGAATCTTCATCAAGCAGCACAGGGGGAAAATTAAAATTTATAGCTCTGAAAATGATCCCAGCTCATTTGGTTGGTTATTTGCTTTGGTCCCTGCTCTCTCGTCTGGAATTCACATGTGAGCTGTGGTTCAGAGAGGAGTGTAGGAAACAGCTGTAATCAGTTTCCTGCACCTGCTTCCAGATGTGGTCATGGAGAACCGGCACTGAGGGTTGTTTTCTATAGCCTGGACCCCTTCCATATGGTTTTATAGTCCCCCTAAATATTTCACTTGAACGACCCTCATCCAGACTGGAGGAAGCAAAGAAAGGTTTTTTCCTACAAAATGGAGTCCTTCAAATTGAATCACAAGATTCTACTTACATTTTTTTGTCTATTTTATAACTGATGCAGGAATATCCTCTCCAACAGCTCAGACAAGTGAGCATCCTGCCCCTGCTTTCAGAATTCTAGTGACAAGAACCTACTACCTTCCAAGGAAGCCCATTTCATTTAAGACCAAATTCTTACCATGTATGCAATCAAATGCCCAGGGTGTACACAAATTCTTCCTTGTACTGAGATGAAAGCTGCCTCCCTTCAACTTTCACTCATTGATCTTAGTTCTGTCCTCTGGGGGCCCAACTGAACAAATCTAATCCTTCTTCCACGACAGACCTCCATATATTTGAAGACAGCAATCACCTGCTTCCACTATCCCTTCCCCAATCTCTTCTCCAGGTTGAAAGTACATAGTTTTTCCTAAAGGTCTTATAATCATGGGACTGTGAGTTCTCTCAACATCCTGATCAACATCTGACTAAGCTCCTTGTCTCTTCTAAAATGTGATACCCACAAGTGAAAACCAATACACTAGGTGTGGTCTGACTAGAGCAGGGTACAATGTGAGTATCACCTCCCTTGTTTAGGACATCACATTTCTGTTAAAGAGGCATACCAGAGAGAAGTCTGGTCTTGGGAATCAGGCAGCCCTTGGTTCAAGTCCAGTTTCTAAAACATACTGGAGTTGAATCACGGGCAAATCACTTGAATTCTCAGGGCCCATAGGCAAATCATTAATAAAATAAGCTGTCAACAAAGTGATCTTCCTCAAGTGCAGATCTGACCAAGTTTACTGACCCTACTCAATAAACTTCAGTGATTCACTACTGACATATAAAATGCTCTCTTTCTTTGAAAGTCCTTCACAACCTAGCCCCTTCCCTACCTCCCTAATCTTCTTAAATTATATTCCCCTCTGTATACTCCATAAGCCAGCGACATCGTCCCTCTTACTGCTTCCATCTCCCATCTCTGTGTGTTTTCATAGGTTGACCCTCATGTCTCTTGGCTCCTTTGAGACTCAGGTCAAAACTTACCTTCTACAGGCCTTTGCTAATTCCCCCTTCCCCACCTCCCCGCCCCAAACACACACATTAAAAATCTATATATATCTTGTATGTTCAATTTTTTGCATGTTATCTTCCCCACTAGAATGTAAGCTCCTTGAGGGTTAACAATCATTATTTTTGCCTTTTCAGCCCTGCTGCTTAGCCGAGTGCCTGGCCTAAATAAGCCAACATTTACTGATAAATGGATGAAGGACTATATTCGAGATGAGTTTCTGATCTGTTTTGGTAGAGAGCATCTCCATAGTGATAGTTTCCCACACTGATGAAGTCACAAGTTTGGAAAAAAATATATACATACATGAAGCCTAAAACTGCATTAGCTTTGTTGGTTCCCGCATCAATAGTACTGTGAGACTGAACTGTGAGACTCTCAGATCCTTTTCACAGGAACTTCTGTCTAGTTACTTCCCTTCATTCTATTTTTTGCTAATTTGCTAACTGCAACTTTGCAATTGATTAGCAAGATAGTACGATGTGACAGAAAGGCACTGGCTTTGGAGTTGGAAGTTCTAGGTTCAAAGCCTGTCTCTGATGCTTACTTAACTGTGTGACCTTGGTTAAATCACTGTACTCCCCAGCTTCATTTCCCCACGCGTAGCATGAGAAGTATGGACCAAATCCCTATAATTATTTTGATCTAAAAATTCGGCACTTATCTTTATCATATTTCATTTTATTAGATTTGGTCAATCATCCCATCCCATTAAGAACTTTTTGGATCTTGTAATCTGTCATTTTGGAGTGTGTGCTAATAAACATTTAATAGCTGGGCTCTGACTTATTTGGCTTAGTCCTCAAAGCAGGGTCAAGAGAAAAGGGTGGGAGCTGCAGAGGAGCTCAATAAAAGGATTAAGTTCCTAATAATTAAAGTTGTTCAAAAGAGTGGGCTATCTCAGGAGCAAATCAGTTACCTGTTATTGAGGTTTGGAGGAAGCTGGAGGACACTTCTTAGAGATTGTGGGGGGAATTCCTACTCAGGTAAGTGTTGGACTAGAGTAGTGGTGCCAAACTCAAATAGAAATGGATCCCTGGGGCTACATATTTGATTTAGGAAGCCACAAATTAACATTATCTATATTGTATTGTATTTTTATTTATTCTGTTAAACATTTGTTAAGCATTTTAATCTGGCTTTGGCTCCCAGAGCCACAGGCAAGTTTGATTAGACCTCTGGATAGACAACCTCTGTAGTTCCTTTAAACCAGGTGATCTTAACCATTTTTGTGCTCTAGATTCCTTTGGAAGTCTGGTGAAGCCAGATTTCTCATAACAATGTTTGTGCCTATAACTGAATGAAATGCTAGATTTCAATTAGAGATTAGTGAAAACAAATATAATTTATTTCTCCCATTTAAGTTCACAAATCCCCTGAAATCAATCCATAGACCCTTTAGGGGTCTATAAACCTCAGATTAAGAACCTCTGTTTTAGACCCTGAGATTCTATGGAATATTTCAAATATCCATCCTTAATGTCCCCAAATATATTTCTATATAGCTTATGTCATGTATATGTGTACATATATGTGTGTATATTTCAGAATCTACCCTGATTGCTGAGCTCTAAACATCATAACTACATATTTGTGAAACATGAGTATCATAAGACTGCCTACTCCTTACGAATTTGTTTTATGATAACATTTATTCCCATCAAAAGATAACAACTATTCTTATTGGTGCACTGAATACTATACAGTAGCAGGTGCAGGAGATCAGGTATCACTTGTGAGCAGTCAGACCTCATCTGTCCTCTTATGTATGAGTATAATTAGCAAAGTCCCCACTAAAATTCTCCTCTGATGCATCACCCTGGGGCAAGGTGTCCCTAGGTTCTTAAAGATTATGCCAGGGATCTGTGTGATCTGGCAAACTTGATGAAAACAAAAAAGCTTTCAAGTAAGGACCATTCAATGTAACCCTGAGACCAACCTAGCTAAGTGTGAAGAACGTTCTTCATCAGAAGGCTAGTTGCTCAGTATCGAAAGGTCCCGAGGCCACAAAAATATTTACTGCAGTGCTGTTTGTGGTTACAAAAAATTAAAAGCAAAGTAAATGTTCAACAATTGGGGAACGGCTAAACAAATTATGTTACATGAATATATGGAATAGTACTACATTTTAAGAACAAGGAATATAAGAAACACAGAAGTTTACCAAATAAGTTTGTTATATGAGTTATCGGAAAGTCAAATACATAGAATCAAGACAACAATATACACAATGACTTACAACAATGCAAATGGAAAGAATAACCACAAGACAATCAACACAGAATGCTGACAAATGATAAAGACAAACTTGGAGTCAGAGAAGAGAGAGAACCACCAATCTCCCTTCTTCCTTTTTGGAGGTGGTGGTCCTAGCTAGAGCTGTGGAAATAATCTTGGACTTAGGTGGTATTCTGGTTGGCTTGCTGAACTTTTCTCTCTCAGTTATTTACTATTCTAAGAGACGGCTCTCTGAAAGGGAGAATGGGGGTGGGATATATGGGGAAATGCAGGTGATATAAAAACAAATGACAGCAATAAGGATGGGGGGAAAAAGTTAAGTCACCAGGTAAAGACCACTTTTTGGCCACAGAAAGTCATGAAAACTGCCTACTAGGGTGTGGGGAAGATGGGTTCTGTCTCAGCGGATACAACAATGAAATCAACGACCGTTTAAGGATCAGCAAAAAGACAGTGAAAGGAAGCTGTTATTGCAAGAGGAAAAACCAACACACCGGCCTAAGAACAGATGATTCAAGCTTTCTCCCCTAGTTCTGACTTACTAAAGCCCATAGGACGATCTTGGTTCTAAATGACTCTGGTGGCAAGTCTTCTATCACTGACTGGGAGGTTTCATCACTTCTCTCCAGGGCATCACTATCTTGTACTAGTGGCCTGTTTGCAGGCTGTGCAACACCCTCGTGAGGTGTTTTACCAACATCAACCCTAAATACGACTGGCAAAAACCTATCAGCCATGAGGGGAGAGAATTAACAGGACTCCAAATCCCCCCCAAAACAATGTCTTGGGTAAAGTATTTCCTTCCATTGTAGAAGAAGTTAGGGAACATTCCCTGAAGTCAGCTAAATAAACGCAAGCCTTTGCTGATCAGAAAATGATCTTTTCAAAGTGAATGGGAAAATAAAACCCCCCAAACCCACTTACCCCCAAATTTATTAAGGTCCAAGGCACTGTTTGAGGTGTTGGGGAGCCACTGAGCCCAGAGATGAAACAGCTCCTGGCCTCATAGAGCTTATAAGCCTTATAAGGAAGGAACAGATTGCCTGTTCTGCTCTACCTTGGACAGGGGCAGGAGATCTCACTGCCATTCTTATTTCTAAGGATGTTTTTTCTATCCCAGACTCTTCATGTAGTCCAAAACAGAACCCAGGAACCCAATTTGTGACTAGGACCTAAACAATGGACGCTCTAACTTTTTCCACCCTGTGTATATACTCCCAAGTCCAGGGCTCTGAATTAGGAACTGAGAAGCAGAAGTCAGATAGTAAAAACAGGGAGCATCTTCAAGGAGACTCTTACCGAAGAGTTCAATGTAGACCTCTTGGAGGGTATGTACACTGCAGAACTGGTTCAGCTCATGATGGATCTTGTTGAAGATGAGGGCCTTGTCATAATCAGCAGTGTAGTTCTTCACTATGTCATATACTGAAGGAGGAAAGGAAAGATGCTGGAGTTGGAAAGGGCAGGGCCACAGAAGACACTTCCTTCCACAGAGACCAGGTGCAGTCCTGGCATGGGAGGGCCATGAGAGCCAGAAGAATCCTACACTCAGGAGAACCAGCTAGGTTTTCCAGAGAGCAGGAATGCAGGGAGAACTCACCAGCATTTGGTATCAGGAAGTTTACCACCTCAATTCTGTCGAAGTAAATCATCACACCACCACTGTTGGAAGGAGAAAGGACATGGGTGTCACAGAGAAACTTGAGGATCTAGGAAAACATCCTGAGATGTGGTATAAATTAAGTGACTTGGCAGTGGAGGAGTAGAAAAAAAAATTCAAACAAAGACATCAGAGGGAACAAGGTAGAAGCAATTTCTGAATTGCAAGTACCAAAATGGCTTGTCATCTCTAGGCTCCCAAATAGTGTTCCTCCAAGCTTATGAGAAAATACCTTAACATTGAAAAAGTGTTGACACTGCCTAATAACAGCTACCATAACTAGTGCTCATATCTGCAGGTGCTTTAAAGTCTATTTTCTCTTCAACCTTCCCATGATGCAGATAGTGCATTAACAACTCTATTTTACAGACTGGGGAAACTGAGGCTCACAAGAAACGAACTGACATACTTGCGGTAACAGAGCTATATTGGCTGTAGACAGGATTTGAGCCTCAGTCTCTTGACTGCAAGTCCAGTGCCTTTCACCCCATATGATGCTGTCTCAACTTGGCTGAGACACCTTGGGACAGTGGGAAAAAGGAGGTCTGATGGCAAGGGAGAGAATCAGAGGGCATCCATTCCTGGGGAAGCAGCACTTTTTTTGCTAACACAACTAGCATCAAACTCTCTCCAGAAAAAAAGAAAAAAGAGGGGAGCCTCAGAGGTCAAACCGCTTCCTGGAAGTTACAACCACAGCAGCAACTCCAGATGTAGACTCCAGGGCTGCGGCATGCTGAGCATTTTAAAAAATGTTCAGCATGAGGTTTGTCACTGAACACAGTTGAAGAAGGCCTGAGTGAGGTTGGGGGCGAGCAGGAAGGAAGATGTATCAGTCTAAATACTAAACTTGAGCAGAGACAGGACAAATTTGTGGAGAGTTAGCTCAGGCTGAATAGCCATTTGTCTTGCTTGTACTCCAGGCTCACATCTCAAAAACGGATGCCCTGTTGGCACCTACTTCACACTCAAGATATCTAGATAACTTTTCTTTCTAAATTCACCTCCTTTCCCCCCAAACTCCCCTATTTTTGTCAAGGGCACCTTCCATTTGCTCAAGTTTGGGACCTCAGTCTAATCCACTACTCCCTGCTCTCCACTGTCCTATCTAAGATGTCATATCCCATCAGTAGAAAATCTTGTTATTTATATCCTTACCATGTCACTACAATATCTAAGCCAGCCTACTAATCAGATCCTTCCCTCTCCCTTTCCCCCCATCTCCTCTCTCTCCCCACCCCACAAAGCTGCCAAAGTAGTACTCCTCAAGCACTGATCTGAACATGTCGTTCCTCTACTCAATAAACTCAATAGCTCCCTATTGCCTCTAAGGTAAAATATAAACCCATCTGGCATTTATAGCCCTTTGTAAGCTACCATTTCTAACCTTGCTATACCAAACTCTGAGGTCTAGCCAAACTGGCCTTCCAGCTCTTTCTCCCATGTAACCCTCTGTGTATCTCTGCTTCTTAGAATCCTCTTATTTCCTTCAAACTCAGACCAAATGCTACCTTCTACACCAAGCATTTCTTGATGTCCCCCAGCCACTAGGGCCTTCTCCTCAACTGGATATCTATTTTGTGGACATCTTATGTACATTTTTTTCCCCATGAAGAATGAAGTTCCTTGATGGCCAGGACTGTTTGGTTTCTTTCTTTGTATCCCTGGTGTCTAGCACAGGGACTGGCATATAACATGGGCTTGTTTAATAAATGATTGTTCTTTGACTTATATATAATTTTAAGGTTCATCGAAACAGCTTTTCCACAATGTGCTTGGGAGTTAGGTAGTACCAATGTAATGATCTGTTTTCCAGATAAAGAAACTGAGGCTCAGAGAGGAGGAACAATGAGCCCCAAGATTACAAAGACCAATAAACTACTGAGCAAGGATTCAAGGGGATGGTTTTCTAATTTCATTTATGTGTATTTTGTTTCCATAATTAGATTAAAAGCAACTTGAGAGCAAGAACTGCAATATGAGGTACCATGGCATAATGGATATAGCCCTCTAAATGGAGTCAGGAAGACTTGAGATTGAGTCCCACTTCAGACCTATCAGCCTGCGTGACCTTGGGTCAGTCCCTTTACCACTCTGATACTTGGTTTCCTCAAATGTACAATGGGTCTTACAACATCACTTACCTAAGATGATTTTTGTGAGGATCAAATTGTGCATGTAAAAGTGCTTTAAAATTTGAAAGAGCTATGCAACTGCAAGCTAATATCATTATGTTTTTGTAGTCCTGCAAACACAAGGCTGGACACATAATCAGCATTTTGAAAAAGATTTGTTGACTTATCCATTGTTTATTGCAGCAAGGAAACCAGGTAAGGTAAGCAAGCAGGGCAAAGTGTAGGGAGATAAGAGGAGGAAAAGAATAAAGCAGGAATTAAAGAAAAATAAGACAAACCACTGCCACTAAAAACCTGTTCTTTCACTTCTCGAGGCCCAAGGACTTCGCTCTTGGCTCCTTACCTTGTTCCACAAGGCACATTCTTCACTTCATCTGTCTGGAGTGTGGTCTGCAAAGAGAGAAAATGCAAAAAGTTTTAAAGAGGGGAATCCAAGAGCACTGTCTTCTTTCTTGTCACCTCCAATGTCTCATCCCAGGACAATTCTCTGTATCCATAAATCAGCAGCGAGACTGGCCGGCCCTCCCCTATGTGGCAGGGCATTTTTTGGGTCATAGGAAGACCCTCATAGGTCTTCCTCATAGGAAGAAAGGAACCCTGTGAATGAACTATTAGAACCCTCCTGGATGCGGCCATAGGTACTCCTTGGGGAAACCCTGAGAAGGCTGTTCAGGACATTTCCCCCACCTCAGTAGCACCAGTAGTAAGGAAGGCACTAGGAACCCACCATTCTTTTAGCATTTTCATTCTCCTTACCTGAAGAACATTACGCAGGGAGTCAGGAGACCTAGGTCGGAGTCCCAACTCTGCTGCTAATTCAGTGTGACTTTGGGCAAGATGCTTCCTCCCTCTAGGTCTCAGTTCCCCAGTTCCCCCTTCTGTAAAACGAGGAGGTTGGACTAATTTTGAAGGTCTTTTGTAGCTCAAACATTCTGTGACTCTGGGATACACCCATGGAATGGGGAGTGTCCCTTCAAGCAAAGGCCATTTTGGTCTAGCCCAGCCTCATATCATGGTGAGCAACTGAGTTCTACTATAGGACATGCTTCCTGAGCTCCCCAATCCCCTCCCCCTCTTATCTATCCTTATCTCTAACTCAATTCTGTATCATATTTATGGTAATGTTCTAAGAGAAAAAACATTTGGGGTTGCCTGGAAAAGCTGGTCTAATTACTTAGTCCATGGAGCCTCCAGGACCTTGGGAGCACAGAAGACCATCTCCAAGGCTGAATCCTAATTAAACAATACCCATCTCAGACTGCCCTCCACTTGGTTTGCCTGGAGGTAAAGGGCAAGTCCCCTTTTTACGCTTACTTCAGATTTTTGTATGAATTTACCTTGCTATGAAATAAGAACCCTCAGCTTGGAATATGCCAGAAGATGGCAACCATGGAGATTTCTCTAAACTGATGGGACAGGAAGAACAGGTGGGCCAAGGCAAGTAGCCCCAAGTAGCAACTATGAGCACCAGAGAAGACTCCAGGTGAATGTCTACAACATTCTTGTATTTCTTGTATATCAAAGTCTTATGACTTAGTCTCTAAAGAGGTATTTTTCCCCACCCAAAAAAGACAAGAAAAAAGTCCCCCAAATGTAAGCATCATAACACAAAAGTCAAAGTACCTGCACAGACTTATACGATGTGATGAAAGGAAGCATGAGATGGAAACCAGGGCCACTGGTGGAGGTCAACAGAGCACCACCTCTGCAGAAAAGGAAGAGAAAGGCAGGCTGAGTTAAAGCCAAAGGCTCTTAAGGGGAGCCTGAGAACTTGGAACAACCACAGACACTGCACTTACAAATGTTCCGCAGAGCACCATAAGCCTTCTCTGCAACTCTGCTTCCTCTAGTCTTTCTCTCCCCAACCTTTCCTTCAACTCAGTATTTCTGTATTAGGCGGCACTGATATTCTTAATGGTTAGTCTCAAACTGACCAGTGAGCCATGCCTTTGTTAGGAATGAAATGGACACACACATTATCTGGAATGAGGCAAAAAGTCTCTGGCTGGAGTTGAGCTAAGAGAAGAAGCTGGTTTTGCTTTGCCACAAGTGGTACTCAGTGGCTAGCTAGGAGGTTGCAATCCATTAAGAAAGCTGAAAGCAGGAATCCAGGTCAACACTTAATGATTTGGGGAGAAGGGATGTGGCCAATCAAAAAAACCTATTTTCTATGTGGCTTGGTTATATAGTTGGGCTATTTCTTGGGTAATAGATTTACCCTCCCCATTTTGTGGTACATAAATGGATACCAGAATTAGTTTCTTTCCCTTAATTTGATGGTGAAGGGAAGTGGAACAGGAGTATGTTGGAGAAAGGGAAGTCAGTTTAAACACTAAAAATCAGGTGTGGACTATTGACAAAGATGCTGCTAAGCACTGCTCAATAAATCCTCACTCACTGAAGGCCCCCACAGCTCAGTTCACAAAAGGAAGGCCACAGAGGGCTCAGTAACATGACCACATCTTAACTCTGATTTACTCCAAAGATCTGTGATTTTTAGTGCAGAAGCTCCCTCCTTTGGCCCAGGCGGCACGCCCTCCATGCCTTAGTATAGGAGTTCTTTACCTGAGATCTGTGAACTTTAACTATATTTTAATATAACTGCTTTTCCATGTATTTTGTTTTGTGTATTTAAAAACATGATTCTGAGAAGAGGTTTGTAGGCTTCTCCAGAAAGGGGATTATGTCACAAAAAATGTCATCTGGCAATAAACCTGGTGATGAGCCTCTGGGTAAATAGTGAGGCTGGCTCATAGATTCCCAGACCACAGCCGAAGCCCCTCCAGGTTAGTAAGACCCTCCAGAGTGCAATCAGTGGCTATTCTCTGAGAATCCAGAGTCACCTCCCACCATGATGAGGTAGATTCAAAGATTAAATCTTCTGTATAACAGTGCTAAAAGCAAAGACAATCAGGTGGCTTATTTATTCCAACAGAAATCTCCTGGAAAGTCTCCTGTGCTGGGTACAAATAGAGGACCTAATTTTTAAGAAGGGCTCCAAAGTCACTGGTGTTTTGAATAGACAAGGTGGGAAACACTATCCTCTCCTGCTGCCATCAAGGGCAGGTGCCTAAGTTGACTTCTTCAGGGGCAACCAGGAAGCCTTTTAGGCCAAGGGAATGGAAAACTGACTTCTAGAACCATTCACAAACCTAGTTTCTCTTTTCATTTTGCCTCTAAGCCAGCACAGATTGAGAGAAAAGGCCTGAGTTCCAATTCTAGCCCTGTGATACTGGGCAAGTCCTCTGATCCTCAGCTACCTCATCTGCAAAATGGGAATGCTACTCCTCAAGCTATCCATGCCACAAGGGTATCATGAGGAAATTCCTTTATTTGGCAGTGAGCTATTACTATGACTAATACTGTCAGCTTCATCAGTAGTATCACCCGAATGTGGCTAGACACAATGTCCCAGTTTTAGTGCAGTTTTAAGCTATTAAAGCTCCACATTGCTCTGAGAATTCTGGGGCACCCTGCATATATAAACAGGTCTATTGGTAGTTGCTACTATAGAGCGGCAGTGTAACTGTCCCCCAGGCAAATGAAACCAACAAAACCAGAACTGAGCATGGGCTGCAGGAAAGCAAAGAACCAGCCTGAATCTCAGAGAACTGGAAGCCTCTGCAGCCCTGCCCCTTCCTCTTACCTGTAGTATACCCCAATGTGCCCTTCTTCAATCTTGTGCACAGCTGAGAAGAGGGCTGCACAGAAGAAACTAGTCGCCACAGCCACCACTGCCCCTACTTGCGCCATTGGGAAGCTTTTACCCTAGAGAAAGGGTACAGGGAAACACGTGATGGTTAGGACCCAGGAGAAAAATTACAACAGTATTTCACCAACACGCATACCTTGCATCATGCATGGCTGCCTACTCAAATTTGTTCCTGTCCTAATGCCAGCAGAACATAAAACTAAATTTGCAACTACTTTCATCTGATTTTTTTTGGGGGGGGGGAAGGGAGCAGTACAGCAAATTCTAATAGAAAATATCAAGTAAGTTACCTATCATCAAAAATAAGGAGAAACATCAAATATAAGAATCTGATAAATGCAAGGTATGTTGGGGAGGATCTCTTTGAGTAAATTCCAGGAGAAGGCAAAGATACCTCTTTGTTCTGTTCTCTCTATTTTGCATCTGAATTTTGGAGTCACCAGTGCAAATACAGATTCTCTGAGCATGAGAAATCAAATGATCCCAGAACTGCAGCTCCTATTCTTGCCAAAACAGCCAGATCCCCGAGTCGTTAAACTTGAGCCTTCAGCCTCACTGACTGGATCTAGTGGGATCCAGACTGTCACTTCACCTATAGCATCCCATCCTTACTACAAAACCTCTTCAGAGTCTTTATGGATATTAGACTGCCTCTAATTCTGTTGCCTTTTACCCCAAGTCTTGTCTTACATGGCTCCAAGGATTGTTACTTAAGCAGAAGGAAAACTCTTGAACAACATTTATATTTCCTAAAAAATCCAGAAACTGTATCCCACAGGCTCCTATCGCAGAGCAGATTTCAGAGACAGCTATAATCCAAGGGATAGCTTAGGGGAGAATTCAGATTCATCCTTCTCTTCTTGTGAACCCTGGAGACACCAAAAAACACAGGATCTCATGAGCTAGAGAGGAGACGTATCTCTCCTTCTCCCACAGTGACAATTCATCATTTAGTCTCTATTTGAAGACTTGTAGTGATTGAGAACTCTCTCCTTCCCAAAGCAGCCCATCCTGTTTTTGGCCTAGGTATAAAGCTGTTTCTTGCATTGAGTTGAAAACTGCTGTCCTGCAACTTCTGCCCATGGTGTCCAGTTCCGCCTTCTGGGACCCAGCAAAATAAGTATAATCCCAATTCCTACTGACAGTCCTTCAAAGACTGGAAAACAGTGATCATGTCTTTCCTATATTTCTCCTCTGGCTAAGCACCCTCAGGCTCTCAACTAACTGATCTTCCTATGGCACTGTTTGAAGTGACATATATTTGTCAAGGGGAAACAGGCCAGCTGCAAGTGCTGACTGACCAAATTATACAGGATGTCAAATGAACAGGAGACTGTGGCTATGTAATTCCAGCCAGAGCCACCCAATGCTAATTGTAGGGTATTTCAAAGGAAACTATTATTTACTCTTTTCACATGTTAGGGTGATAGACAGACAGTATATGCACAGCAGGGTTCCAGGGCAGGATTTTCTAGAGAGTGCCTCCTCCTCTCTCCTTTCCCCCATTATTCATTTGGCCCTTAATAGGGTAGGGCCTTGTCACTTGGGAAAATTACTGAATCCACAGCATTGCTTTATACATGCAACTTGAATAACACTTTACCGCTGATTATTCCCCAAGGATATCTGTTGAGGTGGGAAAGAAAGGCTCAAAAGTCTAGGGAGTCTGGCCATGAACATCCAGTTAAGCTTAGACATCAGAAAGCTTTAGAGAAGTTATTACTGAATTTATTTTTTTGGCAGTGGTCTTTGAATGATAAGGGAAAATTCCAACTCCTATGGGCGCTTAGCACCCAAGGAGATTTACTGCAAAGATCATTTTTCACATCATTGTGCTGTCTGAACAAAGTAAGTTCTTTGTGAGAGTAGCTGTGCCAGTTGCCTCTTATATTTTCCAGGACTTCCCAGTTTTCCAACCAGGAAAGAATACTTTGAAAGAGACCTTGAAGAAGAAATACCTTTTGTCCAACCATGTATAATGATTTTTAACTTGGAAAATATGGTCACTGTAACTATAATGGCAAGTGCTGAAGGAATACAGTTTGAAAATATTAGTCAGTAGCTGGTTAGCTCTCTGCCTTGGGTCTATATGAGCAAATTTTACCTTCTTTTCCTTACATCAGAAGGTGGGCATGAGAATGAGTAAAGAAATAGGTAGCAGGTATCCTGAAGAGCAAAAAAGTCAAGATTGAGGTCTTTGAATTTCCTATATGCCAACAGATTGGATCAAAAGCTGGTACAACAGAGAGGTCGGAGTGTCCTACGGATAAAGGTGGGGCTTGATCAAGTTCCACTCCAGGGACCAAGAAGCAGCTTGCTGAGGTAGAAAGTATTCTGTTTTTGGAGCCAGATGATCCAGGTTTGAAAGCTGGCTCTTTAATTTAATATCAGGTATCTTTTAAATCGTGCTTTTATGTTGCTAAGAGCTTTACACTAACTAGCAGCTATATAGTGTTCTAAGACTTGCAATGCACTTTACCCTAACTAGCATTAACATAATGTTTTAAGGTTTGCAAAGAACTTCATACTAGCTAGCATTTTTGTTTAGTTGCTTTTTCAGTTGTGTCCAAATCTTCATTACCCCATTTGAGGTTTTCTTGGCAAAGATATTGGCGAATTTTGCCATTTCCTTCTCCTTCTCACTTTACTGATGAGGAAATTTAGGCAAACAGGGTTAGGTAACTTGCCTAGGGTCACACAGCTTGGAAGTGTTTGAGGTTGGATTTGAACACAGGTCTTCCTGACCCCAGGCAGGGTTCTCTATCCATTGTACCACCCAGCTGCCTTTCTGGCTAGGATTATCGCAGTGGTTTAAGGTTTGCAAAGAACTTTACACTAGCTAGCATTAATATTGTGCTTTAAGGTTTGCAAAACATTTTATAACTCATTCTATCCTTACAACAGCCCTGGGAGGTAGGTGCTATTATCCCCATTTTGCAGGTGCGGTCACCAAGGCACACGGAAGTGTCTGGTCACACACTCATGTCTGCCGGGTCCACTGCTCTGGGACCACCTCCAAGTCACTTCTCTGCCCCGGCCCTCAGCTTCGTCATCTATGAAGTGGGGCGAGGAGGCGGGCGACTTCCGACGGTCAAAGTCCGAGGTCAGGGCTGATCCCTTTATCGTCGCCCTTAAACAAAAGCTGTCCGGGTCGTAGAAGACGGCCGCCCGGACTCCGGCGTGGTCCTTGGGCCCCACGTCCGGGCGGAGAGTGGACCAAGGAATGTCGGGGGGCAGGAGGCACCCTGGAGCAGCGAGGGTCGGGGGCAGAGGCGGATGGGGGCTCGGGAACACGGAGGGTCAGGCGTGGAAGGGGCTTTGGGCATCCTCAAGTCCGGCCCCCCTCCCCCTCCGGGGACAGTCGAGGAAACTGAGGCCCAGAGACTTGCGGGAGGTGACAGGAGTCGGGAGAGGACGGTGGGCTTGCACATCCCTGCCCCGGAGTATGGGAGCCCGAGCTGGGGGGCGGGGGTCAGGGGAAGCCCCAGGAGAGAGGAGGCACGAGGGGAGAGAGTTGGGGGAGCGGGACGGGGCGGCGTCTAAGGCTGTCCCTCCTGGCGCTCAGTACCTGTCCGAGCTCCCTCCCCGGGGAGCCGCTGCCACTCCGCTCGGCACAGCACGTTTCCTCCTTCCGGGTCCGTCGCCTCCGTGAAACGTCATCAGGAGGCGCGGGGGGCAGAATTCCTGTGTCTCCCTCTCTCCCTAAGCCTTCCTTCCCTGCCCCGCCCCCACTGGGCTTCTGCGGCCGGCAGCAGTCACCTGCCCCGATCGGCCACGAGGGGGCACCGGTCCCTCGGTCCTACCAGTCTCTGGGACGGGAGGGAGCAGGACAGAGAGAGAGCCTGGGGAATGAATGGATGTACTCCCATTGGGGTGGGTGGACAGGGGGAAAAATGATTCTGGAGTTGTGAAGATGGGAGAAAAGGAGGAGGATGTCAGCCTTCCCCTCCTGCCCGGGATGCAGGGGTCAAGTCTCCCCATTTCACAGATAAGGGAAACTGAGGTCCAGTCTTTCTCTGAGATAGAAATCATCCGACCCTTTCATTTTACAGAGATAGAAACGGGGCCCTAGAAACGAAGCAGGCAAGGCATGGAAAGCGCTTAGTCCCTCGGATTTAACCCTGCTGCGTTTGTAGGATGATAGGAGTTAGAACTGGAAGATAGGGAAACTGAGGCTCAGAGAGCTTAAGTGACTTGCCCAGGGATACAAACTAAGGTACCGACGGTGCCTGGCACAAAGCGGGGGCTCCATAAATGTCTGTGGAATCGAGTGGGGGAAACCCACAAAGAAAGTTATAGAAGCCGGATTGAAATCCAGTCCCTCTGACTTCAAATCCAATGGTTTTTCAGTCGCTGTAGGATAGGAAGAAAGGTGAATCTACGATGTTATCATAAGCCAAGTGATTATCTATCTCTTCAGGTCTCATCTTTAAGATTTCTCTGGGGCCCTTCCAGCGTATGTCTCTAGGAATTCGGAATGCAAAATGGCAAAAGTGATGAATTAGGTTGTGGTTGGTTTTAGAAAGGATTCTCCACTTTTCAGCATTAGGGTCCTTTGACTAGCATACCCTGTCTGATGGTTTGGTATGATGCAGATGGGCAGGTCTTGTGTTGTTCCGCCAGTGTCTTCTGTTAACAAGCAAAGAGCTGCCTGAAGCAACCGTCACAGTTTAAAGGGCACTTTCCACAATTGCCGGTACTAGAACTGGAAAACCTGGGGGCGATGTCAGCTGTGAGATGTTAGACAAGTCGCTTTACTTCTCTGAGACTGTTTCCTCCTCTCTAGAGATGAGCGAGGTGGTATGACACAATACACAGAGGGTTGGCCTTGGTGTTAGGAAGAGGTCAAGAGTGGCTCGATAGATGGGAAAGTAGAAAGGGAAGAGCCTGAAAGCATTAAGTGCCTGTGATGTACTACGTGCTGTGTGCTAAGTGCTTTACAATATTACCTCATTCAGGCTTCACAGCAAATCTTGGGAGGTAGGTGCTACTGTTATCCCCATTTACATTTGAGGAAACCAAGGCAGAGAAAAGGGAACAATAAGGCTATAAGTGGGATTCTGCCTTACTGAAACCATGCCCACTCTCATATTGCAGCTGTGGAGGCCAGTAAAGATGAAAGCCAAAGAAATCTAAATAAGTCGTTTTGCACTGACGGAGATTTGTCATTAGGCATCTTTGCTGTGTGTATGCTCCTCAAGTCTCCTGTAGATGAATAGCAAGGCAGCTTAGGGCAGAGTGTCACTGGGGGTAGACAGAAGTGCATTGATATCTGATAAGAGCGGGTGAGAGTATTATGAAGACTGAATTCTCAGAATCATAGGACCTCTGAAATGGAAGGCACCTTGAAGGACCTCTCTTCTGACAGATTCTTGAACAAGAACGACCTCTATACCATAATTAGAGCTGACATGTATATATTGCTTTAGGGTTTGCAAAGTGACTTACATTTATTATTTCATTTTACCCTCATATCAATTCTGTTATTATAAAATGTTATTAAGAGAAATATTAATATTGATCAACAATATTAATAATCATTAATATTAACATTGATGATGTTGTTGACAATAGGAGCTATTATTGTCCCCATTTTATGGTTTGGGGTAATGGCTTAATAAATGCTTCTTGACTTGACTTGTTGACATATAAGTGGAAACCAAGGCTGTAGAACAGTGGTTCTCAACCTGTGGGTCGCGACCCCTTTGGGGGTCGAATGGGGTCGCCTAAGACCATCTGAAAACACATATTTTCAATGGTCTTAGGAACTGAGACATGGCTCCTTTATCCGTCTCCAGGCGGGTCCACCCACATGCAGATATGCCCACATATGAGTATTAAAGGGTGTCCACATTAGGAAGGTTGAGAATCACTGCTGTAGGTTAAGAAAAAATAGCTAACATTTATATAGTGCTTATGGCGCATTAAGTGTGTTATCTCATTTGATCCTTACAACAATCCTGGTAGATGCTATTGATATCCTGATTTTACAGCCGAGTACACTGAGGCAAATAGAAATGACCTGCCCAGGGTCACATAGCTAGTGTCAAAGATGGATTTCAAATGTAGGTCTTTCCTTACTCATAGTTTAGTGCATTTTCCACTATATCATGCTGTTCTCAACAAGTGATCCTCTAGCCTCCACTTGAAGATCTCCAGTGATGGGCATCAGGATAGCTGCTTGTACCACTGGGTGGCTCTAATTATTCAGAAGGGACTGTTCCTTCTGTGTAGTTGAACTTTGTCTCACTGCAATTATCTCCAGTCACTGGAGGTCTTCACTGCAACCATCATCTCCACTCGCTTTCTACCCCTTGGAACCTCCCTTGGCTTTCGGCCAGGATTGGCCTCGGTTCGCTCAGTTCTAGGTCTTTATGGCATTCCCAGATATCTCTATGACAAATGTGTTTCCCTCCCTTCTCTACACCCTCTCCTTTTGCAGATTTCCTTTATAGATTCCATTCCCCATTAGAAGATAAGACCCTTGAGGGCAAAGACTGTCTAGCATGCTTTTATTTATATCTCCAGTGCTTAGCATTTAATAAATACTGTATGTATTTATTGTTTACCCATGTATCTATGTCTAATATCTCCATTCATCCATCTATTTATTTATCATCTATCCATTCATTATGCCTAGTTCTGTCCCCTGAAGCCTAGCAAAATCAGTCTATTCTTTCTTCCACGTGACAGCTGTGCAGATATAATCTCTCCCCTAAATCTTCTCTATGCTCAGCATCCCAAGTTACTTGAACAGATCCTCACACGACATATCTTCCCATCCCTCTGCTCTCCATTCAGTTCCCTTTTCTTTCTTGTTCTTTAACCTGTCAATTCCCTTCCTACAGTTTGTAGTCCAGAACTCAACACAGCGCTCCAGGTGTGGTCTGATGACAGCCTCGTGCCATCGCTTCCTTCATTCTCAGTAGCAGCAAAGTGTCTGCAAGGGGGAAAGATGGGCCTGACATCTTTGGCTTTTATGAATATTATGTTTTGTCCAAGATACAAAATTGGAGAGAAAAAAATGGAAATAAATGCTATGCTTGTGGATGTCTAGAAAGAGGGTACCTAGAAAGATTAGGAGTGAGTCTAGGTCAGGGCCATTGGGGAAACTCCCCTTTATGCTGGGGTGAGGAATTAGAGGCGGGTTGATCAGGCAGAGAAGTCTGAGGAAGGAGCAGTTCTACAAAAGCAAAGAGAAGAACATTCAGGAAGAGGAGGGTGTCCCACAAAGCCTAAGAACCCAAGAGAGGTTAAGCAAAGGATTTTGCTGTGGTTGAGTTGGTTTCTATTCACGACCCCATTTAGTGTTTTCTTGGTAAATATACTAGAGTGCTTTGCCATTTCCTTCTCTGGCTCATTTACAGATGAAGGAACTGAGGCAAATAGGGTTAAGTGACTTGCCCAGGGTCACACAGTTAGTGTTTGAGGACAAATTTGAACTCAGGAAGATGAGTCTTCTTGGCTCCAGTTCCAGCACTCTATCCAGTTCAACACCAGATGAAGGCCGGTAGAAAGTCACTGACTTTAGGTAAGGAAGGCATTGTTGATAATCTTGGAGGGAACAGGTTCATAAAAAACAGGTTCAGGATCATTTGTTTAAGAAGCTTGAGAGTGGTGGTTGTGATATCTCTTCTTCCTCCATTACAGAAAGCTCAGAGTGATTTCTAGATTTTAGCATGGTACAGTAGAAAGAATGCTGGGTTTTCTGAGTCTGAGGATCTGGGTTCAAATTCTGACTTTGCTGATTACTGACTGTATGTCCTTATGCAGGTCACTTAACCTCTGTGGGAGTCAGTTTACCATCTGTAAAAGAAGAGGTTTAGATTGGATGACCTCTGAAGTCCCTTCAAATTCTACATCTATGATTGAGAGCCTCTGATCCTTAGAGTAAGAGTCGTATCATAAAGTGGCTAAATCAGAGATGCCCTCAACAGGCTATGGTTCAAAGCGACCATAATTCTTACTCATTCCTTACACATTGTAATCTGGTGCTTGGGTCTATAGAAATAAAGTTGTCAGAAACCTCAGAAAGAGAAGACTTTTTATTTCATTCCTTGCTGGGATTAGGTGGCTTCATTTCCATTTAATGGAAAGATGTGTAGTATGGTGTAATACAAAGAACATCGGACTGAAAGTTGGCAAAGTTAGTTTTGAGTGGAGGCTCTGATGTTAATTAACTATGTGGCTTGAGGCAAACCATGTACCCTCCTCCTTTCCTTGTCTGAAAAATGAAGGAGCTGATCTAGATGCCTCTTTGCTGTGTTACGCTATCCTTGATAGAAAAAGTTTGGGGACCATGAACTCATCCTAATGGATTGGCTCACAAAGAAGGGAATCACTTATTCTCTGGAAGGACAGATTTAGGGAGGGGACCCTGTTGTAAATCCAGCTGAGGAGGACTTTCATGCCACTTAAAAAAATCAGGCCCGAAACAGCCATAATGTTTGTCAGGCCACATTTTACTGTTCTTAAATAAGTGTGCAGGGTGTGGGAGATGAAATATGGCAGGTATTTGATTTAAAAAGCCGGCACAGATTTAATGTCCTGATAAAATGTATTAAATCTTTTAAGGTTTTAATGAATCTAGTATGTGTTTCATAAATCAAGGAACGCTGTGAAGCCGTCTCCCAGTTTAATAAGAGTAAACTAGGAAATTGCTCTGAGCAGAAGCAAAATACATTTATATCACATCGAAAAGTAATAGGTTTTTAAGCAGTGGGGTCTTTCTAGGGCTTTCTGAGTCGTTTGCTTATTACACTGCTCTGGTTCCTTCAAATATTAAACCACGGGCAAACACGTGCTTAACCATATAAAGATGTGAAGCTGCACAAAGGTAAATATTATTTGTAAGATCAGGGAAAACAAAGCCTGTGCTTTGCAAAGTTTTACACTGTAGCCAGACTGCATTTCTGCACAGAAACTTTCTGGACGCGATTTAACACTGCTGAAGGTGGAGGGGTTTGTTTTTGTTTATTTTTTTAAAGGAAAAGATTATTATTGTTATTATTTATTAATTAACCTTTATTATCTCCCCTCTTTCCCAAATCCCTCCCACCTCACCTCATTCTGAAGTACCACCTACCCCTCCCTTTTCCTCAACCCCCCACCTCCAACTGCCTGATTGAAGTGGTGAGTGTATAAAAATCCTTTTTGACTTTTACTGGTTCCCTTTGGAATGGGCTCATTAAGGCAGCTTGCCTGTAGTCAGTCAGACTGGCCAGAAGGGGAGTCCAGAAGCCTTTCGTCTCTTTTAAATCCAAGGAAAAGGGGGTTCCCTTTGGGCTTGCTCCTCTCCTCACAGTTTTTGTATACATCTCCCAGTCCCCTCTCCTTCCCACCCTGCCTGGCCTCCTAGTCAAGCTCCCTGGCCTCTGGTTGGGGCAATGCCTTCAGGTTGGGTGAAGTGGCCCAGGTCAGGAAGACCTTTGCTCCTGGGCCTTTGTTTCCAGGTGCGACTGCCTTGGGCAACTGCAGCCTGTGGCGCTGGGGAGGTGGCCTTGGGTCCTCAGTTGGGGGTTGGGGGGCTCCAGCATTCTTGTGCACAAAAGCTGGCAGGGCTCGTGAGCTCTGCAGGGGAGGGAGCGGGGGCCCATAAAGCTCACTGTGGAGAAGCCTGTCCAACCTCATTAGCTGTCACGGGCAACAATACTGATCTGGCAATAAAGGCGATTCCAAACCTGTTGGTCATTAATCACTCGCCTGACAGTTTCGAATGGCGCTGGAAAAACCTCATCCCTTTCCACCACCCCCGCCCCCTTCTCCTGCCCAGGCACTAACGTTTAGAGTTACCTCCATGCGTATATGCGGTTCGTGTGGATTTATGTGTTGTTGTCCTGTTCCCCTGGGCCACCCCTCCTTCTTGTGCCCCATAGTGATGGGGACGGGGGGGGGGGGTTGCGGTGGGGGTGTACCCAGCCTGGGAGGGCCCTGCTGGTGGCCCAGAGCTTGGCAGTAAATAGAGGAACTTTGTAGGGGCAGGAGCTGAGAACTGGGAACTGCAGTTTCCTTTTGGCATTGATCTGGCCACTTTGGGGTTGAGAGGTCTGGTTTCCCTGCCGGATCGGGAACTTCTTGGAAGCCAGACTCTCCTCATTTCTCATCTTTTTTTCTGAATCGCCTTCCTGGACCTCAGTTTCCTCATCTGTGAAAGGAAGATCATGAATTAGAAGATCTCAAAGGGTCCTCCTTCCAGTTTTAAATTCTATTAATCTAACAAATAGTTATTGAATAAATCTATATCTAGATTAGTTTGAAAACTTGGAATGAGTGCTTTTCCCCCCTTATTTCCCAGATACATTGTTTGGGTCCCATTTAGTCTGATTCACATCCCATCCATTTTTCTCAAGGTCTCAAGATTTCCAAGGTCAGAGTTATGGTGTAGGGCTACCTTGATCAAGGTCCAGAGCACTGGTTTTGGATTCAGAAAATACCTGGGTTTGCACATAGTGACTTCTACCTACTATCTGTGTGACTACAGGCAAGTGACAACCTTATCCCCTTTGGGCCTGTGTCTTTATTTGTTAAATGTGAAAGGTTGGGTGAGAGATTCTCTGAGCTCTTTTCTAATTCTGTAACACTATGATCACTCCTTAAATTATCTCCTACCCTTCTTTCCCCACCAATTTCCCCAAACAGGAGGTGATTCAAAGAGCCACCCCAGACTTCTCCTCTCCTGGATTCCTTTGCTAGGTCGTGCCCATGGTAGAATTGTGAATCAGGCAGTTTATTTTCATAGTTTCCTTGCTTTTCCTTTCTACACCCATTCCCTATCTATTTCTTTTCTTTTTTCCTCTTTAGCTATAGATTACCCTTTCCTGCTTTCTAGAAAGAGAAATGCCCCATCAGAATTACTCAATGGAAAGGATTGAACATCAGTCACTTACCTGATAGTATGAATTTAAGTCAAAGAATTCCATCCACTAAGACAGAATTTCAGGGACTGTAAGTAGGTAGAGAGGTGATTTTGGGTGGGTGAGAAGAATTCTTTTCTGGATATCCATGAAATCATACTATCAGGCCACGGGGAAGATAATCCAGGGTATGACAACAACAAATCCTATTTCTATAATATCTTAGAATTAATGAAATGCTTCCTTCACTATTGCCTATCATCCCTATTTGACAGATGAGAAAATGGAGGTTCAGAGAGGTTATCACTTTCCCAAGGTTACTTGGTTGATGTATATCATGGAAGATATACATTAATTCCTGTTTATGTAACACACAAGGCTAATACCTTATAATACTGACCCTGTCTTCCAGGCCTTTCTTCCTTAGTGCCTCCTTGGGACACTGTGATTAGCCTTCTCTTCTCTATTATTGTTGTTGATCACATCTATGGTAGTGCACATGGATACAAAGGGTTCACCAAGGACTTTAATTGCAGTGACCCCAGGCTGTGACCCAGACTAGTTGGTGCCTATAGTTAAGAGACCAGAGAAGGTGGGTAGTGGACTCCTGGGCAAGCCACAGATGGAAAGGGATGAGAACTCATATCCCTTCCATTTTTATGTAGTTCCTTGAGCCTTCAGGAGCGGGGATACCTCCTAGAAAGAAAGGATCTACTTTTGTCTCATTTTGCAGGAGATGAAGAGAGGAAGGGCAGGGGAAACTAAGCCAGGAATTTCTGAATCAGCCCTGCAGGTGGTATTCACATGGTATCCCCTTTGCTCAGACAGTTGTGCATATGGCGGGAAGAATTGGAGAGTGGATGGGAGGCTGATGGGTTGGGAGAGGAGGAAATCTTAATACAACCTTGCAGGAAGTATCCAGAAAAGAAAAAAAATCTGTTCTCCAGCCCATGAAAAATTGGTTTTGGTCTCATCTGCATTAACCAAGGGTATCTCTGCTCTCTAGTCTTGGTGATGTTCTCATATTCATATTCTCTTTATGATTTTTTTCACTCATGTCCAACTCTTTGTGACCTCATTTAGGGTTTTCTCCACAAAGATACTGGAGTGGTTTGCCATTTCCTTCTCCAGATCATTTTAAGATGAGGAAGCTGAGGCAAAGAGGGTTAAGGGATCTGCCCAGGGTCACACAGCTAGTAAGTGTCTGGAGCCAGGTTTGAACTCAGGAAGATGGGTCTACCTGACTCCAGGTCACTGTGCCATCTAGCCGTCTCAGTGCCCTGTATGATTACCGAAACAAGCACAAGCATCTGCTTGTATCTGATCTGTGCAGTCTCAAACTCCTTTGAGAATCATCAACTCAAAAGAAAATAAAGGGGGAGGGCATACTGGAATGCCTGCTTGAATGAGCAGCTAGATGGGGCAATGGATAGAGCACCTGGCTTAGAGTCAGGAAGACTCATCTTCCTGAGTTCAAATCCGGCCTCAGACACTTACTAGCTTTGTGACTCTGGGCAAGTCACTTAACACTTTCCCTGTAAAATGAGAAGGAAATGACAAAACACTCCAGTATCTATGGGGTTACAAAGAGTCTGAAAGAACCGAGCAACACAATACTTGAATAATTATCCCTCACCCCCAAAATCTGCTCATTGATTTCTTTAGACCTTGGTATCTCTTTAATATCCTCTAATACACTCTGTTGCTTTTTAGAACCTCAGAGGTGAAAGGGGCTTTTCCTTTGAGGCCTACCAGTGCTTGACAAGGAATCGCCCATACAACATCTCGAGCGAGTGGTTGTTGAGTCTTTACTTGAAGCCCTCCACTGATGGAGAGTTCATTACCTCCCGGCTCCACCGAATCTCTTTTGGACCCATCCCAGTTTGTCAGTGACTTTCCTCCCCTTTAAGACCTAGAATGCTCTCATAGGATCATTGATTATAGAGTTAGAAGTGAGATCATTTAGTTCCAACCTCTATATTTTACATATTGAGGACACTGAAGGTTCAGTGATTTGTATATGGTCAAAAGAGGTAGGAAGTGGTGGAGCTGGAATTTGAACTCAGATCATTTCACTTTAAGTGCATCCCTCTTTCTAGTGCTTCATACTATAACAGGCTGTCTTTCCTCTACTTATTGCAATAATGTTTTATAGTCAGTGCTCTATAGAGTTGATTGTTAAATTTTCAGTGTGAGCAGTTGCACCTTGGAAATCAGCAAACACTACAAATCAGGGCTTGATTTATTGTTTTGGTGACTGTCTAGACTTAAGAAAGTATTGAAGAAATATTAATAATGCAGATTAAACTTACAAGATTGTTGTGTATACGTTTCCCCCCTAGAGAGCTACTGATTAGTCTATTAACCAGTATGTATTAACTATCCTAATGTCATTATCTGTATGGTATTGTGCTAGTCTGGGTACTTTGAACATGGATGAAACAATAGTGAGCAATATCCCCAAATATCTAATTAAGTGCTAAATTATTTGGGACAAGAAATAAGTACTATAGAATTATAGCTTGTATGGAATTATTTAGCACAGAATCAGCTGCCTGAAAGAGAGCATAATATAGTGGAAAGAATATGGGAAACCCAGATTCAAATCTTGGCTCTGCCACTTATTAACTCTGTACCTTGAGCAAGTCATTTAACTTTTCTAGGTCTTATCTGTAATATGGACATAACACTTGTACTATGCACATGTACTGGGTACTATGAATGGCAGCTTGGAATAGTTGGATTGAGGATCTGTGTTGGTTTTGAAACACCCAAGTTTAAGTCCTGCCCTTGACATATGTTGATTGGTTGACCACAAGCAAGTCATTTGATTTCAATGCCCTGGGCAACAATCTGAGACTATAAGTTAAAAGTTACATAGGAATTTCCCATCTACTTCAGTGGAAGTATTTTGCACATCAGCCCCCATATTGATGAAAACTTAGGTCCAGACCAAAATAAAACTTCACCAGGCTGTTGTACAATTCCAGTGAAAGAATGTATATAAATGCTTTGTAAATCTTGAAGAGCTATATAATAATAATAATAATGATAGTTATTATTATTATTTCTATAGTGTTTACTATGTGCCAGGCACTAAGTAAAAGCTTCAAAGTTATTAACTCATTTGATCCTTAAAACAACCCTGGGAGGTAAGTGCTATTATTCCCATTTTCCAAATGAAGAAATTGAGACAAACAGGTTAAGTGACTTGCCCAGGGTCACATAGCTAGTGTCTGAGACCAGATTTGAATTCAGGTTCTGACTCCAGGTTCCTACTCTATTCATCGTGCTACCTAGCTTCCAGTAATCACATCATCATTATCATCATCATCATCATCATCATCATCATCATCATCATCATCATCATCATCATCATCATCACCACCATCACCACCACCACCACCACCACCACCACCACCACCACCACCACCCATTGTAATAGCTCACACTTATATTGTCCTCCCAGTTCTCCCTCCTAGAGCTCTTGTTTCGTTTATAATAATGCTTTTTAATCTCTTGCTTTATCTTTTCCAGGAATCCTAATAGATCTTGTAGTCAAACAATTCCTTTACTGGAAGCTCTGCTCACAGTCTTTGTGGAGTTACTCAATTCCTCTAGGCTTGTGCTTTGAACATTCCCCTACTCACAACATTTTCTGGGTCTTGCATACTTATATACATGAGTGAACCATTTTTTGGTCTTGACTTAACATTGTCTGGGGTCTTGTCACTGACCTTCCTTTCTGTTGGTGTCTACTACAAGTACACAGTACTTGCAGGTCTCAATTCTAGCTGAGGTCTTTAAGGCTGTCAGGGGTGGCTCACGTCAGCTGCTGCAAACTTTCAGAATCCTTAAGTCAGACAGAACTGTCACTGTCCTCTCTCTAGATTCTTGGTAGTTTTGCCAGCTCCTGTCTTCATGAACTTGGGTACTTAGCTACCTAGGTTTTAGCAGGTAGAGTACTCTGAGCCTATGGGAGCAGAATAGTCTTCAAATGATGAAGACACTTGTACTTTCTTTCTCTAGTTCTTAATCATTATTCTCTCTGGCATTCTTTTGTATTAGCTTCTCTGTAATCCATGTGTGGGAATTAGGCTGTTCAGCTCCTATTCACTCTACTGTCTTGACAGAAGTCTTGGGGCTTACGTTTTAAAATCCATACATTTGCAAAACTGATTCTTCTTTCTCTTAGTATTCTTCCCATCACTGTATATGTCCTTTTCCCTCTCCCACTCCTTGTCTTCACTGTCAGATACAACATGGATTGAAGACAGAGAAGAATGAAGATGGTGTTGGTAGAACCTCTTCACATGAAGGGGCTGCAGAATAATTTAGCAAGCAGGTAGGTTACACCAGGGGTGGGAACCTGTGGCCTCAAGGTCACATGTGGCCCTCTAGGTCCTCAAGTGTGAATCTTTGACTGAACTTATCACAGAATGTCTAAGTCACTGAACTTCATAGGCCAAGTTTGGATTCAGTCAAAGGAAAGTACTTGAGGACCTAGAGGGTCCTTCTTGGCAAAGATACTAGAGTGGTTTGCCATTTTCTTCTCCAGCTCATTTTACAGATGAGGAAACTGAGGCAAACAGGGTGAAATGACTTGCCCAGGGTCACACAGCTAGTAAGTATCTAAGGTCACATTTGAAATCGGGTCTTTCTGACTCCAGGCCAGGAGCTCTATGCACTGTGATACCTAGCTTTGGAATAGAGGCAGTGCTACACAGAAGATAAAGACAGAACTTTGGTGTCAGGAAGATCTGAGTTCAAGTCTTGCCTCTGATACAGGCTGGCTATATGTCTCTGGGTAAATTAACTTAAGCCCTTAGTGTTACCAGACAATTCTCGAAGAACATAAGTTTTAGAACAGTTGCCTTATTTGTGATCATAAAGGGCATTAGCTCACTGGGAACTCTTAGCTGTGCTTGGCACCTTTACAAAAATTGACCATACATTGGAGAGTAATAATCTCACAAATAAATACAGAAAAGCAGAAATGTTAAACACATCCTTTATTGGTCATAACACAATAAAATTATATTTAATAAAAGGTTATTGAAGAAAGGATTGAAAATTAATTGAAGATGAAATAATTTAATCATAAAGAATTGGTAGGTCAAAGAAGAAACTGTAGAAACAATATATAATTTCATTAAGAGAAAATGGAACAATGAGACAATATATGAAAACTTTGGAGTTCAGACAAGGCAGTACTTAAGGAAAAATATATATCACTAAATAAATTCATCAACAAAAGAGAGAAAGAACAAATCAATGACTTGGCACATGACTTAAAAATTTTTTAAAAAGCAACATATTGAAAGATCCTGATGACACCAACATAAAATTTTGGAAAACAAAGAAATGGATTAACACAACTGAAAACAAAATTAGCCTTTAATTTATAAATAAAACTAAGAGGTTTTTTGGGGGGAGTGGGAGGATATTAAGAAAATAGATAAATTTTAAGCAAAGCAGTATCTAAAATCAAAGACCAACTTTTTATGTAATGGAAAAATGCTAGAGGCCTTTCCAAAAAGAATAGGGATTATTGTTACCTCTGTTATTCGATATAGGAATGGGATATAAAATTAATCCATATAAATCATGAGCTATTCTGTATAATGCCAGCAAAATCGTATAGGAAAATATATAAAGTAAAATTCCCCTCCATTGAAAATAACTACAAAACACATAAAATATTTAGGAATTCACCTACCAAGACACAAAGTAGGAACTGCTACAAAGCATTCTTTCCAGAAATAAAAATAGATCTAAATAGCTATGAAGATATCAATTGCTCATTTCTGGGCCATGCCAATATAATAAAAGTGACAATGCTATCTAAATTAAATTTACTTACTCAGCATTAAACCAAGCAATCTACCAAAGAATTATTTTAGAGAGTTAGAAAAGAAATAGTAATACAATTCATCTAGTGGAACAAAAGGTTATGGTGCTTGTGGAAACTAATGAAAAAAAAGTGGGAAGGAAAGGGGCCTAGCAGTACCAGAACCCAAACTATTCTGCAAAATAGTAATCATCAACACTATTTAGTGCTGGCTGAAAAATAGAAAGGTCAGTCAGTGGAACAAATGAGGTATAAAACATACAAAAATAAACAAGCATGGTTACAGTCTTGAATATATCACAAATACTCTGCTTATTGAAGTAAGAGCTTACTGTTGGACAAACACTGTCAAGATAACTGGAAAGTAACATGATAGAAACTAGATTTAAACCAATATCTCTCACTATATACTAAGATATGCTCTAAATAGATACATGATTTAGGTATGAAGGTTATCACCATAAACAAGTTAAAAGAATATGGAAGGAAATGTTTCTTGAAGTTATGATTAGAGAAAAATTTATGATCAAACAAAGGTCAGAGAGTATTGAAAAAGATAAAATGGGCAATTTTGATTACACAAATTTGAAGTTTTTCACAAAAAAAATGCCCCAATTCAGTTAAAACTAGAAGGGAAGCAGTTAACTTGGGGGGAATATCTTTGTAGTATATTTCTCTGATAAAGATCTGGTCTTTAAGAAATACGCCATACTGATTCAAATATAAAAAAGAGCCATTTCCCAATAGATAAGTGGTCAAAGTATATGAACAAGACACAAAAGAAGAAATCTGGTCTATCAACTGTCATATAAAAAAATGCTCCAAAGACTTATATGAACTAATGCAAAGTGAAGTGAGCAGAACCAGAAGGAAATTGGACATAGTGATACCAATATTATATGATGATCAATTGTGAATAGCTTAATTATTCTCAGCAATACAATGATCCAAGACAATTCTGAAGGACCTATGATGAAAAATGCTATTATCTGCCTCCAGAGAAAAAAACTAATGGGGTCTGAAAGCAGATCAAAACATACTTTCTTTTATTTTGGGGGGGAGTTGTCTGTTTTATTTTACAACATGGCTAATATGGAAATATATTTTGGTGACTGCACATAAAATATTATTAATCTATAGCAAATTGCTTGTCTTCTCAAGAAGGAGGGAGAGAATTTGAAACTCAAAAATTTTAAAAAGATGTTAAAAATTGTTTTTCCCTGTAATTTAGAAAATTAAAAAAATTTTCCCCATCACAAGTAAACATAAATGCAACTCTAAGATTCTACCTTATACTCATATTGGCAAAGATGATGAAAAAGACAAAGGATAATTGTTGTAAAAGCTTTGAGAAAGCAGGTATGTTAATGACCTGTTGGTGGATCTAAGAATTTGTACAGCCTTTCTAAAAAGACATTTGAAACTATGCCCCAGAGTTACTAAATTGCATATACTTTTTGACCCAGCAGTACAACTTCTAGGCCCATACCCCAAGGAGATTATAGAAAGAGGGAAAAGATTCATGTGTATAAAACATTTATAGCACCTCTATTAGCTGTAGCAAAGAGCTAGAAACAGAGGGTGTGCCCATTTATTGGGGAATGACTGGACCAGTGACTGGATCATGAACATAAAGGAATATTATTGTGTTGTAAGAAGTGATAAAAAGGTTAGTTTCTGGGAACCATGGGAAGACATATGAATTGATACAGAGTGAAGTGGGCAGAACCAGGAAACCTATTTATATAATAACGGCATTGCAAAGGAAAAGAAACTTCGAAAGAGTCAAGAACTTTGATCAATGAAAGCACCAACTACAACTCCAGAGGATCAATGATGAAGCATGTTAACCACCACTCCATAGAAAGTTGAAGGTCTCAGGGTGAAAAATGAGATATGTTATTTTTGGACATGGTTAAAGCCTAGATTTACTTTTCTATAAATATATGTTATAAGGATTTTGCTTTCACTTTTTTAAAAAAATGAAAGGGATGGTGAGAGAAGAAACTAGGTAACAGAATTAAAAAAAAGGAAGAGGGTCATTAAAGTAGTTTTAAAAAATTCACAGAAGCAAACAGAACTTCAGAAGAAACTTAGGAGTAAGACAGCATTGAAAGAGACATATTGAATTTAGTATATATTGCTTAAAAAGCAAGGAGTATGTGGTAGAAATTTGTTGTTTCATATTCAATCTTCATTATCTGCTCTACACTGTATATGGAAATGTCCATTTTATTTAGTGTTTGTTAAGAATTTTAAAAATATTATTAATTAATTAATTATTAAAATAATTTTTTAAAAATTTTAAAAAGAAGTCTCCAGTTGTAAAAACAATTTTGTGGCTTGGTAAAAAATTGCTGCTAACGGATGGACTAGCGGTTGGGAGACGCTGATTTAGAGAGAAGGTTCGAGAACTGGGGCACAATAGGGTCATCCCTAGGTCCAGAGTCATGAAAGTAAACACTAGCCCATAATTAACACTTTCCTAGGCTGACGATCCCACCATTAGAACACCACACCCCCAAAAGCTGGCAGTAGGGAAGCTTGGAATATCTTTGAGGAATTTTGCCAGACTGGGTGGTAAGTGCATAAGGTCTTGGTAATGAGCTGCATTCCTCAGCATGGGGTATTCAGGTCCTAAGCCAGTGAGCTGGAACAAAGACAGGGACCTGAAGGTCAGGGACCCCAACATAGGGAGGCTGCCCTTGCCCTCTGACACTAACCCTTCAGAAAACAGTATGGTTGGGCAGAGAAAGGAATGATGTCCATAAAGTAAGCCAGGAAAATTTCCATGATATTAAGCCACTGGGTACTAACTGTTGCTTCTCTATTTTCCTCCCCCCCTTCTTAATCTTTCTCCATCCCCCCAAAAAGAAGTGTGAGTGAAAAAGCCAATTCTAATTTGTACCTCAACTCTCTCTCCTCTCATTTCTAAACTTTCAGTAATGTGGCTCATTACTCATTCTTCAGTTTAAATGCCTCTCTCCAAAATAATCAGTGACCTCTTAATTTACAAATCTAATGTTGTTTTTTTAAAAATTCACCTTTCCTGACTTCTCTGAAGCAATGAATACTGTTGACCATCTTTTCCTTCTGCATTTTCTCTCTTCTCTGGGTTTTTGTAATTTTGTTCTCTTTTGGTTCTCCTACCTATCTGACTAACGCCTCAATCTCTTCTGGTGGATCTTCTTCCGTGTTGTTACCACTTATTGTGGGTGTCCCCCAAGGTTTTATCCTGGATCCTTTTCTCTTTTCTCCCTCTCTTCTCTCATTTGGTTTCTAGAAGCAGTCAATGTGATGGATAGATTGCTGAGTTTTGGAGTCAGCAAGACTTGAGTTCAAATCCAGGCACAGACACTTACTAACCCATTTGATCCTGAACAAATAACTTAACCTCTGTCTGCCTGTGTTTCCTCCACTGTAAATTGGGGATAATAATAGCTTACCTCTTAGGGTTATTGTAATGATCAAATGAGATCATATTTGTAAAGCACTCGGCACCATGCTTGGCACATGGTAGACACTTCATAAATGTTTGTTCCCTTCTCCTTGGTGATCTTCCTGATGGAAGGAGGAACATGTGTTCCTGTATCATCTCTATGCAGATGACTCCCAGATCTATAAATACAACTCTAGTCTGTCCCTGGAGTTTCAGTTCCACATCCTCATATTACCTGCTGGACATTTTGGACTGGATATCCTGTAGGCATCTTAACCTCAACATGTCAAAAAACAACCCTAGAACTTATTGGCTTTCTCCCCTTTCTCCCCTCCCTCTTCTGAACTCCCTATAATTATTGAGGGCACCCCCCATCCTTCCAGGCACCCAGGTTCATAGTCTCAGTGTCACCTTTAACTTCTCTTTCTCACTCGTTTCACCTACACAATCATATACCAAATCATTTCATTTCCTTCTCTACATCTTTCACATATAAGCCCTTCTCTCCTAACACTGGCCCATGACTTAGACTATTGCAGTTGCATTCCAATTGGAATCCCAGACTCAAGTCTCTCTCCACACCAATACATCTTCTACAAGGTAATTTTCCTAAAACCTAGGCCTGTCCTTGTCATTCTCCTACATAATAATTTCCAGCAGCTTCCTATAACATGAAAAATCAGATATAAAGTCTTCTGTTTGGCATTTAAAGCTCCTCACAATCTGGCTCCTTATCATATTTCCAGTCTTATTTTCTACTGCCCTCTGTGTACTCTGTGATCCAGCCATAATTGTCAACTTGCTGTTCCTCCATCTCCCACTGCCATGCCTTTGCACTGGCTGTTACCCATGTCTGATATACTTTCCCTTTCAATCTCCTACTCTTAGATTCCCATCTTCCTTTTAGATTCAGTGTTAGCATCAACTCCTGCAAGAGGTTTTTTTCTGGTACCCTCAGCTGTTGGAAATATCACCTCTAACTTGACCTTACACTTATTCTGTATTTATCTTATATGCTCTCATTTATGTGTATTTTCTCCCTGGTTAGAAAGAAAGCTTCTTGAGAGCAGGCACTGTTTTTACTTTTTATTTCTATCCCCAGCCATTAGCACAGGGCCTGGTACATATAGATGCTTGTTGGTTGATAAGGTGAACCTACAGAAAATTGTGTAATTGTTTGATTGTTTTCTTAGATGTTTCAATCCTGGATGCAGAAAAGGATGGTTCAAAGAAGACATAGAATAGGGTATATATGGGGCTACTGGCCACTCTGGGAGAAGCAAAGGTTCCTGTCTAAGCCATCAGGATCTCATTCTATAGTGACATTTCTCCAGGATGAGAGAGGAGCCCAGCTAGTATCAGGTAGAGAGATTTAATGGACAAACGTTGATAGCTTTCAAGCATCCCATTTGTAGGACTTCAATACAGCAAGAAAACAATTAGTCAATACTTATTGAGTACCTGCTCCTGAGCAGTGTCCAACTTTCTGTGTGTGTGGTGGGGTAGAGCACAATAGATAACCCATTTGGAGAGACAAGATAAATGGATGTTCTACCTCAAACTCACCATGGTTAAAATGGAACTTATTCTCCAAACCTCCTCCTCCTCCTTCAGACCCCACCATTCTCTCAGTGGTACCACCATTCATCTTGTCTTCCTCTTTAGAAATAGTAGTGCTATCTTCTCTCTCCCTTACCTCTCATACTCTACTGGTAATCATGACCTTTCACTTCTATCTCCCCAGCCTTTGTTTGAATTATTGCTTCCCCTTTCTCTTCTTACTGCCAAGTGTAGGTTCTGGTACAAGTACTCACTTTTACTGACATGAAGTATTACAGTAGCCTCCAAACGTTTCTTTCTATTTCCAGTTTCTTCCCATGGCAATCTGTCCCTTCAAATGGGCCAACTATCATCCTTATCCATTGATAAACATGTCAACATGACTTCACTGATCAACACCCTGAATGGCTCCTCAGCAGACTAATCTACTGTGACTGCCAGCTCTAGTGGTTGCTACCACTGATAATGGTTGCCAGTGGACCTCTGATGGTTATTCTGACCTTTCAAAGCCTAAAAGATCACAACCTCTTCTGTTCTATCATCTATTCCTCATTAATCTAAGATCAGGGAAGAATCAGCACAGAGGTAGCAGAAGTGTCATGAGTTCAGAACACATGGTGGTGGGGTGTGAGACAATGACATTTGTCCTACCTGATGACTTACAGCAATCTTTCTCCCTCAAAAACTTCTAGGAAAGAGAGCAAGAGATTGTACATTCAAGCCTTCTGGGTGCATGTTCAGTTCTGGTTCAACCTTTACTGAGTCACTGGCTATTCCAACTCATCAGTCATTCAAAAAACGCTTCATAGTGATTTGCTAGACCTCAGTCACTCATGACAAAAAACTAGCTTCCTCAAAATGTCATTTATTGGATTGGCAAGAAGAGAATATTATGTATGCTCTGTATGACCACTAGGAAAGGAAAATTCATGTACGTTGTAAGGACAAGACCCTCACTGGTCATTTCTCCCATTACACACACACACACATACATATACATACATACACACACATACCCACATACACATACATATATATTTTTGCTAAGGTTACCAGTAAGTTCACATTTTCTTCAAAGGACCAAGACTGGTCTAGTGCTAAGTGCTTTGACTGGAAAGTCAAAGAGTTTCAGTTTGGGTCCTGATGCTCATTAGTTCTGTGACCCTTCATTGCTGAGCCTCAGTTTCCTCCTCTGTAATATGGGAATATGGGGGAGGCAATAAGCATCTTAATAAGCATCTCCTATATGCTAGGTACTTTTTAAAGTGCTCTATAAATACTCTCATATAATTCTCACAATAATTCTGGGCTGTTATTATCCCCATTTTACAGCTGAGGAAACTGAAATAGACAGAGGTTAAATGACTTACCTAGGGTCACATAGCTAAGAAGTATCTGAGGCTGGATTTGAATTCAGGACTTCCTGACTCCAAGCCCAGCACTCTATGCACTGCACCACCTACCAGTCCCCAGTCATATTACTGGTGCTTTCTACCTTAGATCCTAGGGTAGAGGTGAGGAAATCCTGTTGAAAACCTTCAAGTTCTATAGAGATGGGAGCTGCTATTCTTTGGAGAAAGAGGAGGTAATTAGGTGGTTTTTAAAAGGAGGACTTCACTTTAAACCCTTTTCCTTTCTAGGTCCAGCTGGACTGCTGGCTGAGACTCAGAAAGATGGACTTGGATAGCTAAGATTTTTCTTTTTAAAAACTCATTGCTATCTTTTCTTGACATTAGTGTTATATTCTAATGATGCTACCCATTCTTTGATCCCTCTCTTGTAACAAATTATTTTTAACAATTTATTGTAACAAACATTACAAATAGATACACCTAAGCAAAACTAGTTGATGCACAGGTCGTATCTGAAACTTTATGTCTAATTCTGCTCCCATAATCCACCACTTGTTTGCCCAGAAAGGAGCAAAGAATTTAAAAGGAGCCATCACTTGGAAAAAGTGAATTATGTGACCAAAGAACGAAGAGATGATTGTTACTTGGAGAGGTAGGGATGTCAGTACACAAGTAAATACAGTGTATTACAGAGTTTCTAAGGATTTTGGAAAGGTCTTCAGGAACCAAGCCTTTTTAAAAATTCTATTTCACTCATTTGGAATTCCCTTCACCATCAGAAGCCTTAACACTTGAAGGGGCCTTAGAAATGACCTAGTACAATCCTCTCATTTTTTAAAGGTGAAGGAGCTGAGATCTAGAGAGGGAAAATTACTTACCTGGGCTCAGCTAATAGGTAGCAGAATAGGGTATTGACTCAGTTTATGTTCTACCTTTATCTACTCTGTATATATTTTATATTCACCTAGTCATTTATGTGTATCTCCTCCGTTAGAGTATGCACTCCTTCAGGGCAGGGACTGTATTTATTTGCTTTTTTTTTCTCCTCAATATTTCCAGCTCTTAGCTCAGGGCTTGCTATATAACAAGAGCTTAATAAATGCTTGTTGACTGTCCTCAGCTGACTGAGGACACAGTCTGAAGTCCTATCACGTGCATTAAATGGACCCCTCGTTTAGTGCTTAGACATGCTTTGAATGGCATGTCTTATTTCCTGTGTCCATTTCATGTCTCAAACCAGAGTATCAGCTCTTTCAGGGCAGGCCCTCATCTTATCCTTCTCTGCATCTCCTGGAGCCCAGAAGAGGTGCTTGGTCAATGTCTTCCCTGAATCTATTTATGAGCAGCCAACCTTCCCTTTCTGGGGTGTATTGTCATTTGGCCTACTTGGCCCAGGAGGTCCTCATGGAGCCCATCTCTCCTTCCCCAATGCCATGTTTTGTCTCCTAGGGGTGAGTTGAGTTCCGGGCTGCAGGGGAGGTGGCACCCAGAATTTCCCCTTGGAAAAGGAGCTGTCTTCCAGGGCTGGCCAAAGGGCCATTCATCTGAGTGCAGTGACAAAGTGGCTTCTCAGGAGCCTTGGCCCCTGGCCTGCTCCTAGACAACTTCTTCTTTCTCCTTCCTCTCATGTGTTTTAGCTACACAAACATTCCAGCTCCCAGCTGCCCCTTGGGGTCAGCTAGCCAGTCTAGCCAGCAAGAGTGAGCAGGAGCAGTGAGATGGAGAAGGGAGTCTAACACTACTTCCAAACTTTTCCCAATACAATATGGGGCTGAGGTGCTGCTATATGCTCATATAGACATATACACCCATACTAGCTCACACCAGCACACAAATATATTTGCTAACACAATAGCAACAACAATAATAACTGACTTAATATAATGCTTTGAAGTTTGCAGAGCAATTTGTAAACATGATCTTGATTGTTCTTCGTGAGAAGCCTATGGGCTAGGTGCTATGTGTATGATTATCCCCATTTTACAGATGAGAAAACTGAGGCTGAGAAATAAAATGACTTGGCCATGGTCACACAGCTGGTTAGTGTCCTAGGCAGGATTCCAGTCCCAGTTTTCCTGACTCTAGGTTTGGTGATATCTCCATTATTGAATGCTGCCTCTATTACATGGATAATCATACAATTGCACATACATATATGTATGCAGAAGAATTCAGAGAAGGAAATCTTCCCTTTGTCCTCGTAGCACAGCAGAGAGTGCAGAAGCATTGGGTTTGAATCTTTCCCCCACTCCTTAGTAGTGGTGTGACCCTAAGCCACGGGTGGAGAACCTGTGGCCTTGAGGCCACATGTGGACCTCTAGGTCCTCAAGTGGGGTCCTGAAGTCAAAGGCTCCCACTTGAGGACCTCATGGGCTATATGTGGCCTTGAGGCCACAGGTTCCCCAACCTTGGCCTAGGCAAATTACTTCCTTCTCTGTCCTTTAGTTTTCTCATCTGCAAAATGGGAATAAAAATGCCTGTGCTTCTTGTCTCATGGGTTTGATGGGAAGACCTTGTGAAATAATAGATACAAAAAGCTTTGGAATTGTAAAACCTTACAAAAATGTGAGCTCTATGAGTTTTTGCCTGCACTATTTCTTTGCTCCCTCCCTCTCTCTCTCTCTCTCTCTCTCTCTCTCTCTCTCTCTCTCTCTTTCTCTCTCTCTCTGTCTTACATGCGTGCACACACACACACGCACACACACACACACACACACACACACTTAACCAATTAAATCCGTCGAGCACTATTTGCAGATGATGGTGTGGAATTGTGCTGGAGTTGTGTCCGGCCTCATTAAATGTCAGGGCTAACAATACGGCGCTTGGCAATCAAGGCCTCTCTGTGGCTGTTAGTCATTAATCACCATCTGACAGTACTGAATTGGAAACGAGGAGCCTGTTCACATGTGCTCTATGTACCTAGTTACCCTCATGGTAATCACTCCAGGAAAAGTTTTCTTTGACTCTCTGCCTATAAGGGCCTCTGTTCCAGCAAGGGGGCAGAGGGTCATTGTGCTTTTCTCCCCTTTCCCCATCTTTCTCTTGGGGATGAGAGATCAGGTCCTCCCATCCAAAAGCTTGGAGAGTTAGACTGCCTCCATCCGTTCTTTTTTCTCTCATGTCCATTCTTTTATGTAGCCTGTTTTTACTTTTGGTCCTGCTGCTCTGCCAAAATTCCTTTTCTCCCTGGGGAAACCTGGGGGTGAGGTCCTGTTCTACTGAGGAGAGAATGAGCCACATTCTGGTGAGTCTGCAAGCCTGCCTCCTCCTCTTAAGCTGCTAGTGACCCAGACCAACTGTGGAATCACAGAATGTCTGAACCAGATAGGATTGGAATCACAGACTCATAGAATTTCAGGGCTGGAAAGGACCTCCAAAGAGTCTAACTCTTACCTCCAAAGTATCCCCTCCACAGTCCATCTGACATGGGATCATAGAGTCTTTGCTCAAAGACCTCCATCCAATAAGGAAGATCCCATTTCTAGCCTTTTCCACTTTTGGATAACTCAGATTGTTAGGAAATTTCCCCTGACAGAAAGTCTGCCCAGTGCTTCTACTTTTAACTTTGGGAACCCAAGTATGGTCCTTCTTCCAGTCAGTCAGTTAACCAATTAGTCCGTAATCATTTATAAAGTGCTTATTATATGCAAGATATTGTGTTAATTAATCACTGGTACAAAGACAAAAAGTTTAAATTCTAAAGAAGGAGACAATGTGAATGGATATTATAGTAATAATAGAGATTTGCAAAGTTCTTTACAAATATTATCTCATTTCATCCCTGGGAGGTAAGTACTATTATTATCCCCATTTTAGAGATGAAAAAACTGAGGCAGATAGAGACTAAATGATTTGCCCATGGTCCCTGGGAACGTTTGGATTTCAACTCAAACCTTTCTGACTCCAGGTTCGATGTTCTATCCATTGTACCACTTAGCTGCCTCAGTATATAGAGAATGTACCTATACACAGAATATACACAATGTGAATATCAGGTGTTTTGGGGAGGGGTTACTCTGAAAGCTGGGGGACCAAGTAAAGTTTCATGGAGAAGGTGGCACTTGGGCTGAATTTTGCAAAAAATCATGGATTCCAAGAGGTGGAGGTGAGGAGGGGGTGCACTCCAAGCATGGGTCAACAGACAATGCAAAAGTATGGAGATAGGAAATGGAAAGTCTTGTGGGGAGAGCAGAGAGAAGGCCAGTTTGGTTGGAATGTAGAATGTGAGGAGGAAAATTAAGAATGCTGGAAAAGTAGGAAGAAGTTAAGTTGGGAAGAGTTTTCAAGGGAAAGCAGAGGAGTTTATATTTTGTTCTAGAGCCACTGAATTTGGTCACTTGAAGATAAAGATTGAATGCTCCCTGAGTCTTTGGTTCTTCAGTCTAAATATTCCCAATTAAAAAAAAAAACTGATCTCTATTTGGCATGGAGTTTAGATCTATCATCATCTTGGTTACCCTCCTCTGGATACTTTCCAGGTTATCAACATCCTTTCTAAAACGTAGACCCAGAGCTGAACACAATGTTCTAGATGTGCTGTGACTATGATGGAGCACAGAAATATTATCACTACCTTTTCCCTGGGAGCTCTATCTCTTCATTTATCCTCAAATCACATTAACTTTTTGTACTACTATATCACACTGTTGATTCTTATTGAGCTTTCAGTTCAATAAAATGTCCAGATCCTTTTCGGACAAACTTAGGTTTAACCATTCTTCCTCCATATTATCTTTGTGAAATCTATTTCGAACAGAAGTTTAAGAAGAAATCTATGACATTTCATCTTATTAGATATAGTCTAATCTTCTAGTCTATCCAGATCTTTTTGGAACCCAACTGTCATCCTATATGTTAGCTATCCTGCCTAGGTTTCTATCTCTACAGATCTGATAAAGATGCTCCCTACACCTTTGTTCAAGTCACTTATTTAATTAAAAAAACCAAAAAAGGTTAAATATCACAGTACCATGGACATATTTCTGGAGCACGCCATTGGAGGCCTCTTTGTAACCATTTATGATTACTCTTTGGATACAGCGATTCATTAAGATCTGAAACCATCCAACTGTACTGTCATCTAGTTCATATCTCTCTATCTGTTCCATAAGAAGAGCATTATTAAGTTAGTTAAACTCCTAGCTTCATCTTCTGATCCCAAGCAGAACAAGCTCAATTTTCCTATGAGATAGCCCTTCAAATATTGGAAGATAGCTACATTTGGAACCTTGGAACTAAATCTCAGTTAACACCATCCTAGTTATATTTCTGGTAGGTAGTATAAATATTATTCCCATTTTACAGATAAGGAAACTGAGGTATAGAGAGGTGAAAGGTAACATAGCTAGGAAGTATAAAAACTGAAACTTTATTTCAAATCTTCTCATTCCAAAACCAGTACTCTATCCATCATGGTGGGTCACAGGTAACTGATCACCAGCTCTCCCTCAGGGGGATAGATAAAAAATCTTGTATATTCTCCTTTTTAGTTAATGGTAGGAAAGAAAAAGTGTATATGTTGGGGTATTAGCAGTGGTCTCTGCCACCCTAAAAGTCTTTTTCTAGGGATATTTTGAGATGGAAACATTCCCACAATACTCTAGGAATGGTCCTGGTAGGCTGAGGTAACAGCCATAGAGTACCCAGGCTACTTGAGGCTAGGCTAGTGTAGAAAATGGAGGATCCTTCACAAAGACCTGCAAACTCCTTTCTCCCAATTACTCCTGCTTCTCCTTCTCCTGAAGAATGCCAAGTTGAGGGACTGGATTTTAAAAAAATAAAAAGTGTTTTGAGATTCTTGACTATGCTCAAGGCACTGGTCAGTCTCAGGGCTGCCAGAAATCAAAGAAAGAGATCCCAAAGCAGGAATGATGGGAGAAGGGATATCCAAGGGAACAAGGGAAGAGTAGTCCAGGTCTTAGAGCTGAGCCCTATAGGTTTGGTCCTAGGCAAAGCTGTGAACTAGTCAGTTTAGTTCTTAGTGCTCTTCCTCCCAGCTCTCTTCTTTGGCACTGATTTCTTACCTTTCCATCCCTCTTCCCTACCAAGTACCCATTACTTTCATACTGCCCTCTTCTTCTCAGTTACTAGAAGTGAACACTTGATAAATTTATTGATGCTAAGGAAATAGTGATTTCACAAGCTGGTTTTTTTTCATGGTATAAGTGGGGAAGGACAGTTTCTAAACTCAAAGGGATAAATCACTAATGGTGGAATTTTAGGCACTGTGCCATCAGGGTGGGGGAAATACTTTTGGGGGTAGGGAAGCCCTGACTGGAAATGTTCAAATTATATCATGTAGGAGAACACCTGACTTCTGCTTACGAGTAAGACCAGCCTTGTCCCAAGCCAGATAAATCCAAGAAAGCTGATCATCAGCCATTTCTCAGGAAGCAGTTCTCAGAGGGAAGGTACTCATAGTAGGGAGCAGGGGAATGGGGAGACTGGGAAAGGCCTCCTGAAGAAGCTAAGATTTAAGCTGAGTCTTGAAGTAAGAAGTGAATCAGGAGGCAGAGATAAGGAAGAAGAGCATTCCAAGTATGAGACACAGCCAGTGAGAAGGAATGGATGGTAGTGATCATATATCATCTTGGAATTAGAACTGCAAGGGAAAGTTGGTGGTCTTTCAATCCAACCCCCTCATTAAATGAGAAAACTGAGTCCCAGATAAAGTAAATTTCTTTCTCAAGGTCATAAAACTAGTGAGGGGCAGGATCTGAATCTAGAGGCCCCCCACACCAGAGTTTTCCAAGTTGATAGTGGAGAATACCTTGGCACGCCCAAAACCCCAGGATCTGTGGTAGATGTAGGGAGATGTGCAATTCAGTCCACTCCAACTAAGGAGGCTCAGGGCCCTGTAGTCATATTCTTCCCCACCCCCTCCAATCAGCAAATGCAGCCAGCAGCCCTTGCTGAGCCAAGCCAGGTCTCTCCCAGCTGTGACGTTTAACTTTTTCCATATGCTGGGTCAGCCCCTTGCTTGAGGGAGAAGTTGAGGGGAGGGGTGGGTGGAAGAGAGTAGTGACAGGGGAGTAGTGGGGCTAGAGGTGGAGAGGGGGCTAAAGAGGGGTTGGTGGGAAAGATGGTGGTGGGGTGGGGGGGAGAAATGCTGAAGGAAGTCAATGGCCACACGTTCTGGCCTGTTGGGAGGACGGCTGTTGGCACCAGGAGAAATCCATCCAGTGAAGCCAACCCTCATTAATCATCCGGGCGGCTGAACTGCCAGTTCCTTTCAAGATCTTTCAAGAAGGGTTTTCACCCAAAATAGAGTTGAAAATGTGCTGGGCCCTACTCAGAATCTCATCAGTCTGGGCATTATGGGAAGTGTCAGCCAGGCTGTGACAGACAAGGCCCACTCTGTTCAAGGGGTCTTGACTCCCACAGCCTGTCATATCAAGCGCCTGATCAAATTTGACAGCTTCATTTGTACCTACAGAATAGATAAAAGGGTCTGTTCATTGAAACAAATGGAGGGGAAGGGGTAGAGGTGGGGGTTGGGGGCTAGAGGGACTGAAGTGTGTGTGTGTGTGTGTGTGTGAATGTAAGTGTGGGGGGAGGTGGAGGGCTGGGTAAGGGGGCAGAGAGAGGAGGGGCAGTCTTTAGAAGAGAAGGATGTGGAAGGGATGCTTATCTTTTATATTTACCTCAAGCAAGTAGCAAGCAGAACATGGGGTGTATATGTGAGAGAGATCAGTGGGGGTGGGAGTAGGAGTCTGGGAGGGTGAGGGCAAGTGGAGGATATGGCTGCCAGATGGGACAGTCTATCTTCTGAAACATGGGATCACATCGGACCCTTTCCTCTGCTCCCTGTTCTATTTGGTATCTATTAGTTCTGACACCTTAGTCTATTTAGGAATGTAGACAGGTCAAAGGAGATCTATGTCTGGGAGAGTCAGAGCCAGCACATGTAGAAGTTTATCCTGCAGTTCCTCAAGAGACATATTGCAAAGGACTAGTCTCCTAGGCTGAAGTCCCCTCAAGAAAGGCCCTGATTATTTGACCTGGATATCCCCTCCCTTGGTTAGCATTCTAAGTGCCATAGAACCAATGTGGACAGTAACTACACTAATTATAAGATCATGCAATCACAGGGTTACCCAGTTTTTGCTTGAAGATTTGCTGTCTTCTGGATGGATTCCTGTCCAATTCTCCAAGCTTAAATTTCCTCCCCTCCCCCCCCAATTTTCATTCATTGGAAAAGGCCTAACTTCTTTCACATAAATCTTTCAAATAATTGGAAACAGTTATCATATCTTGACCTCACCCCCTCTCCTAAGTCTTGTCTCTAGAATGACCATCACCAGTTCCTTCAATGGCTCCTCATATGGCATGATCTCACTACATTTTACCATCCAGGCCACCCTCCTCTGTATGTTCTCCAGCTTACCAATCTCGTTCCTAAAATGTGGCCTCTAGAACTTTATTTGCAGATGACCAGAGCAGAGTACATCTCCTTTGTTCTGGATGCTATTCCTTTCAGCTTTTTTAGTTGCTGTTTCCCTCTACTCTTGACCCATGTAGAGCTTGTGGTCTAGTAAATCCCCCAAATCTTTTTCAAAGGAACTACTGTCTTGCCGTGCCTCATCCATATTTCATTTGTGAAGCTGATTTTTTTTAACCTGAGTATAAGACTTCATATTTAACACTGTTAAATTCCACCTGATTAGATTTAGCTCAATAGCTTGTCGAGATCTGTCATATGGTCAAAAGTCTAGAACTGAGAGTAACCTCTGAAGTCAATACAGTCCAAGTTCCTCATTTTACATATGAGGGAACTGAGGACCCTGGAAAATTAAGTGATTTGCCCATGGTCTTACAGATAATAATCATCAGAGGTGGGCCCTGAGCCCAGGTCCTCTGACTCCAGAGTCACACCTCTCTCCACAGCACCATACTACTCTTGCTGTTATCCAACTCATTAGCTATTCTTCCTAGATTTTTATCATTTAAAAATTTAAATATCATGACATTTATGCTTATACAAATTACCACTGAAAATGTTAAATGGCACAGTGCCAAGGACAGATCCCTGGGGCACCCTGCTTTAGACCCCCATTCCAAGTGAACATGAACCATAATGACTAATATTGGGTTGTAGTTTTCAACTATATTTAGCTATCGCTGAAATCCAACTAACTCTGCTTTATTATCTTCTAGCTTATCTTTTCCCCAAGAATTTTATGAGACACTTTGTCAAATGTTTTGCTAAAATCTAGCTAACTTGTATCTATAACATTTCCTTGATCTAATAGTCTAGTAACCTTGTCAGTAAAGGAAATGAGGTTAGTGTGGTATGACCTCTTCTTGATGAAGCCATGTGGGTTAGTGATCATTGCTTACTTTTTCTAGGTGTTCACTACCTATCCCTTTAATAATCCATTTTAAAATTTTTATCAGGAATGGAAGGCCTTCATTTTCTGCTGAAGACTCTGTAATCTATAGGAATGCTTTCTAGATTTCTTCTGGAAGGATCATTTTTGCTAATATGAATCACCAGAAGTAGTAAATAATCATCTAGCTTGAAAGCATGTGACCTTGGTGACCAGTTGGGTCATCCCCATTAAAGAGTATGCCCACATACCTGTGTGTGTGTGTCCACTGTATATATCAGCTGATGGCAGCCCAGGATAGTGGTAGGTCAGAAAGCAACAGCATGAATTCATAGCTCAATGCTTCAAGGAGCTGTGATTTTTGTCAGTAATATAGTCTCTCCATCAATGCAGACTACAACTCCTCTATGATTTAGCACAGCGGTTCTTAACCTTAAAAAACTTAGCTTTTAAGATTAATCTTTTCAAGATTAAGAACCTCTGATGATAGAGAATTGTTATAACTGAATTGTTAGTTACCCTGAAGTCAAATTGGTCATAAGCCTCTCTCCAAGTTTAGCTTTGTTGCTCTTTGATTGACAGATGTACAATCAGTCACTGGGTCTGTACCTAAAGCTCGGGGTAGAGAGAGGTGGGCAGTGCTCTTGCTCTCTGGGCATCATTTTTGAGAACTGAAGGTCCATTCAATGTCATAATGAGCCACTAAATGATGATTTTATTGGAGCTGCATGGATAGATATAATAATTATAATTATTATAATATGAAATATAATAATTATTATAATATAATAAATAAATATGAAATATTATAATATGAAATAGAATATGAAATGATAGAATATGAAATTATAATATGAAATAATGATTATTAATATGAAATGATATAATATGTAGTATAACATAATATAATAGGATATATGATAGGATGTAATATGTCATCTTATATATAATAATAATAATGATGATGATTATGATAATGATGGGAATCTTACAGATAAGGAAACTGAGGCCCAGAGAGAGGAGGTGTCTTATTTGAGTTAGTAAGTGCTATTGACGGAATTTAAAGGTGAGACAGTTTTTGCTCTTTTTTCTGTTAATATAAATATTTTATTGATTCTTTTTTATTTTTCAAACTATCACTCACTCCCTAATAATATTAATATAATTGGCATTTACACAGCATTTCAAGTTTACTTTAGGTCAGGGATTCTTAAAAAAAAGGCCCCTTTGGCAGTCTATGGACATAGACAAAAGCCTATGGATAGGCTATTTCTCAGAATAATATTTTAAATGCATAAAGTAAAATATGTAGGACTACAAAGGAAGCAAATGATATTAAAATACAGTCTATCTATCTGTATATCTATTTATTAATGATCTATCTTCTATCTATCTGTCTATTATCTATCATCTTTATTTAGATCTACCTATCTATCTATCTATCATCTATCTATCTATCTATTAAAAAGCAGAATCCCTGCTTTAGATCCACGAGCTTATATAACAATAATGGTTAACATTTATATGGTACCTACTATGTGCCAGACACTATGTTAAATGCTTTCACAGTTATTATTTCATTTGATCCTTACAACAACCCTGGGAGGTAGGTGTTATTAGCATCACCATTTTACAGATGAGGAAAATGTGACAGGTAGAGTTTAAGTGACTTCCCAGGACCACACAGCTAATAAGTATCTGAGATCATATTTGACTGTGAGGTCTTCCTGATCCCTGATCTCTGTCCACTGTGCCACCCAGCTGCTCCTGTATCTGCAGTGTAGAGCCGTAATCTTCTTTGGTACCCACAATGACCCTATGATATAGATAGTACAACTGTCACTCTCATTTTACAGATAAAGAAACTGAGGCCCAGAGAGAGGATGTGTCTTTCTCTAGTTAGTAAGTGCTATTGATGGAATTTAAAGGTAAGACGGCTTTTGCTCTTTTTTCTGTTAATATAAATATTTTTATTGATTCTCTTTCATTTTTTAATTATCACTCACTCCCTAACGACTCACCCCAAAATTTTCACTTGTAAGAAATAAGTATAGTCAATTAAAACAAATTAATATACTGACCATACCTGAAACTGTGTGCTTTCATGATGCCATGAACAAAGATATAGTCAGAGAGCCTGGTATAAATGCCACACCTGGGAGAGACACATTGCACTGAATCTGATTTTGTAATGGAATAAACAGAGTGTTCACTAATACTGTGTAATCCGAATCTTAAATGCTGTTCACAGTAGCATTCTCTCAGGAATCTACTGCTGATTGGCTTTACATTATGAATCATCTCTCTGACAGACAGGTACCTTGAGTTGTTACATGAGACAGCATAATAATAATCTTAATGACATTGTAAAGACAGGTAGGATTTCCCTTTAACAACATATCATAATCTGTCATCTGTGAACTTATCCAAACCCTTCTTCAGCTTTTTTATATTTTCATACAGAAATTGTGAGAATTCTAATATGCATTGGGTTATGTTGGACCAGTAACTAATATGAGGGTCTTAGAATAATGTCCCTTCCAGGTCTGATATTCCAAGACTCACATGGAAACATAAGGAATAGCATGTCAATACAAGATGTACCAAGACGTTGATGCTCCCTATCCTTCATCCTCTGTCTTTAAGACTGGAATGGTTTGCCATTTCCTTCTCTAGCTCATTTTACAGATGAGAAAACTGAGGCAAACAGGGTTGAGTGACATACAGCTAGTAATTATCTGAGGCTGGATTTGAACTCAGAAAGAGGAGTCTTCCTGACTCCACACCCAGCACCCTATGCACTTTGCCACCTACTTGCCCTTATTATACTTGAGGGTAACACTAACCTCCCAGTTAAGCAGACTTGAAACCTCTATGTCATCTTTAGCTCCTCATTCTCTGCCCTCACCCCAGAGCAATTAGTTGTTAAGTGCCATTGTTTCTACCTTCAGAATATCTCTCGTATATGCCCCCATCTCTCCTCTGACACCGCTACCATCCTGGTAGAGGCCACAAAACTGTAATGTCTGACTATGTCACCCTCTCCACTTCCATGCAATCAATTCCAACAATTCCCTATTACTTCTATGGTTCAGTAGAAATTCTCTGGGCTTTAAGACCCTTCCTAATCTGCCTGCCCCCATCCACCTTTCCAGTCTTCCTGTACTTTGTATATTCCACATACTCTTCCAAGTAGTGACACTGGCCTCTTTGCTCTTCCTCATGCAAGACATTCCCTCCTGACTCGGTACATTTTCACTGGCTGTCCCCCATGCTGGAAATGTTCTCCTTTTCATCTCTTACTTTCTCAGGCTTCCTTTAAATTTCAGCAGAAAGCAGAAAGATAGGAAACAATTTTTATAGCTAGCATATCTGATAAAGGCTTCATTTCTCAAATATATAGAGAATGAAGTCAAATTCATAAAAATACAAGTCATTCTCCAATTGATAAATGGTCAAAAGATATGAACAGGCAGTATTCGATGAAGAAATTAAAGTTATCTATAGTCATATAAAATGCTCTAAATCACTATTGATTAGAGAAATGCAAATTAAAACAACTAATACCTATCATAGTAGCTAATATGACAGAAAAGGAAAATGATGAATGGTGGAGAAGCTGTGGGAAAGTTGGGACACTAATGTCTTGTTGGTGGAGTTGTGAACTGAGTCAACTATCCTAGAGAGCAATTTGGAACTATGCCCAAAGGGCAATCAAACTGTGCATATCCTTTGATCCAGCAATACCACTACCAGGTCTATATCACAAAAATATGAAAAAGAACCTATATGTACAAAAATAATTATAGCAGCTCTTTTTGTGGCGGCAAAGAATAAAGAATTATGAGAATGCCCATCAGTTGGGGAATAGCTGAACAAGATGTGATATATGAATGTAATGGAATACTATAGTGCTACTGATAAGCAGGTAGACTTTAGAAAAACCTGGAAAGACTTACATGAACTGATGTTGAGTGAAGTGAGCAGAACCAGTACATTGTATACAGTAACAGCAACATTGTGTGATGAACAACTATGACTTAGCTCTTCTCAGTAATACAGTGATCCAAGACAATTCCAAAGACTAATGATAGGAAATACTATCCACATCCAGAAAAAGAACTATGTAGTTTGAATGCAGATCGAAGCATACTATTTTCACTTTTGTGTGTGTGTGGCTTTTCCTTTTTGTTCTGTTTCTTTTTCACAACATGACTAATGTGGAAATATGTTTATATGATTGTACACTCCTAACCTATATCAGATTGTTTGCTATCTTGTGGAGGGGGGTAGGAGGAAGGGAAGGAGAAAAATTAGAAGCTCAAAATTTTATGAAAAAGAATTTGAAAACTATCTTTAAAGGTAATTGGAAAAAATAAAATACTATTTACCAAAAATACAAAAAATTAAGAATCCCTGTTTTAAACAGGAATAATTTCGAAATATATTTCACATGTATTTTACATGTATAAACTACAGCAAGCTGCTTACCATCTTGGGGATGGGGGAAGGAAGGAAGAAGGGAGAGAATCTGGAATTCAAAATTTTAAAAAATGAATGCTAAAAATTTTCTTTACATGTAATTGGGAAAAAATTGTTATTTAAAAAAAAGAATTCCTGCTTTAGGTCAAGCCTAAAAGATCTCTGAATCCTTTCCTGATACTACTAGTCTATAATATAACTCATGTTGCCTTTAATTATTAATTAATTATATTAATTATGTATTTATTAATGACATATTTATATAGAATTGTAAGGCTTATAAGGCAATTTTATGGCCACAACCATACTGATGTTGTAGTGCAAAATCTGTATGAATGACAGGAGGAAAATAAAGCATTCCATTAATTAATTAATTCATTCATTCATTCAAGTATGATTATCTCCAAATCACAAATGAGGAAGCTGAGGTTCAGGGAGCTGAATGGGCTATGACAGAGTTCATAGAGCTAGTGTCAGAGTTTCCATTTGTATGCCAGGTCTCCAAATGCATTGCCATTTCTACTACTGCATGAATGGAACAATGATCACTTTATATATTGCTCTGTTTTCTAATTGCCCATACTACGCAATTTAGCACTTAGTGATATCAGCAGAAAATGAGATTTCATATATCATCCTATCTTGTTTCATCAAGTATATGACTTTCTTTTCAATCAGTGTCAACTTAGGGGTAAAGACCATTTCTTGTTTTCTATCCCATAGTTCAATACTTCAAAAGATCCCTTCCCCCTTTTTCTTTAATGTAAAATTTTTATGAACTACTGCCAAAAAAAAATCATCCCCTGTTGGTCAGCTGTCTAGTGATAAGCTTCTCTGTACTTAGGCTGATCCTCTGATGATGGACAAAAGTCTACATCTAAGCCTTCTACTTAAAGCCTTTCTAGCTTGGAAGAGTCTTCCAAATCTTGGATCCCAATGCTGTAGTCTTTAAGAACACTGGGTCACCTTCAGGCCACCATGAAGAATTGGAGAATATTAGTAAAGGTTTTGTATCTGAGTAAATTGCTTGGCATGTCATAGATTCTTTGCTGGATGTTAGATACTGAAGTGTGACTGTTCCCTTCATGGATACAGGTTTGCAGCTCCATGCTTTCTGCCCCATGCAGTTCTTTTCCATGCCTCTCTAGAAATCCTCCATAGACTTTCCATCAAATACGATAGAGCCTTTTTAATATTGCCAGGGTAGCAATGTAGCATCCAGGCTCTCCATAACTCATCCTGTGTGTCCTCAAGGACATTGAAACACACGATAGAGAATATAAATTCTTGCTGATTGAGTGTTGATTGACTAATTGAAAACACAACCTGTAATGAAAGGACTGTATTTTAAAGCTAATAATTCTTTCTGTTCTTGACATCTAGATATATCATTGCCAGGATATGAACTGTAAATGTGGAAAGACCTAGAGGTAAATGTTGTCCACTAGGTCAGGTTTTATAAAAATATTAAAAATACTGAAATGAAGAGTGGTCTCCCTGCCAAACACAGGATGTTCTTTGCCCTGCTCTTTGACTACTTAGTAGTGATGACTTCTGTTCTTTGTCATTTTACCTCTTCTAGTCTGGGACTATTTTCTCTGGAGTCGGTCCTCATCAGCTCCTTTTGGGACAAAGGAGAAAAATGTGGGCATGCCAACTCCTTACAAAAGGGCTGACTTTGTCCAGGACTGTGGTGTGTCCCCATTGACCTTGGAACTCAATGACTAGGGAGGACTTAAGGGAGGGGAATTTCCTTCCCTCTCCTGGTCCTAGGTTTTAATGTGGCTTTTGTTGGTCAGTGCCCCTGAAGAGGGAGCTGAAGGGAGAGCCTTTAGCATGCCCCTTCCCTCCTGGACAAAACGGTACATGCTTTTCCTGTTTAAACAGCGCCCAGTTTGTGAAGTGCCCTGACTTTGCACACACCAAGGCCCCAGCAACCGCTGCAATAAATCAATAGGAAAATAGAAGCTGCCAGTTAGACTAAACAAGTGCATTTGCAAAGACGGCTAGCCCTCATTAATCACTCTGACAGTCCTAAAAACACATTTCCCCTTTAATGACTGTATTTGGATAATCAGTGCTTTTTCCTCCTCAGTCAGAGTTTGAGTAACAGACAGCTGGTGTTATTACAGCCATTGGAGAGGGAGTGCTGGGATTAGGGTCGACCGAGAGTCAACCGCTGGAGGTCTCCTGCTATGGGGGCTGGATGGAAAAACAGTTGTTATGCAATAACGAAGACACTTTTGCTCTGCTTATTTGGGTCTTATACTTAGTCATATGTCTCCCTCTCCCTTTCTCCCTCCTCCCCCCATCTTGACACCCACCTGTGCCATCTGAATCTAAAATACTCTCATTGAGTATCAAGTTCTTTTGGGAAATGCTTTTTTTTCCTTTTTTTTAAACGGTGGTGGTAGAATTTGGGGAGATGGGCTGCTGTGACTGGTTTGTTTCTTTTAGGTGACTTTGCCTTTCAGGAGAAAGTTTGAAACCTAGCACATCTCTCTTTATAAATGATGTAACACATTAATGCACAGCACATTATGAAAATGGTAATTCAAACCCATAGTGCTCCAAATTAAACCATACATTATCGGATGCGCTCAGCCATCCATTCTGCAGAAAGACAGGGTGAAGTCAAATCAAACAGAAAACTGGAGAGCAGCTTCCCCTACAGAATGATTAATAAAGTGCAGTGCAGTGGTATTATTGTAAGGCGGATTCCACAGTAACCCAGCTCTACATCAGGAATGGAGTTAACTTCATCTATGTGGAGACATTACCATTCTCACCGCATAAAATCAGAGTGTATTGGCCCAACCCATTTGACCCTGGCAGTACTAAGATGATGAGTTCAGCATCCCTTTCTCTTCCAGTTGAATCATGGATATTCTTAAGAGACACAGATGGTTGTTCATGAAAAATCTGGATCTTAACTCATTAAATTAGTCCTATTAGGTCCTTCTTCCTCACCCATTCTGACTACCCCTCCAACTGCTGCCCACAAGGCCACAAATAGAACTAGGCAGGAGGTGTGAGAATATGACCTGGAGCCAGGAACATCCTGTATCTCAAGTTCTAAGTCTTTGACTACAACTCTTCCTGGTGCCTTGGGAAAATCAGCCCCAGTTTCTGGCTCCTGCTGAGGGAGAGGAGAGGGGGAGAAAGGGCACTGAAGGAGGGGAAAAGAGAAGAAAGAGAGGAAGGAGAAAAGAAGGAGGGGGAAAGGAGGAAGAGGAAGAAATGGCAAAGAGGGAGGAGATGACTTCCTTCCAAAAGGGGACTGGTAGAATTAATTGGTGTTGATTCAATGTCTTTGTAGAGGTAAAGCTCAGATATGCAGTTGGTAGTATCATCTCTATTAAAGTGGCAACTTTGTTAATGAGAGTTAAGCTTCCTGCAAGTGGCAAACTCCCCACTGTCTAATTAAAGCAGCTCACATATATCACCAACTCACTAGCTAGGAGGAAGAACAGGCATTTACCATTCTGAAGTCAGACATTCCAAGCAATGTTACCAGTCACTTGATATCAGAATTCGAGTTTCACGGTGGCCCCTTCCATCCAGGACTCATCTTTTCTATGTACCATGCTTAACTAGGACAGTCAATCTTATGGAGAAAACCCAGGGGAACTGACCAACTTACTTTGATATTCACACCCATGGTTTGAACAGTTGCTATTTAAAAGGAGCCCCTTCCCTGTATGGATAATGAAAGAATTTTTGGTTTTGAGCTCATCTTCTCTTCAAACTACTTAGAAAGGCACACATTTTGATATAAGATGTGGGAGTTTTCTGTTCATATGTAGTATGGCATGACTGTCATTAACTATTTGTGTGACCTTGGATAAATTACATAAGCTTTCTGGGCTTCAGTTTTCTCCTCAGCAAAAAAACCAAACCAAACCAAAACACCAATGAATAAAAAAAAACCCATCCAAACCAACTAACCAAACAGCCATAACAATAAAAAGCACGAGTGCAGAATTGGATATTATCTAAGGTTCCTTCCAGCTAATTGATAAAAGAAAAATAGATATGCTTCTGGAAGAGAGAAAAAAACTAGGGAATCCCAGCAGGCTGGGGAGAGGGAGGGCAGAAAGAAGCAGTAAGATTTCAGTTTCCATTAGACAGACATATTTAAACTCTGGGAAATCTGGCAATATTGTTTCCCTAGGATTATCCCGAAATGGAGAGCTGGGTTCCTCCTGGGACCTTTTCCCTGAGTCATCTCCCTTTGATTCTCTGAGCCTGGCTCTGTAGCATCATCAACTCCCATTAATCTAAGCTCCAGTACTCTTTCAGAAGTAGAGTGGCTATTCCCAAAGTTAATAAACTTTTCTAATAGAAATGTAAAGTTTTTTCTGTGGAAAAACTCCAGTGTCCTGTTGAGGGCATAATGACTGAACTTTGCCCAGATTCCAGGACCTGGGTCAGGGAGAAAAATAATATACCCCAAATTATGGGAGCACTATGGATTGGAATGACTATTTTTGGTAAAGTGCTGTGAATTTGGGGAGTAATGGAAAGAGCTAGAGGTTCTGTAGTCAACTGAGTAGGCTTCAAATTCCCCTGCTGTTTGTGTGCTCAATAGTAGTCATTTACCCTCCCCCACTCCAGGCTTAAATTTTGTCATGTGCAAAAAGAAGGGGTTGGATCTGGATCAAATGAGAAGGAAACAGTTCTGCAGGCTCCTGCCTGGCACAGATCTTTAATGCAGTTCTGTCCTTTTTGTACCCAGGCTGGGGTCAAAGCTAGGTTATTTGGTACCCTATGTGTCCCTTTCTCCCTCTTCCCAAGGGCACCTTCAAAAAAAAAACAACGAAGTGTCACTCTGGGTTCAGGACTCAACATAAGTAGTCCCCGTTCTCCCCTGACCCATTTCTCCAATATGCAAGGAGAAAGAGGGAAAGTGAATGAGAGCAAGGGAAGGCACCTTTCACTTTCTTGGCTTTTCAGTCTACCCTCACTCACAGATCAGGACTAGGTTGGACCCTTCCCATTAGTCTACAAGTAAGGCTTTCGAAAACTGGCATTTGGACCATGTTTATATTTGCAAGTTTAAATGGAGAATTGAAACAATTATCTCTAACAAGTCCGCTATTCCTTTGGTCCTTTCTGCCTCATTTCATCAATATTTAGATATTTTAGCCAAAACTAGATTTTGAGTGCCTACAATTGTTTATTTAGCTGATAATGTATTGCTACTGACTTGGAGATAGTGGGGAGCAAAGGTCTTCACTAAGCAGTAACATTCTCCACACCTTTCTTCCTACCCAGCTGAATCTGCAATAATTTCTCCTTTACATTTCCAAGGCGAAGGAAGTCTTTCACTACACTTAGAAACCCCGACAACAGTTCTGACTTGGGTTGGCACCGACTGACTCACTCCACCCCAATTCAGGTTTAGCAGACAGGCTAAGAAGGACCGACCTTAGCTCATGGTTGAGCCAAGAACATAACATCGGAAAAGTCAGGAGGCTCTGTCAAAATCTGACTCCTGTCAGTTCTGCCTGGACCCAGTCACTATCAAAGAAGTAAGTTCTCCCAATAAGCAAAGAGGCTTCTTTCTTCATTGAATTGGAGGAGACTGGGCCCAGAAAACTGAAAACAAAGGCACAAGAGTAAAGAAGCCGAGAAGAGCATGGAGACTGCCGAGACACGGAAGCTCAGATTCTCTGGTCACACTTTTTTGGGGGGGCTGGCGCGGAAACTCCAATTCTGCCGTTACTTTCTACTCCTTTCTTTATTCATGGTTTCTCGGAGCCTCCCCTCCTCACTCGTGGAGCAAAAGGTTAAGGAAAGGTTGAAGGTGTGTTATATCTTTCGGCTCCCATAACCCAACCTGCGTATTACGCTTCAACATGGATCTTCCCGGTCAATCAAGAAGGCAGGAGAAACCGACGTCTGTCTTGAAAGCTAGAGAAAATAGGCTAGCAAGAAAGGGAAAAAAAGTAGCCTACCCTCTACTTTCTGAAGACGGCTTCAAATTCAGTTTTAACTGCTGCGCCCGCACAGCAAAACCAGCGCTCCATACCTGTTTCTGGAAAATCTCTGGCCTTGCAAATCTCCCCACGGCTAAAAAAAAAATCCGGCCTTGGCTCAGTGTAGTGCGCGAAAGCATTGCTAGGCAAACGCTCTGAGCAGGTGTATTTTTCTTTTCGTTTCCAGCTGGGTAACGAGATTTGCTGGGGAAATTGTGGGGCAGGCGAGGTACAAGAAAAACAACCCCCCAAACAAGAAATACAATCATCCTGGATTTAGAGGAGCAGGAATTGTCCAAGTGCCGTCGGGGCTGGAGTCAGCCTCTTTCGTTTTTTTCCCTGTTGAACTTATATACGCAGCTAGGTGGCGCCAAAGGCTTGTTGTCTCTAGGCACAGGCACGCCTTGCCCAGCTCTTGGAAGGTGTAGCTGGTTGGAATTTGGGAAGCCCTCTTTTCCCTTCTGAGCCCCCTTCACCTCGGATCTGGCCCTGAGGACAGGCCACATTCACACACTCCCTCCACCCAGGTCCCCGGAAATGCCAAAGCTTTTGAAGTGAGGTTGGGAACTAAATGAATAAATAAAAAATAATAAAAATTGTTTTATTATTTGTAACACACTGGGGCAAAGACTTCTCCCCCCCACCGCTCCCACCCTCCCCGCCTTTCCCCTCTTCCTGGGTACTCCGTTAAATTCACCTCTAAGGACCTAAAGAGGTAATCATTAAAAAAAAAAATTTAATAAAAAGCAAGGGTAGCTAGTGGGGTGGAGGGTGAGGGCGGAGAGGCAAACGTTGAGGAAGGCAAGAGAGAAACACACCACGGTGTGAATATAGCCAAGTATTCCATTTATTAACAAAATAAGTCTTACCAACGGAGAGAGCTCTATTCATCCAAAACTGGCCCCACAGCCTCCGCGCTGCGCAAGACTGTGGGAAAGTAGGGGGAAGAATGGGAGGGGTTGGGGAGCAGGCTGGAGAGGCGGGAGGGGGTGTCATAGGTCACCTAGTAAGCCTTGCCCGCTTGCCTGTCTGCTCCGGGGAAGCTGAACCAGGTAGGGACTGAAAGCTTGAGGCCTGTGGAGATTGGGATGGGGGTGTCTATCTAGTTTGCTCCCTCCCTCCAAATGTTTCCTCAATTGGATTAAGATGTCATTCTATTTTAAAATGTTGGACTGGTCTCCTGATCTGGAGATGTCTGAGGAGAGTCCCCCTTTCTCTCCTCTACATCGAAGGTTGCTGCCCCAATAGGGGATTTTTAAAAAAACAGAAAGAAAAGAAAGGATTATAAAGCACTTGGTAGACTAGAAAGAGCCAGGCGTTCACGCGGCAGGCCCATCTAGAACTTTTAATTAAGGTAGGCCCTGATGGTTAGGTTCCCTAGGGTATTGTATTACCATCCCTTTTGGCAGGGAGACTCCTGACAGTGTATTTTTTGGGGTGCAGGGATAAATGGTGATGCTCAGTTGAGCTGTTTGGGACTCAGTATTGGGAAACTGCTGCCAGAGACCCAGAGGGGCTTCTTGGCTGCAGGTCAAGAAAGGTTTCTGTGCCTTCGGGCCCAGTGCCTCGAAGTGGAGCATGGAGGGAGGGAGATACAGTGCCAAAAGAGGGAGGGGCAGCCAAAACCCAGGAGCAAAAAGACAGCACTGCCATCAAACTTTTGGCCTGCCTGACTCCCCTTCCCTCCAACTATATTAAAAAAACAAAACAAAACACCTCTGTTACCTGTACAAAGGAAAAATAAAGAAAATGCCAATGGAAACAAGAGGAAAAAGGTGAATAGAAGGAACAATGTAGTTTCAAGTGGCAAGAATCATGCAAGAAACTCCCCAGAAGAGGAACAAAAAAATCCCCCAAGAATTCAAGAACACCAATTCCCCCTCCTCCCAATAGAAACAAACCAAAAAAAACCAAACCCCCCCAAAAAACCAAAAACCAAAAAACCAACGAGTGGAGGGGAGGGTAGAGAAGAAGCAACTCTAAAATCCAAACCTGACTAAGAGAAAAAAAGAAAGGAAGAGGTGTGGGGATCTTTTGTTCACTTGATAATTATTATTATGGGGGGGGGACCACAGACTTTTTGCATAACATTGACTCGTGGGCCATTAATGCACTTATATTCCCAGCTTGTAAGCTAATAGTACAGTAAATAAATACACAGTCCAGGAGGGTGGGATCAGTAAGGGGAATGCTAGGAGGGAGGAGTGGTGGTGGAGGCTGCAGCCGGTGGTGGTGGCCAGTAAGGAGATGGAAGAGGAGGCTGGGCAGAGGGTAAGGACAGGGGAGAAGAGGCTGTAGTTACTGGTATCCAAGAGCGGAGGCTGAAGCTAGTCTCTGTCCGTAGAGCGCGTATGGCGAGTAGTAGGGTCCGGCTGTGGGCAAGGATGGCACAGCTAAGCCCCCAGCTGTGGGTAAGTGGCTCTTGCCATAGGGGTGGTACCGGCTTAACCCCAAAGTATGTGGACTCCGCAAGGACAGCGACCCTGGGCTGCCGGGAGCGGCGGGTGGAGGGAGGTGTAGGTGACAGGAAGCTGCAGCCGCGGCGGCGGCGGCACTGCTCAGGCCCGACCCCCCGGGGTAAGCTGCTAGTAGTTTCTCGGCGCCGGGGAGGGCCGTGTGGGTCCGTAGGTGGCTGAGCAACTCCTCCGACGTGGCGAAGCGCTTGTCACACGGCCCGCTGGCCGCCACCCAGTTGCAGCTGTGTGGTAGCGGTTCGTTCTGTAGCATGAAGCCATAGGTGTAGAGAGGATGTCCCGGGAGTGCAGCCTGTGCTGCGCTGGAGGAGAGGGCTGCGGGCTGGAGCGGATGGCCTGGGTACACCAGCGGGTAACCCCCTGGCTTTAGGCTGGGCCCGGAGGGTTCGTGCGCACTGCAAGTGGAGCAGCTAGAACCGCCCAGGTGTGAGGAAGCGCTGTGGTAACCGCCTAGGCAGTAGGGGTCCCGGCATAAACCCTGCAGGAATGAGGGTGGCGAGGCTCCTGTCAGTGGGCTGGAGCTGGGAGGCTTGCCGGGAGGCAGGCCCAGCCCGCCGGACAGCTGGCCCCCCACCAGCCCGGATTTGCTAGGATCCAGACCAGGCACGAACTGGGACGGGTAGCCGGCGTAGGCGCCCACGATGGAGCCGTGATAGCCGATGCTGGAGGGTGGCAAGGGGAACACAGAATGGCCCGGTTTGTACGGAGACACCGGCGCCACGTGGCCGGCACCCACCAGCGCCGCAGGCGGCTCAGACTTGCGCCCGGACGACCCAGCTTCTCCGCTGTGAGACGCGGGCTCCGCGCTTCGGCTCCCGGTTCCCGCCTCCGGACTGGGTTTGGGCTCTTGATCTTTCTTGTCCAGGTCCCCTACTCCCCCACCTCCTCCGCTTCCACCGCCACCGCTGCCCTTGCAGTCCGTATGGTGCGGCGAGCCGCCCCGGGAGTTGCCGGGGGAAGAGGAGGAGGAAGAAGCTGAGACGGGACCTCCGTGAGGAGGGAAAGGCGGGCAGGCTGCACTGGGCACCCTAAACCCTGCCTTATCTCCGGGGGAGGAAGACGAAGAGGAGGAGGAAGAGGCGGAAGAAGCGCCTCCGTCTTTGCGGGAATCCCCGCCCGACCCCTTGGAGTAGGGTTTGAAGCTGGACTTGTCCTCCGTCGGTGAATCTCCTAGCTGCTTGAGAGCCGCCGAAGCGGAGGAGGTGGCTGAAGCGGAGCGGCCAGAGTCCTTCTCTGCCCCAAGCCCGTTGGCCGCCGCCGCCACTGAGTTGAGCTTGGAGGAGGGTGGTGGATCAGGTTTGCCGATTTGCGAGCAGGTTTGGGCCAGCAGCGCCAGCGGGCTTTTCTTGGCGTCCAGCTGCGAGAGACAGCGGTGGGGGGAAGGGGGAGGAGAGAGAAAGGGGGTAAAGGGACAGCGTGAGACAGCGAGACTAAGGGGACAGAGCACGAGGAAGCCTCGGGGAGCTAGGGATGATGGTGGGAGGGAGCTAGGGACAAGAAATGCCCACGGGGAGGGTGGAACGGTCGGAATTCTCCCTGCCCCCAAGTGAGTTAGCAAACGAGATTTCTTAGGCCCCAGAGGAAGAGGAAGGGAAAAGGCCACCTTAGGGGTCACTTTCTCGGCCGGTTAGTTACTACCCTAAACATGATTGCCAGGGGTGGGTTCCTAGCACCTTGGGCTCTAGGAGAAAGAACACCACCGCCCCTTTGAGGGTGAAAATGCAGGGGAATAGAAGGGTAGAGAACAGCCAGTTGTGGAAGGGACTCAGCTTTTCTTTGCCTCCTAAAAGAGGAGAGCAAGGATCTGGCTCTTCCTTCCTCCACCCCTCTTCTCCCCATACACTTCATGTCCCGGGGAAAACTTATCCCCCAGTTAAGCGAACTTCGGAACCTGGAGGTCACTGGAGGCTCCTTGGGGCGTTGGAGTAGGGGGCGTGGACGATAGCATTCCCGGCGAGGGCCGGATAGTGCACCCACTGCAGCGCCCCAGGGGAGGGCGCCCCAAGAACAGAGTGGGGAGAATTTTCAGCATTTCGGACGCGGACCCGAGAGTGAACTGGACGGGACTTGAAGGCTGAGAGGTGTTTATTGAAGAGGAAAAGGAGGGCGGCAGTAGTGGGGTCAGTGCTGCATTTAAACCTCTTTTGAGTAGGGGTGAGAGATGGGGCGGGGTGGGGGTGGGGAGTGCAGAGCCCTCCGCGAGATCGGCTCTTGGAACCCAGAATCTGGGTCGGGCTCTGGCCGAGGTAGAGGGTAAAGGAGAAACAGGGAGCAAAACTGGGCAGGAAAACCTGCTGCTAGGAGGAATAAGCCTGGAGGTGTGAATAGTGCTCCAGTACCAACCACTGGCCTGACCGCTCACCCCCACCACCGGTCCATAAGAGTGACCGGGTTCTACTAAGCAGACCTCCGAGGTCCCAGGGCATAAGGATAAGGACCTGGGTGAATGGGGCGACTGTTTCGGGTAGGACTTGGGCGGAATAGGTCTTGAGGAGTGGGGGTGGCATGGTGGGGGGGGGGTGCGGAGCAGAGACTGACCTCGATGGGGCTGACTGGAGTGGATGAAAGCGGCTGCAGGTATTCCGGGTGCAAGAGGTGGCCGGTGTGCGCGCTCAGCATCTTCAGTACCCTGATGGGGAGTCGGTTGGCCTGCCGCAGGGGGTCCGCCGGAGGCAGGAGGGACACCGCCGCCGGGACCGCTGGTCTCTTCCCTCCGCCGCCGCTCTGGCTGCTGCCGCTGCCGCCGCCGCCGCTGCCGCTGCTGCTGCTTTCCGGTGTCCTTGGGTTAGATCCAGCGGGCGAATCGCTCATTTGGAGGAGGCAGCGCCACGGGCGGGGACGGGGGGGCGGGGAGGGGGAGCACCGGGGAGGCGAGCTCCCGGGGCGGGCGGGCTCGCTCCGCAGTGCCGAGCGGGGTGCAGCAGCCAACCGCTCCTCCTCCTCCACCACCTCCCCTCCTCCGCTTCCACCGCCGCCGCCACCACCACCGCCAGCACCGCCGCCGCTGGCCCCGGCGAAGAACACAAAAACCTTCCCCTTCCCCTAGCCACACGTCAAATACCCGCGATCGGCAGCCACACTTCAAAGGGATAGCCGCGCCCGCCCAATCGCTGCTCTCCCAGGGACCCCGGGGCGGGGAGAGCGGGCAGGCGGGGGGCCGGCCTCGCCGGGTGGGAGGGGAGATCCTTAAAGGAGCCCCGCGCCGCCTCCACGGACTGCTCAGCTTCCCGGATTCGGCGGAGGTTCCCCCTTCCCCCCCACTCCCCAGCCCTCCACCTACCCTCTCCCCACTGGGCGTCCCTTGCCTTGGGGGTCCCTATAAGCACCAGGACGGCACTAGGAGTCAGGAGAAAAGCGGATTTCTGCTGCTGCTTGCTTTCTCCCTCTGGGTTCTCACCCCTTCCCTTCTTTCCACAGTGGGGATATCACGCCGGCCAAAAGAGGTTCCGGGGGGCAGCTGCTCCCCAAGTTGTGGTGGGGGCAGTAATGGGTCCCCAGCCTCTCTCGGATGCTGGCTCCAAAACACCCAGGGTCAATCGGAGAGGGTGCCCGTGCCCCCCCCGTGGTGTGTTTCTGTGTCCACGTCTTCGTTCGGAGCCGACCTGGGAGTAGTAGCTCGCTTGGCAGCCGAAAGAAGAGTTCTGCGTCCTGGACTCGGAGGCACCTCCTGGCCTCTGGCGGGCGGTGCCGAGCGGTCAGCTTGAAGTACTCCCTAATGATCTGTCAGGTCCTAAGCAGGCAAGTTAGGGAGAGGACCCACTCTGGGGTGATGTCATCGCCGCGGCATTACCTCTCCTGCCCAGCCGAGGCTTCTACCCGTGGGTAACGCTTGCCTACCTCGTTCTCCCTTGCCCTGGCCTGCCTGGTGCTCTGTGAGCGAACGCTGATTTATTACTCGGATATTTGAAGTGTTTCATGTTTCCTTTCATGTCCTCTCTAGAGGCAGAAAATTCTTTCCCTCACTACCACGCCTGGCGGCTGTTTGCTGCTGCTTATGGAGTTCCAATCACTGGTGAGACCAGAATCCCAGGAAAAAGGTTTCTCACCATCTGGGGTTGGGCACCCTCTCCTACCTCCCCTAACCCCTTCCACAGAATTACAGAGACTTGAGTGTATATACATATATGTATGTGTATAAACACTTTCTTCCATTATGTGTGTCTGTTTGCATGTGCTTTTTAATATGGGGTAGGCATGTGGAAAGAATGGAAATTTTGGAAAGGTCTGAAAAGAGCAGACAGACTGTGGAGTCAGGAGACCTGGATTCAAATACTCTTCTGAATAACTACCTATGTGACCACGGACAAGCCACTTAACCTAGGTCTCGATAACACTTCTGGGACCCAGTAACCACATATGTAGAATTGGAGGGAGGGGGAGCTGAAGATTCTTTCTTGATCTACGGTCCTATACTTGTCCACGGAGAGGTGGGAACCCGTAAGATCACTAGGATGGGGAAATGCTTTCGAATTGTGCAGACAGCCTTTATCCCGGTCATTCACGGTGAAAATTCTTTAGTTTTTGTGTTTTTGACATCGGCTGTTATCTCCTAGCCTGATATATCATTTCTCCAAATCAAGGCTTTAGTTGTAGGTTTTCTTGGTTTTTCTGGGGTGTGGTGTGGGTGGAGGGTGTTGTTGTTACTCTACTAGCCACCATCAGGCACTCCATTAAAAAAATATTCTGAACTTAAGAAATAAAACAAGCATTCACATAACATAGTAGAATAGGGGGAAAAAAGAGATGATTGTACATGAAACTGCAAATCTGTTATGTGCAACTTGCTCTTCCTTTTAAATATTTACTAAAGTTATCATGTAACTTTCTTTTTTCCCTTTTTCCCTTTCCTCTCTTCCTCCCTCCTACACTCCATTTCCCCTCCCCCCCCATATGTCCTTTTAGCTGTACAGCATTATGTGAGGGGTCCCAGTCCAACCCAAAATGCACCCTTCTTTAGGGCTTAGTTGGCATCGATTCAGCCTCAACAACCAAGACATATTTCTGAAATCATAGAATTTTAGAGCTGGAAGGAATATAAAGATTCTTTAATAAAGATCACTTAGTTTTCTATATAAGACAATAGGGAAGGAAGCCTTTCAAGGGAATCCTTTCAGCTGAATGGAATATTTTTTAATCAATCAGTTACATATTTATTAAGCACTTAATATGTGTCAGGCATTAGGGATACAAGGACAAAAGAATAAAACAATCACTAATTGAATAAACTTTCATTCTAAAGGAGGAAAAACAATAAGTACGTATGGGGTGCCCCAAAAGTCTTAATGCATTTGTATTAAGACTTTTGGGATACCCTGTATAAAATTTATAACAAATAGAAATATGAGTATATTCGTATTTATAAACATCAGTATCCATATACTGCTTACATATGTACACGAACAGGGGCAGTTAGGTAGTCAAATGGAGAAGTGGGTAGAGTATCAGGCCTAGAGTCAGGAAGACTCAGTTCAACTTTAGCCTCAGACACTTCCTAGCTGTGTGACCCTGGGTAAGTCACTCAAACCTGTTTGCCTCAGTTACCTCATCTGTAAAATGAACTGGAGGAGGAAATGGCAAACCACTTCAGTATCTTTGACAAGAACTCTACCCCCCTCCATGGAGTCATGAAGAGTCTGACAGGAATGAAAAACAATTAAACAATAACAAACAACATACGTAGTAGTTAAATAAAACTGGTGGTCGAGGGGGCTCAGGAAAGGCTTCATGCAAAAGATGGTGCTTGAGCTTGGTTAGTGCAAAGGCATGGAGAAGGGAGATAACCAGTTTGTCCAGATCTCAGAATGTGGGAGTGAGAGTCATGTCTAATGAGACTGGAAAGATAGTTTGATGCCAGATTTTATAAGGCTTAAAAGCTAAATCGAAGAGTTTCTATTTGATTCTATATAGAAAATAGAAAGCCACGGAAGTTGGTTGAGTAAAGGAGTCATATGGTCAGATATGCACATAAGGAACATTATTTTGCCAGCACTCTGAAAGATTGGAGTGGGGGGAGACTTGGTGAAAGGAGGCCTGATTTTTAAATTAATTTATTTTTAAATTTGTGGATTAAAACAAACATTTCCATAACAGTATAATAAAAAAGATGATTGCACATAAAACTGAAAATCTATTATGTACAACTTGCTATTCCTTTTAAATATATAATAAAGTTATGTAAATTTCTTTTTTTTCTTCCCCCTTTTTCCCCCCTCTTTTTTTTTTCTCTTCCCCAGAAGTGGTTACCATAAAGGGCTGCTTCAATAATCTAGGTGAGAGGTGATGAAGGACTGAGTTAGAGTGTTAAAGAGACATTTTGAAGGCAGAAAAGAGAAGATCTGGCAGTTGTTTGGATATGTAGAGTGAGGAGTCGAGGATAATGCTGAGATGATAAATCGGAGGTTTGTGGTGCCTTTGGTAGAAAGAGAAATTTGGAAGAAGGGAGACTTACATGGTAAGATAATGAATTGAGCTTTTGATATGTGGAATTTAAGATGTCTGTGGGGTATTCAGTTTTAAAATGTTCCCTAAGTGGGACTGAAGTTCAAAGGGGAAGACTGGTGGTGGATATATCCATGAGTCATCTGCATAGAAATGATAGTTAAACTGATGATATTCCTAAAACAGAGTAGACAGGTAAGAAAAGAAGGTCCAGGGCAGAACTTTGGGGAACACATAAGGGGAATGATACCTTTTGATGAGCCAGCCAAGGAATTGAGAAGAAACCAGGACATAAAAATCCAGAGAGGAGAGAGTATCCCAGAGGAATGGGTGGTAAACAATGTAAAATATAGCAGGTTGAGAAAGACTGAAAAAGTCCCAGAGATTTAGCCATTAAATGATCATTGATAACTTGGAGAGAGCAGTCTCCATTGAATAATGAGGTCAAAAGCCAAATTGCAAATGGTTAAAGAGTGAGTGAAAGGTAAAGAAGCCAAGACTGGGAATGGAGACAACTTTTTTTTTTTTTTTTGCCTGAGATAGTGAGAAAAGATACAGGCAATACCTTGAGGGCATGTTTGAAGGGATTAGGGAGGAAAATCAGTTAATAGGAAGAGGTGGAAGCTTTAAGAGAGAGGGGGAATGACTGAGGATGCAATCTGCTGGAGAAAACTGGAGGGGCTGGGCTCAAATATACATATACTGGGGCTGGATTTAGGAGAGCCTGGGGAAAATGAGGTCAGGGGTTTTTGAGATGAGGAAAGAAGAGAGCTCACTTTAAATGACCTCAATTTTTTTTTCATGAAAGTAAGAAACAGGGTAAAAGAGAGGGGAGAGGAGGAGAAGTGATGGGGGTTTGAAGAGGGAAGAGATTTGGAAGTTTTTTTAAAAATAGAGAATGGGATAGGGATTCAATTAGGGAGGAATAAAAGGGCTGCCTTGCTTCAGTGAGAGCCCAGTTGGAGTTGGGTGATATACCTGGTCAACAGGATTGTGAGACTTTCTCTTACTTTGTTATAAAAATTATTTGTATTAAATGAAATTCAATTCAGTGGTCATTTATTAAAGATACTGTGATAAGCCCTGGGGAATTTGAAGATAAAAAGGGAAAACAGTCCTTGTCTTCAAGGAGCTTACATTCTACTGAAGGATACAACTTGGGATCATAGATATCTATGAGAGCTAGAAGGGACCTTAAAGGTCTCAAACCTTTTATTTTACAAATGAGATAACTAGGTCCCAGAGAAGTTAAGTGACTTGCTCCAGGTTACACAGTTAGAAAAGACAGGAGCCAGGATTTGAACTTAGCTCCTCTTCCTGTAAACCCAGAACTTTTCTCACTGGATCACCCTATTTGGTGAGTAGAAGCTCCAGGTAAGAGATTGCACCTGAGCCGAGCCATGAAGTAAGTTAGGAATTTCAAGACATAAAGGTGATGAGGATATATATTCCAGGACACAAAGGCAAAGGCAAGGAGGTGGGAGATGGGATGGCAAGTTCAGGGAACAACAAAAGGAGGCCCTATATATATATATACACATACATATACACATATATATGTATATACGTATATATGTGTAGGTATATATAGTATATATATATAATATAAAATATATATATAATATAACATATATACATATATAAGTATACTTCAGTAGAAGAAGGTTCAATTTTCATTAGATTCGAAGGGGGAGGGATGGGAAGCAAGGAAATTAATTAGGAAGCCATTGCAGTAATTCAGGTAAGAAGTTATGAGAGCCTGATGTAAGGTCGTGATTATGTGAATATAGAGAAAAGGACGAGTATGAATTAAGTCATGAAAACAGAGCCAAAAAGATTTGGCTACTGTTTGAATATAGAGGGTGAGGGAGAGTAAGAAGTGGAGGCTGACCCCGAAATTGACAACCTGGATGACTGCAAGATGGTGGCGGCAGCTTCAGTGGAAAGAGGGAAGTTTGGGTTGGGGGCAATTTATGGAATAAGATAAGCTTTTCTATAACACAGCATAATAAAAAAGATGATTTCTCATGAAACTGCAAAACTATTATGCACAACTTGCTATTCCTTTTAAAAGTATAATAAAGTTAAAGTTATCATGTAAGTCCCCAACATTTTTATACAAAAAAAATTAGGTTACAATGAGCCTCAAGAATAACCTTGAAGGAAAAAAAAAAAGACACAAAAGGCAGTTTTAAGGAAGAGGGGGAGAAGCAGTTCCAAAACTTTGCCTTGGCCATGCTTATAGAATCCTAGATTTGAAACTGGAAGTCATCTTACTCTGGTCAGATCATGAGGAACTGAAGCCCAGACTTGACCAGAGCCATGTTGTAAATGGCAGAGCTAGGATTTGAACTTGAGTCTCCTAATTCAAAATTAGTGACTTGCATGAAAGTATAGTGAACTTATCACATTTGCAGATGAGAAACAGAATAGGCATTATAACAATGTTGTAAAAACAAGCAATTTTGGAAGACTTAAGAACTCTGAACAATGCAGCCATGATTCCAGAGAACTGATAATGATGAAAGCTACCCAGCTCCTAACAGAAGTAATTCACTAAATATGCAGAATGAGTTATACATTTTTTTGGGACATGACCAGTATGGGAATTTGTTTTGCCTGACAATGCATATTTGTTACAAGGGTTTTCTTTATCTTCCCCCTCCCCACTTGGCGGGGGGGGGGGGGGGGGAGAGAGAAGAGGGATATGAGAGGGAAAAAAAGAAATGCTTGTTAATTGAAAATAATTAATTTTTTGGATGTCATGAAGCTGGGAGGAATCAGTACTAAGTTTCAAGACATTATTAAGATGCAAAAAGATTTTTGACAGGCTAGTATTGTGGGCTAAAAAAGAGGATCAAATTTATTGCCATAATTGTAAAGTCTTGTATTAGTTTAAAAAAAAATAGTTTTAAAGATGGAGGAGACACAGCTAGACATTAGTTTCTATGGAAAAGACTGGGGCATAGGACAGTGTGTGGTGGTAGTAGACCTGGAGCCTCTGGGCTGTTTTTTTTTTTTTTTTGTAAAGTACTAACTATTATTTCACTGCTGTTACTGGCCTGCCTGAGTCCCTTCCCAGTCAATGGGTATGCTGAGGACTAAAAGTGGAAAAAAGAAAACCCAAAATGAGATATTCTTTGCCCATAAGTGTTAAAAGTAGATCTTCATATACCATTCTCCTCTGCCTTTTAATATGCCCACCATCACCACCTTCCAAAGCCCCAAATAGGACTGAAACTCAAAAGAATGTACACCTGGTCTTTGGAAGACTTGCTCTGCTGGATCAAGAATACCAGAGAGAATCAAGCATGGAGCAGAAAAGAGCTGGCCCTCATGGGAGCCCTGTAGGAGGAGGAGCTGGGAAGAGGGAAGACTTTAGGAGACAGTAAAAGATGAAAGATTTCTTGATTATTGCAACCAGCCCAGCTGAGAGGGTGAGCCAAGAAATCCTAGGATCCAAGCAGATGTGTGTTAGGAATGATTAATGGGGAATTAGTTGGGAACAAATTGGGGTTGGGAGGTTGGGGAAGACAGAAAGAAAGAGGGAGAGAAGATGGAGGAAAATTTGGTAGAGAGGAGAGATGGAGACAGAAATAAAAGGAAAAAGAGAAGGAACAAAAGGGAATAATGGAGAGGAAGAAGAAGACAAGACAGGAGAGGCACTCCTGCAGAGAGGGGAAGGGTTTTGCTCCTAACCATAAACTAGGCTTTTAAAAAATATTACAAATATTAATATTTATTCATTATTATTCTTAGAAGCAACTAGTGTTGTACTTCATTTTCACTCGCAGTTTTCAGGCAGTGGCAGGGGCATGGGCTGTTTCCTTTTCACCATGAAGCAAGCCACCTGGATCCATCAAATAGCATCCAGAAGAAGAAACAGAAGTACAGCTCCCCTTCAGGGTCCCTGGGCTCTTTGCCATCAATGAGTAAGCCAGAACGTTGGAGAGAAATTGGAAAGACATATGCATGGAGGCCAGAAACATAATTAAAATATTTGGGAGAAGGACTGGACCCCTGATTTTATTGGTATAGTGACCCCACCTCCTACCTCCACCCCCAGGTGAGAAAATTCTCCATACTAATCACAAGGCAGTTAGATGGAGCAGTGGATAGACTGCTAGACCTTGAGTCAGAAAACTCATCTTCCTGAGTTCAAATCTGGCCTCAGTCACTTACTAATTGTGTGACCCTGGGCAAGTCACTTAACCCTATTTGCCTTAGTTTCCTCATCTGTAAAATGAACTAGAGAAGGAAATGGCAGACCATCCCAGTATCTTTGCCAAGAAAACCCCAAATGGGGTCACAAAGAGACCGACACAAATGTAATGACTGAATAATAGCAGCTATCTACAAATTAAAGTTTAGAGCCCTGAGAAATTGATTTGTTGAGGATCATGCAGCCAGTATGTGTAATGGGCAGGATTTGAGTCAAGGTCTTCCTGGTTGTGAGGTTGGCTTTTATCCACTAGAACCTGGGTTGCTTTTTTTTTTTTAACCTTTTTTTGTTTATGAACCATTTTGATAGTTCAGGAAAGGCTATGGACCCTTCTCAGACAAAATGATTTTAAATGCATAAAGTAAAATATTTAGAATTTCAAAGAAATCAGTTATATAGAAGTACAGTTATTAAAATATTTTTTAAAAAAGAGTTCATGGATCCCAAATTAAGAATCTCTATGGACCAGGCCCCTCTGCCATAATAATTTGTAAATGAAAACTTTACCAAATTATTATAGTTTTTAATATGTAATCAGCATTTACCATTCACTTAGCTGCAGCTGGAACATGTGTTACCCTAAACAGTGCCCTAGTGGCCTAACAATAAATGCAGTTTCCAAAAGGCTTTAATTTAGTGCAATGGATAGTTTATAGATTCATACAAGGTCAGAGCCTTATGTTCAAATATTCAAAAGAATCTCTGACCCATTCATGGGAGTGTTCACTCCAATGATGCAGATTGCAGCATATCCAAACCTCTCCATCCTGAACAACTGTTGCCTATAGACAAGGAGACTCTCTCTCCATTTTCTACTACTTTGCTACCATCAGTGCAAAATTGGGATGGAGGTTACAGAGAATGGAGGACTACTTTGTGGTTTTCATTGTTTAATAATAGTAACTTATGTTTACATAGCGTTTTAAAATTCATAAAACTCACATATCTCATTTGAACTCTGTAACTTCTACCCTGTGAAGCAGTTACTATTATTTTCCCTTTTTCCCCCTTTTTACATATAGGGAAACTGAGGCTGAGGACTTGCTTGGGGTGACACACCATAGCAGGTATCTGAGGAAGGAATTGAAGTTCCACCCACCTAACTACCAAGGTTGCCTTCACCAAAGAATTGATTGCTTAGTGGCCAGCCTCCTGGCAGTAAGCTTCTCCATACTTAGCTAGGTTGTTTCTTAGAAGGCAGACACAGTCAGTTGCCAGTTTCTTAGGATGTAGCAGTCAGAGTTGGAAAAGACATTATTAGAACATAAAACATAGCATTTTTAGAGCTAGAAGGGGGCATACTTAGAACGTAGAATGCTGGAATTGAAAGAGGCCTTAGAGATTACAGGCTAAGCCCTTTATTTTACATAAAAGGAAACTGGGGCCCAGAGAAGGAAGCAGATTTACCCAAAGTCACATAACCAGTAATGGACAAAGTCAAATTTGTCCACCAGGAGAATCTGGCTCCATGGTCAGCTGATCAATGTTTATTAAATGTCAATTATGGTACTTTACCAAGGAAATAGAAGATACAGTCCTTTCTTTGAAAAATAGCACAGGCACATTCCCTGTTCTTTTTGACCTAAGGAGAAGAGAGACAATTATCTGGGTCACCCTATACAAGTTCTTTTATAACATTTAAGCAATCTCCTTGCAACAACCCTATGAGGTATACTAAGAATCTTTGCATTTTATGCATGAAGAAACGAAGGCTTTTAGGAGTTAAGTGACTTGCTCTTGGGCACCTAGCTAGCTGCTGGCAAAATGGGAACATGTAACCAGGTTTCCTGACACCCAAGTCAAGTAAACTTTGCACTGGTATCATGGTATCATGGTATCATGCTATTCCTTTCTAGGTAACACCTGCTTGCCTTGGCTTGGGAATTCATTCAATTCACAGAGCATTTATTGAGCAGACCATCAGTTAATAAGCACTTATGTGCCAGGCACTGTTGGTACTAGAGATACTAGAGATACAAAGGCAGTCTTTGCACTCAAGGCATTCAAGGCTCTTCGGTGGGGAAACAGCATATACAGGTATGGGTGCATAAAATATATAGAAAGGAAATATGAAATGATTTTTGTGAAAGGAAGAGAGGACTCACAATTTGGGGAGGGGGATCAGGAAAGGCCTCTTATGGGAGGGGGTACCTGAACCTGCTGTAGAGGACACTAGGAATTCTATGAAGTGGAGGTGAGAGGAGAGGGCATGGCAGCCATGGGAGAGAGCCTGTACAAAGGTGCATGAATGGGAAATAGAGTCTCATGTGCAGGGAGGAGTAAGCAGGCCAGTCAAGTATCAGGGAAGAAGAGATGAGAGTTACTCATCTGGACTTGGTATGAAATTAGACTAGTGGGAAATTGTCTTTTTTGAAACCAATTTGGCTGACCATTTATTATTGAAGAAGATGTCATATTAAAAGGACATGAGTTTCAAAAGTAGCATGAAAATTAAAGCAACAACACACAAAACAACCAGTCAAGATGAGTTATTTTCTTTGTTTTGTTTGTTTGTTTGTTTTTAAATATGCCTAGGTCCCCTCCCCTCAAAACAAAACTGCAATGGAAAGACCTTCAGGAGATTCTGAATATGTATGAATTTTTTTTCTCTTTGCCATTCCTATTTACATAAAATTTGCCACCCTGGGAAAAAAAATGCCTGAGTCAGGTTGTGAGTTAGAGGTGGTAGATTTGTTGTGTAGGGTTAATGTGTAGTTTCAAGCCCTTGCTGAGGCAGAATTGCCTGAATGATTACCTCTCTCTGCATAACACTCAGACTCTAATGGCAACAACATGAAATAATATCTTGCTAGGTAACTATTTACATTTTTTTATGCAAGCTGCAAGAACTCTGAAAAGTCAGCCTCACAGAGAACTTTGGTTTTCCTCTTTCTGGTGCTTTATATCTTTTAGTAACTAGCAATTATGACCTTGGCAAGGTTCCCTGATTCAGCACATACCACTCAGGGGTGCTTGAATACAGTCCAACTAGGTGCCCCCATCCTGTTGGTTTCAGCTGCTATCTACGGTATCATAAGATACAAGAAAAACAACAGTGACCATTTCAGGGGCACCTGAAGATTTACAAAGCAGTTACCTCATCAGGGTCTTGTAAGGGAAGAAAACACAAAATATCAGAGCTGGCAGGGTATCCCAGATATCATCTGTTCCACTATGAACCAAACTTTTTATATTCTGGACTTGTGAAATTGATTTTTTGAGCCCAAACATAAGACTTTACATTTGTCCTCATTCATTTTCTTTTTATTAAACTGGGCTTAAATTTTAAGTGTATCACTTGGTATCATAAGTGGTCTCTTTACCACTTATATCATCTTTCAAGTTAAACTGCTCAGGCCTACAGATAATTCCTTGGGACATTCCACTAGAGAGCAGGTTGTTGTAGGACTGAAAATGACTATGCTTGAGGTACAGCGATTCAACCAGTTCTGAGTCTACCTAATTGGACTATTGTCTAGCTCACAAGCCTTCTTCTATTCTAGAAGTGGATGAGATACTTTATCAAAAGGTTTGCTAAAATCTCGATAAAACTACATTTATAACATTCCCCTTGTCTACAAGTCCAGTAATCCTATTAAATGTCAAGAATTGCCTCATTCCTGGGATATTGGGATAAAATGAGATAATATGTGTAAAGCCCTTAGCATGGTGCTTGACATATAGTAGGAGCTTAATAAGCACTTATTCCCTTCTCTTCCTTAGTAAATGTGATTAATGCTGCTGAAAGTTCTGGTTGGGTTGATCAAAACAGTGACAAATTAAAAAAAAAATTCTGTGCAAAGGATTCTTGTGTAAGACCATTGCTGTTCAGAAACACCTTATCCTAAGTCCCAGTAAATCCCATCTGAGAATTTGTGATTGGTAGGTTTTAAATACTATTGGTAATGTCAGTGACTTTGATCAGGGGTTCTTAGCCTTTTCTGTGTCATGGACCCCTTTGGCAGTCTAGTAAAATCAGTTTCTCAGAATCATTTTTTAAAAATGTGTAAAATAAAATAAATAGTATTACAAAGAAACAAATCATGTTGAAATACAGTCATTAAAATATTTTTTTAAAAACCTCCCAAATTTATAGACTCCAGGTTAAGAACTTCTTGCTTAGATGAAGCCATTGCCTATCAAATTTACTTGAAGCTTGGGGAAATGGCTATGTTATTGGTTGATAGAATTAAAAGTGGAAAAGGTATTGACAAGGTTGAATAATGGTCCAGATCTAATAAGATGGCACTTAGTAGATAAATGTAAATTCTTATACATGGGCCCCAGAACTCAATTGTACAGGTACAGGATTGGGGAGAAATTGAATAAGCAGCAAAAATCAATGTGAAAAAGAACGGAGATTCTAAATGAACTACAAGCTAACTATATGTAGACAATGTGACCTGGCGGTCCACAAAGCCAGTGGTGATCTTACTAATTTCAAGGGATATTCTTTGTTGTTGATATTCCCATCGCTAATGCAGATTGCACAGAGAGGTATAAGGGAAATAGTATTAAATTTGGAGTCAGAGGATCATGGTTTCAATCTTGGCTCTGCTACTAGAGTACTACTCACTCTACTATATCTGAGTGACCTTAGACAGGTCATTTAAATTCTCTGGGTCTGCTTCATTTTCCTTATTGGAAACAACACAGATAATAATAGCATCTGCCTTTCAAGGTTGTTGTGAGGATTAAATGAGATGATGTATGTTATATATGGTAATAATAATAATAAGGCTAATACTTATGCACACTTTAAGATATAGAGTACTTTATATATGTAAAAGAAGCATATTCAAGAGATATAAAGATACCTATATTTATATATGAAGTACTCTGCAAATCTTAAAGTATAATGTGCATGTTAACAGTTATTATTATGTATCATACATTATATTTAGTATGTTACCTATATATAAAGTACTTTGCAAATCTTAAAATACAACGTGCATTTTAACAGTTATTATGTATCATACATTACATGTAGTATGTTATCTATATATAAAGTACTTTGCAAATCTTAAGATGTTATGTAAATGTTAGTGATCAGAGATAAAAGTAACAATTAGTCATAGTACTTGTAGTAGTAAAATCAGTTTGCTGGTCTAGATGGCCTCTAGGGTACTGTCCAGTTTTAAATGTCATCCTTTAATGCTTTGCCGTATCCTTAGTAAAGGGGCTTTGTGAGTTCCTGTGGACACAAAACATCATTACCTCATGGTCACATTTCTGGTGATAAGCATGTCCTCATCTAGCTAGGCTGCTTCTGGGACCAAAGAAATATAATCTCTTGTTGGGCTCCTACCTGAGTTGTTTCTTTCTTGTTAGGACTTGCCCCTCTCTGGGAAGCAAGGAGTCATGGTGCATAAAGCGGCAAATCTAGAGTCGGAAGAACCGAGTTCAAATGTAGCCTCAGACACTTACTAGTTGTGTGACCCTGGGTGAGTCACTTCACCCTGTTTGCCTCAGTTTCCTCATCTGTCAAATGAGCTAGAGAAGGAAATGGCAAACCACTCTCATATCCAAACAAACTGAAATGGGGTCATGCAGAGTCAAATATGACTGAAAAAACAACTGAACTCATGTCTTCCTCTATATGCCTGACCTTCAGGAACCCAGGATCACTTCCAGTCCATGATGAGGAATTTAATTCAACTGAATTCAGCAAACATTTATTAAGTATTTACCATATATAAGTCATGAGGCTAGGTGCTAAGAACATAAATGCAAAAAAACCTCCAACCCAACCCAAAACAACCTGCAACATCAAAGCAAAATAAAACAAAAAACTCTCCTTCTTATTGACAAGAATCTTACATTCTACTTCAGATGGGGGAGAATGCAACATATATTTAAATAATATAGCACTGTAGACCAGGACTTCTTAAACTTTTTCTACTTGTGCCCTGTTTTTGAGTTTCAGCAGTGTTTATTGGCATTTTGTGGGGTGACTGGCATGTGCAGTGCAAGGTGCCTGTGTTTTGTGTTCAGAACCAAGGCTGTAGTGAAGTTGTATAATGCATCATGGACAAGAGCTGCCAGGAACACCTCAGATTCATTATGTGTCTTATTTTTCATTAATTTATTGTTGTGCATTCAGAAACCTTTTGCTTTTGCTAAATTTTTTGAGACCCTATGGGGTTGTGATTCACAGTTTAAGATGTGATAACTAGGTAATCATCATAATCATCTAGATAATAATAATTTGGATAATATAATAATAAAAATAAAGAAAAAATGTAAAGTCTGAAGCTAGGGAGATGATGGAAAATTTTATTGAGGAGGTATAACCTGAATTCACTCTTTTTTCTTTTTGAGGGGGGGAAGGCAAAGCAATTCAGGTTAAATGACTTGCCCAAGATCACATAGCTGGTTGAGTGTCAAGTGTCTGAAGTTAGATTTGAACTCAGGTTCTCCTGACTTTAAGGCTGGTGCTCTATTCACTGTTTCACCTAGCTGCCCTTGAATTCACTCTTGAAGAAAAAATAGAGAGACTAAAGGAGAGAAATGAGGAAGAAGTACATCCTAAGTCTGAGAGGGCCACAAGAATCTTCAGCAAAAGCTGAACCTAAAGGAGGACCTAAAAGAAACATAGGAATCTAAAGGGGAAAATCTTTAGATGTAAAACAGACCTTCCCCACCTTAGAAAGCGTAAGATGCAGCTTGAATAGCTCAATTGCATATGAAGAGTCCAGCGAGACAAAAAACTGATTTCTAGGGAGTACTTGTACTTTTGTCTCAACCCACTTTATCTGGAACAGATCCCTAAAAGAGTATAGGAATGTAATTGAATTGGGAGTGATCACCTTAAGGCAGGGTAGAGTGCCTTGCTAAAGGAAGGAGGTTTTGAACAAGGTAGGATTTTCTGTACTGGAGAGACTAGACCTCTTCGCTTCCTATCTGGAAGAGACAAGCCTCAAAATAGAGGTTTTGAAGGAATTAGGGAGAAGATGTTTCTGCTCATCCTGAAGAGCACCATAGCACTCTAACTAAAAAGGGGACTATAACAATAGAGCTAAAGAGAGTGCAGTATCATCTAGCTGTCCGGGAAAGAGTTTAGCAGATTAATCTCTTCATCAAAGATACTATATTCTAAGAAGAGATCAACAATGACGTGACCTGCCTGGCCAAGCCAGGTATTAGCAAATCGATTTGTCTGGCACTGTCCAGAAGAGAAACCCATTATCTCCATTCAGTAGATACTACCTTGGGAAGTTTGTCCAGTCCAGGTCAATAGCAGCCCTGAGAGGGTCTATATAGTAGCAGCCAAGTGTCATGCTTAAGTTGATATTCACTCTTCCTTCTGTAGACTCTGGAGGTTTCTGGGTGAGAATGTATGCTTGGTTTCTGCAGTAATACTTTGTACCTATTGTCCTTCTATGTCATTTGAATTATGTCTTTGCTAATTAACTGAATCTTTTATCTGTTAAAGGGAAGCATACTAGTGGGGGGCTTGTGAACTAGCTCACAACCAGAGGTTACTCCTAGAACCCTGAAAATAATAGCATCCACGACTCTGGGGTCCTGTCTGCCAGTGCCAGTGTGAGTTAGGTGAGCCTGGGGGTGGTATTACATAGGCATTGGGGGTGGGGGTAGAGGTTAAATCAATATATATATATATATATATATATATATATATATATATATATATATATATAGGTAAGAGGCAGCATGTTGAGTTCAGGGAAGAGTTTAGCAGGAACATATTTTCCTAAGGGGGAATGTTTTGTAATAAGCCTGGAAAAGTAGGTTGAGAAGGACCTTATGTTCTAAATGAAAGAGTTTTATTTTATCCTAGAGGCAGTAGAGAGCCATGGAAAGTTTTTTGATTAGATTTTTGAGTGAGTGACATGATAAAAACCTATGCCTTAGAAAGATTATTTTGATAGTTCTAATAGGCTTGTATAACATGAACTAAAAGAATAATGATATAGTCTGCAAAAAAGAGGGAAATTTGAAGGAGTGACAGATTTTGAAAGTGGAAGATAGGGTTTGGGGAACCTATTGGATATTTAGGTAGATGATTTAGGGGTTGGAATTCAGGAAAGTGATTAGATAGAGATTTGGGACATATTTGCATCTATCTGATAATCAAACCCACACGAATTGATGAAATCACCAGGGAAGAGGGCAGGGCATGCAGGATGCTATGGAAACTGGAAATGATACCTGGAAAAAGCTTGGGAGTAGGATAAAGAAGTGCATGATAGCTATCTTCAAGTTTTGAAAGCACCATCCTGTGAAGGCGGCATTAGACTGCTTTTTCTTGATTCCAGAAGGTAGAACTAAAGAGGCAGTTTTTTTGCTCCGTTTAAGGAAAAACTCCCTAGATATTAGAACTGACCAGAAATGGAATATTTCACCTTGGGAATGGGGAATTTAGTGAGTTGCCCATCACTGAAGTTCTTTTAGCAATGGCTATCTAATCACATCAGGGGTATTGTAGATGGGATTCCTGTTCATATTTCTGTAGGACTTGAATCCATTCCCCTAATCCCACCTCTAGGGTTTCTTCCTGATCTGTGCATGCACCTCCTCTGAGGCCTCTTCTAGCTTGGAGATTCTGGAATTCTAATTTTCTTACAGGTTGCTTTTTGTTAGTCTTCCCTCCTACTCTACCTCCTTTCCCCCCAGATTTCCTTAAAAATATGTTTTGCCCATTGGATTTGGGGAGTTGATTCTCTTGGTTTTCTTTCTTCCATCCCAATCCCCTCCCACGTAAGAACTTTTTTTCCATCTTCTGGGTCTTGTCCTCTCTCTATCCTGGGTGATTTTCTCACCATTGCAGGATGAATGCATAAAGATGATCTGATTTATGACAGGAGACATGTTTTAAAACAACTGACGAGCTACAAGATGGGAAAAGACAAGGAAGTGCGATTATTATTTTTTTTTTGGTGGAGTTCTGGCAAAGGAAAGCAGTTTTTTCCCCCAAAAGTTGGAATTCATCTTTCTCTCTCAAGTAAACAAATAATAATAAATAAGCTCAGCTGGAAAACGTGGGTGGGGATTTTGCTACAGACTATACCCTAAAATGAGAGCACTTGGAGTGTGTTTTTCCATTGAAATTAGGTTTAAGTGGACTCTCTTAAAAAAAATCATTTTATTTCGATGTGACTAAAAGGAAAGGCCTCCACTGATGACAGTGTTCTGAAATGACATCTGACCATCTCTACTTCTTCTCTCCCTTGACCCCATAAAGATCATGGGAGTGGAGGGAACAGAAAAGGAGACCTCCCGAGGCTGCTTGCTTTGATGATTGAGGGGAAAAAAAAAACACAGGAGAAATAACAGGTAAAAGACAAGAGGAGAGAGGACCAAGGAGGCAAAAGAAAAAATTATACTTGGGATGAGAAAAAGAATATTGTCTCCCTCTCTGATGGTGAGCTGATTCAGACTTTCTGTTAGTAGCACCTGAATCCTAATTCCTTGCTCATGGAAAATTTCTCTTGGTTTGGGAACCTCAATGTGACTGAGTTCAGGGGAATCCCAAGAGTAGTCAACTAACTTGAAAGACCTTTGACTCATTCTTTCCCTGGCCCCTGCCAGGCCAAAGCCTTCTGCAACTTTGCTGTCCCTTGGTTTCCAGTGGGTGCAGACGGTGAAGATTATGTGAGTGGCAGGCACTCTTGTGTAGGCTCCCACAAAATGACAGTGAATGGTTCTAACTGGCAGTGCAAGATAGGAAGATACATGATAGATAGAAAGAACAATTATTAATTGCTTACTAAGTGCTAGAAATACAAATACAAGCAAAGCAGATAGTGTCTGCCCTCAAAGAGCTTATATTCTTGTGTTGGGTTGCATAAAAGGGGGGGAGTAGGTAGAGGGTGGGAATATGAGCAGGAGATTTCAGGATGTGTCATGGAAGCCTGTTTCCTAGCAAGATAAGGCAGAAGGTTCACCCATGAGAGCTGGGGGTGGGGTGGGGGGAGAGAGTCACCATGACATAGAAAGCAGTCATGGCACCCTCTGCCCTGCCCAGATTGCCTGAAGAGTTACTTAACTCAAAGCTACCTTTTAGCTGAGGTTTGTACCCTGTTCCTGGATGGAGGAGGCAGGGAATAATTGAATTACTCGGTCAACTTCTCTCTTGGAAATATGAATCTAGACCTTCTTGGTATGGGCTAGACCCCTGAAACAAAATCATAAACATCAGGAAAACTAAGAACAATCTAACATTTTTCACCCAATGATGAAAAATTAATGTTTTCCCCTATTGATTATGATTACTCAAAGCATCTTTTCTGAGATGTCAGCAGTTTAATAGAGGCAATAAGTCAGGGCTGCCTGTGTTTTCTTTTTCTGCCAGTATTTAGTTAATTAAAGCATGCAAATTAAAACACCTTAATTTATATAATATCAATACCAACGCCTTAAAACATTTGGCATAACTGCTTTGGCACGTCCCTTACATAAACTCTTTAGAGCAGTACTAATAAAAATGAAAAAGGCTGTAAATCAAATTTAATTTATTCATTTTCTGTTTGGTATGAAAGCATATGCCAAAATCAGATTATTTATGAGCGCTTCATAACAATAGGCATTTTTATTGGTTGCAAATGACAAAGGGGGTTTTCAGAGGGTGTGTATATGTGTGGGTTTTAATTTTGAAGGCCTCAAAAATCATCTATTTTTTGTACTCTGGGATCACTCAGAATTACATCTGTGCATTCATATCTCCTGAAAAAAAGGAGATAACACAAAAAGAATCACCTCAAACTTAAAAACATGGCACCAACCCCCCCTCCTGAAACACATGTGAGTATATACATATATGTATCCAAAATGTATCACCTAACATATATGGTGTATTCTATAGTGAGATAAAAGACTGGTGATTTATATCCGATTTCTTAAATATTCCATTAAGAGGATTATCACGCTGAAGCCTCTGATACAGGCAGCGTCGGAAGGGATTTGGTGTACAGCTGCTTTCTTGGAAGCCTTAGAGTTGAAACTACAGCTGTGTGAATGAATAGCCTACACCCCCTTTCACATTTTTCCTCTTTTGCTGATATATCTCTCTTTGTCTGGATGGATCTGGGCCTAACACACACTTCATTTGTTTCTCAAGGCGGGATCAGTGGCTCTTTTCTGAGGTAGATGGTATGGATTTCCTAGTCCTTCCCCCCCTCCCTGCCAAGCTCTCTTCCATTTTTCTCTTCATTTTTTCTTCTTCCCTTCCTACTCCCCTTTTTCCCCCCAATTCCCTTACTCTTTCTTTTTTCTATAACAACACCAACAGGCCCCATGATGATGATGAGAAGGTAATGGTAGGGTGTTGAGATGACGGAAGGAAAGGTTAGGGCAAAGACCATTCATCCTGACTATTGTGTATGAGTCCCTCTCAATCTCTGCTTGAGAAACAGAAGGAAATTCTGAAAAGCAACCATTCAACCACTGTATGTAGGCTTTGTCTGACATCTCTTGGGTTTAACAATTCTCACAGAGAACAATGAGGCAGCAGTAGTGGGAACTCTCAAGCTGAAGGGACCTCAGAAGAAACTGGAGGGTGTGACCAGGCACTCTGGGCTGAGCCACGCCTCTGCCCACAAACCATTTGAATCTGGCAAATCGAGATGATTCTGTGACTAACTTGACACTGTTACTTCCCTGGTATCCGGCCCTTGTAGCTTGAACTCTGGAGCTCACCTCTCCCAAACTTCCTTCTAGATATTGCTTGTTGTTCTTGGTTTGGACCCCCTTTCTGCTCCAGACATTATCTCCTATCTTTAGCCTTTTCCGTTAATGACTCGTCTGTCTGATTCTTAATCTTGGCCTGTTCACACTATGATTTTGATCTCTATTTTTGCAGGAGCTTTTTTTCAGCCCCCTTTCCCTTTGCCCCTTCCCCCCTGCCCCAATCCTGCCCCAGCCCCAACCATATTTCCCAAGCCCCAAGGATTCAGTCAGCCCCAAGGACTACTCTCATTCAAAGCTCTTGACAAGCCCTACCCAGGGGTGAGGCTGGGGGAAACAGTACAGGCTTCTCATTAAAACAAAAACATCTTTTATTTATTATCTTAGTACATTAGCATCAGAAGTTTGGCTGCAGTAAGGGGAAAGGATGAGGAAGTGCCAAATGACGTTCCTTTTTGTGGTCCATCACAGTCATGTGTCCTGTCCTGCCAATGGGATGATGGGAGGGTAGGAGTCTAGGAAAACAAAAACCAAAGGCACTCCAGCAGTCCCTATTTCCTGATAGGAACAATAGTGGTATATCTGGTGACCCATTTCAAACAGTCTCCATTCGTAGTTACTGAGTTCAATTTTCTCCCTTATCTAAGCTAACGATGAATTTTAAAGTTAGGGATAAAGATGAACTTCTTAAGTCCCTTTAGTCTATTTCTTCTGTAGGACATAAAGGGATGACCTAGTAGGGCCTAAAAAGGTTAACAGATAGCCCTAGACACACAAGTTAAGCATGATTCCCTCCTAAAATCCTCACATATGCACTTACCTATGGGTATGTTTTATCCTTCCAGCAGAAAGTATGGACTGTGGTTGTCTTTGACTTCTTATATCCGGTACTTAATGTCTGTGTATGTTAGATCCTTGATAAATGTTTGTTGATAGGCCTAAAGTTAATTAGATGAAATTTAATGGAGCAAAATGTGAAGTCTTACATTTGGGTTAAAAAAATCAAGGTGGGCCTGGCAAGGCAAGCCCCAGTTCCTCTGGAAAAGATGTGGGGGTTTTAATAGACTACAAGTCCATATGAGTCAATAGTGTGATATGACCAGATAACCACAGAGGGCAGTGGATGTCTGTCCCATGACCTACAGGATAATATTCACTTTTTTTGCATTTTTATTAGCATTAATTTAGGACCTACTCTGCTTTATACAGAGGCAGTGGACAGATCTCTAGTCAGAGGACCCGAGTTTGAATCCTGGACTCTGCCATTTTTATCTGTACAACCTTGAACAAGTCATTTCCCTTCTCTAGGCCTCAGTTTTCTTATCTGTTAAATGAGGGAGATAGTTTATATGATCTTTAATGTTCTAAATGTAGGATCTCTATAAAAGGAAAGATGATTTTCTGGCATTGTGAAGGTGGCTTGATTTGATTCCTAGGTGCACATGATAAGGATGAGGTTGTTCAGACCTGAAACTTTAGAAACTCTGTTTTGTGATGTGGTGTAGCGAGAGCAACACCTGCTAATCTGATTGGGATCTGTGGAAGTAAATCCAAAAGGTCTTTGCTGCACAGGCTAATTGTTCTGTAAAAGCAATGAAATCTCCAGGCTTAATTTGTCCAGGGGACTATGGCTTGAACTGTTGACATAGCTTCCTGGACATCTACAGTATAAAAGACCAGTACAAAGGTGGCCAGTGTCCCCCAGGTTTGACAGATTTCCTGCTGCTGATCTGGTCAACAAACTCTTCTAACCAAGTTAACTGCTGTGGCAAATGAGGAAGACTGGAACAATGAACCCAAATGAACCAATGCTGTATCTCTTCTGAATATCTTTTTCATTCTTTTTGGGAGTAAATTTCTTTTGTTCAAAAGTGACATGATCTATGAGTGTCTCATTTTGTTCTGTCTTCAGTCCTCAGTCACTGAAATGGTTTGAGTCAGGCCTAGATTAGAGCACATGGAACTGAGAATTTGTCTTCCTTGTTTTGGTGAAACCATCCGATCTAGGGAATAAACTGGTATTTATGTATACGGGTTCCAAGAGATATACTTGGTGTTCTTAAGACATCATTTAGGATCCTGGGTCTAGATCTGTATGAGATCATCTAATTCAGTCCTCCTACTTTACAGATGAGAAAACTGAGGCCCAGAGATAACAAATGACTTACCGAAAATCACACGGGTAGTGATAGAGCAAGATTTTGAACTTAGGTCTTGTGGCTCCAGTTCAGCTCTCTTTCCAGTGCACTGTGGTTCTAGACAATCAGAATTTTCAAGATCACTTTGGGTTTGAGTCAGAAAACAAGAGAAGAGACTTTTCACCCGGACTTCATAGACAGGTGATGACAGTTTCTCTTCTTTGGTGTTAAAGAGCATAACATTCACGTTCTGTCCAGGACACACGTGAAAGAAGCCTGTGAGGTAAAAGAGTGTCCATCTACCTTGATTCACTTAAGATTTTATATAAAGAAGGAAAAAGAGGAGGAGAAAGAAAAAAATCAAAGCTAAATATCAACCTTTAAACAAGAAAAATTTTGACTAAAAAATCTGGAGTCAAAAATCTTGACTTGAAAGACAGCATGACCATCTTTCTGCCAAGATACAGCTCTGTCAACTTATTACTTCCTAGGCAGGTATCTTGACAAGTGAGCTCTATCAAAGAGGAGGGAAGAGAACAGAGAGAAAGTGGATTGTCCGAGCTCATGCAACAGTTATTATCATTGGACTGGCACTAAGAGTCCTGGTATTATACATACTATTTTAGCCAAGAGATCTCAGTGACTAACGACACCAGACCTTTGGGTTTGTGAGTCCCTTCTATGAGATTCAATTAGCTAATTAGCCAGTGAAGCATTTCTTAAGCTCCTGGTATGTAGCCCTTACTCTTTAGCTTGTCAATGTCCTGAATAGTCCCCTTTCCATATTTTCAGTTTTCTTACATTTTAGTCCCTTCCACGAACCCTGTGGTCCACTTACACTGGCTTACTTGTTATTCCTCAAATGCAGAATTCCATTGCCTGATTTGGTGCGTCTTTACTGGTTGTCCCCATGCTTGGAATGCTTTCTCTTCTTACTTCTGACTCCTACCTCCCCTGGTCTGCTCCCACCTTCGTCTTAAAATCTCTCCCCACCACTTCCTTTCCTCTAAGATTACCTTCCATTTACCTTCTCTATATCTTTATGTTGACGGTTCTTGACATGTTGTTTCCCCCATTAGGATTTGAACTTTTTAAGAGCAGAGACCATGTTTTTGCTTTTCTTTATATTCCTAGTGTTTAGTATAGTCAAATAGTTCCTAGAACTAGTAAATGCTTAATCATTTTTTTTTTGGAGGGCAGTTGGGGTTAAGTGACTTGCCCAAGGTCATACGGCTAGTTGTTTTGTGTTAAGTGTCTGAGGCCGGATTTGAACTCAGGTACTCCTGACTCCAGGGCCGGTGCTCTATTCACTACGCCACCTAGCCACCCCTGTGCGCCACCTAGCCACCCCCCTGCGCCACCTAGCCGCCCCCGTGCTTAATCATTTTAAAAAACTGATATCTGAATTTCACTGGGGGCTTTGCTAGTGAATAGGGATCAAAGACAATAATAAAACAATCTCTGCCATTAGGGAGTCTATGTTTTGTAGGGAAAGGTAATACACACACATGCACATGCATACACAATGTGTATACATATGTAATATAAAAAGTACATACTAGTATGATAAGAGGAAGATTAGGTTCCCTCTCTCTCTCCATTCTCTCTTAGCAGCAAAGTTGAAGCAGTAACAGAGAGCAAAGAGTAGCAACAGAGGTGTTCAGATCATAGCGTCATCGACCTGGAAGGGATCTTAGAAGCCAACATCTTCCTTTTTACAGATGAGAAAATGAAGGCAAACAGAAGTTAAATGGCTTAGTCAGGGTCACACAGGTCACAAAGTCTGAGGCTGGACTTAAATCCAGGTCTTTTTGATTTCAAGATCAGTGCCCTATTCACTACATCATGTTTTTAATGTGTTAACTAGCACCAGGTGATCCTTTTATGAGATGTAAATATTTTTCTTTGATGAAATTTAAGGGAGCATATTCCCTTAGTAGGATAAGTAAAAATTAGGCACTCCTTTTCAGGGATTTAAATAGCAAGGCCCCTCAGACGTTCAGATGAATCCAGTGAAAGAGGACCTTAGCCCTTGAAAAGGAATCAATTTCATGAGGGAAGTTTGGCATTTCTCTTTCTGTTTTCCCCCATAAGCTATATTTCTTTGAAGTATATATACTCAATCAGTAGGAGGCAGTGCATCCAGCATGAAATAGAGATATACACTTCTGACAGACTCATATACAAAGAGAGGTTTCAAGGAGTGGGATATGTGGCAGCAGAGAAGAGAGTAAGTTATGGACTCAACAGAGTTTTCCCTGGCAGTCTAGACTTGGGTTGCAGAGAGGACTCCCTGAAGAGAGAGAAAAAAACCAAAACTTCTAGGACCTATAGTACAAGGAGTTGTGAGATTACTTCACCATATATTTTCTCTACATGTGTGCCTTACTATCATATTACTCTCTCTTTGTGCCCCCTCTTTCTACAGATGTTGTATATAATTTGTGGGAGAATGTGTTTCAGATTTGGAGTGACGTCTTTTGTGTTACTCTTCCTATCATGCCTATACTTACCGTGCCTTCTTACTATTCTACGTAGTAAATGCTTTTACTAAGAACTAATGGTGCCTACTGGCTTACTGTTATGGGAAGAACACTGGTGGGGGCTTGTGAACTATAATTTTAGTAGTAGCCACTTATAAGATATCTCTAGAATTTGAGAGCAGCTGCCACCCTCTGGGTGACCATTCACCTGGGGACTCAACCTGAGTGAGAGTACAAGTTTGGAGAAGTAACCTGGGGGATGCTACAAGCCATTTGGAGCCTGAGGGGATCAGAAAAAGCCTCGTATGTGAAACAGTGCTTGAGTTGAGCCTTGAAGGAAGCCAGGGATTCTAAGAGATAGAGGTGGGGAGGGAATTCATTCTAGGCATGTAAGACAGCTTGTACAAAGCCAGGGAGACAGATGGAATTTAGTGTGTGACAGCAAGGAGGACAGTTTGGCTGAACCGTAGAGTACAGAAGGGGAATAATGTGTGATAAACCTGAAATGGCGAGGTGGAGACTGGCTGTGATTCTTTTTCATAGAATAACAGAATTCTATAATTTTGAAGATGGAATGGAACAGAAAAGTCATCTATACCTTAACCTTTCTCTGAATAGAAATCCTCTGTGCAATATTTCCAACTAGTGGCCAACTAGCCTCCAAGTGAAGATCTCAAGTGATGGAGACCCATTTTTTTTTAAGGTAGCTAATTCATCCTTGATAGGTCTAATTGCTAGGATTAGGGACAGTTAGGTGATATAGTGGATAGCATCCTGGACCTGGAATTGGGAAGACTCCTTTTCCTTAGTTCAAATGTGGCCTCGGATACTAGCTGTGTGACCTTGAGCAAGTCACTTTACCCTCTCTGCCTCAGTTTCCTCCTCTGTAAAATGTGTTGAAGAAGAAAATAGCAAACCACTCCAGTATCTTTGCCAAGAAAACCCCAAATATAGTCTCAAAGAGTTGGACACAACTGAAAAATGACTGAACAACAAAAACTGCTCAAAAGATTTTTCTTATGTTGATCCAAAACATGCTCCCCTGAAACTTACCCTCAGTGCTCTTATCCCTTTTCTTTGGAACCAAGAGAAAATGAATTCAGTTTTGTTTCCTACATGAAAATTCTTTGACTGTTTGAAAACAGCAATCACATCACCCCCTAAGTCTTTTCTTATTTTACATTAAATTATTCTCATTTTCTTCCCATGATCTTCACTGGCATTGTTTCTGAGTCCTCATACGATCCTGGTTGCCGTCTTCTACATGTTCTTTAACCTCTTTAACTTGTCAAAGTTCTTCCTGAAATCTGGAGCCCTGCTTTCCAAATGCTCTATAACAGCTGAGTTCAGGGAGATTATCATCTCCTTTTTTTTGTCTACTATCCTTTTGTTAATGCAGCTTAAGATTCTAAGGTTATTTTTGTCTGCCACATCATGCTGTTGATGCCTTATCCTATAACTGTGCAGTGGATTTTTTGAACCCAAATATAGGAATTTACATTTATATTTAGTAAATTTCATCTTCATAAGTTCAGACCTTCATTCTAGCCTGCTGAGATATTTTGGATTCTCATTCTGTCATCCAGCATATTAACTCTTACTCCCCTCTTTATGCAATTCACATAATTTATAAATGTGCCACCCATGCTTTTATCCGAACCAATGATAAAAAGTATTGAACTAAAAAGTAGCCAAAGTGGAGGCAGTGAGGGACAGCTAGGTGGCATAGGGGTTATAGTGCTGGCTCTCGACCCAGAAGGACCTGAGTTCAAATCCAACCTCAGACATTTGACATGTCCTATCTGTGTGATCCTGGGCAAGTCAATTATCCTCAATTGCCTCAAAAGAAACAAAAACACAAAGTGTAGGCAGTGTGGCATAGTAGAAAGATCACTGAATTCTGGAGTCGGAGAACCAGAATTCAAATCCTACTTCTCTCACTATTGCTGTTCTTGGTTAGTTGATTGTGTCTGACTCTTCACAACCCCATTTAGGGTTTTCTTGGTAGAGATACTAGAGTGGTTTGACATTTCCTTGCCCAGGAATTTTTTTTTTTAATAGATGCGGAAATGTGGCAAACATGGTTAAGTGACTTGCCTAGGGTTACACAACGAATACATGTCTGAGGTAGGATTTGAACTCAAGTCTTCCTGAATACAGACCTGGTGGTCTATCCACTGTGCCACCTAGTGGAAACAGGAAGCCCTGAATTCAAAGCCAGCCTCAGCCACTTACTGGCTATATGGCCCTCAGCAGGCCAATTGATTTCTGTTTGCCTCAGTTTCCTTAAATGCACAATGGGGATAATACTAGAGCTATTGCTTCCCAAGGCTGTTGGGAGTCTCAGATGAGATAATATCTGTAAAGTACTTAGCCCAGTGCCTGGCACACAGTAGGTGCTTTAATAAATGTTTGCTTCCTTCCTTTCTTCAAAGGACAAGTTAAGTCACCCCGGGGAGAAGTTTATCATCTGACAAATGAAAAAAGTTTAAACTAGAGTTTGACTTTGAGTCCCTTTTCCAAATATAAATCTATAACACTATGACAGAAAGTTCTGGCTAGATACCTCCCTCTATGTTGACGTTAATCACTACTCTTTGGGTCTGGTTTTTCAACCACTTACAAATCCGCCTAACTGTAATGTCATTCAATCCACATCTTTTCATCTTGACCACAAGATTATTGTGAAAGACCTGTTAAATGCCTTGCTGAAATACAAGTTCACTGCATTTCCTCCACTCCCTGATTTACCAGTCTGGTAACTCTGTCAAAAAAAAAAAAAAGGGTTTATTAGACTGTAATCTTCATGAGGGATCAGGCTTTAGCTAATATTTGCATCTTTCTCAGCATCTACCAAAGGACTATGCATAGAGTAGATGCTTAATAAACGTTTATTGCATAGCATTACATTTCATTGACTCTTCCAAAGGTGTTAGGGTTGGTCTGGCATGAATTATTCTTTTTTTTTTCCTCCCAGTTTGTATTTTTAATTTTTATTTATTTTTTCCACTTAATAGTATTTATTTTTTCTCAATTACATGTAAAGATAGTTTTCAACATTTGCTTTTACAAGATTTTTGAGTTCCAAAAATTCTTTTTTTCTCTCTCTTCCCTCCCTAAGACAACAAGCAATCTGATATAGGCTATACATGTACAGTCATATTAAACATATTTCCATATTAGTCATGTTGTAAAAGAAAAATAAGAACAAAAGGAAAAAACCACAGGAAAGAAAAAAAGAAAATATGCTTTGATCTGCATTCTGATTTCATAGTTACTTTTCTGGATGTGGAGAATGTTTTCCATCATGAGTTTTTTGAAATTGTCTTAGATCATTGTATTGCTGAGAAGAGTTAAGTCTATCAGAATTGATCACTGTACAATGTTACTATTATTGGGTACAATGTTCTGGTTCTGCTCACTCCACCCAGCATCAGTTCATATAAGTCTTTCCAGATTTTTCTGAAATCTGCCCACTCATCTTTTCTTATAGCACAATAGTATTCCATTATATTCATGTACCACGACTTGTTCAGCCATTCCCCAGTCGATGGGCACCCCCTCAAATTCCAGTTCTTTGCCACCGCAAAAAGAGCCACTATAAATATTTTTGTACATGTGCGTCCTTTTCAATTTTTCATTATCCCTTTGGGATACAGAGGTAGTGGCATTGCTGGTATGACTTAAAGGGTATGATTTATTTTTGAATCCATGTTCTTATTTATCACTCTTTTCTTTTTTTAAGTACACATTTAGTGGTAGACTCTAGAATTTTGTCAGTAATTAAAGGCAAACTTACCAATTTATGGTGTCAAGGATTGATCTTTCTCTTTTTGAAAATCAGATTCATATTGTTTAGGATATAATCTCAAAGCATCTCATTCAAGTTTGAGGGGCCATGCTGCCATATTTTTCTTATTGTTCATACCACCCCTACCTCACTAGATGAGATCTGAGGTGGTGACAGGGTTTTGTTGTTCTTTATACAGGAATTTGGACTGAACTCCAAAGGAGTCATGCAAATTTATTGAATCCTAAACAGAACCAAAATGAAATAGTAATCTCTTCAGTGAACTATGAAACAAGAATTAAAAAAAAAGACACCTTAATACTTAAAGATCTAATTCTAATATAATTTGATTGATATACATTATTTCATTTTCATGTTTCATCAATGCATTTGTAGGTTTGACCTCACTATCCTAGGCTGCTCTATCTCTCCTTCCGGGTTCTAGGGGTACCCTTAGGGATTTAAGTGTCTCTGTTCTACTGCCATTAACTCAAGCACCATTAGCTAAATTGCCCCCACAGTCAGCTAACAGTGACTAGAGCTCCATTTCCATATAACTACTTAACATCAATTAATTTTTACAAAGATACAATAATAACAAAAGTATAGAACATCTTCCCTTAATATCTCTTGGGCACATGCTTGCTCATACTAAGGAAAGGGTTCAATCCTAGCAAAGTTTCCACATAACATTGGTCCCACCAAGTTCACGTCTAGACTTCTGGGTGAGTCCTAGATTCAGTATTGAAGGTCACTCTTAGAGGTCACTTCTTGTTCCTCCAGGCATTGATGTTGAACTAGCTGCAAAACCTGGCTTGGAATCATGGAGGTTTGCTCACCTGACATGAGGTTAGAGCGTCCAGATTATTTTCCTTCACTTAAAAGAAAAGAACAAACATTGCGGCAAAGGATTGAGACTTATTTTCAAGGGGCCACATGCCACTCTTGGGGAGGGAGAAAGCCCAAGGCACTGTCACTCACTGGATATTGCTCTCGGACAATCAAACCAAGAACAGTGATCCATTCAGAGAGCAGACAAGAGAATGGCCTGGGCTTTGGTCCACCAGTTCCTCTGGAAAGTCCCTGTAGTTTCATCTCTACAGCCAATTGAAATAACATTTATAAAAAAGTGCTTAGCATGGTACAAGGCATATAGTAGGCACTATAAAAATGCTTATTTCCTCCCTCCTTCCCTCCCTCCCTTCCTTCATTCCTTCCTTCCTTCCTTCCTTCCTTCCTTCCTCCCTCCCTCCCTCCTTTCATTCCTTCCTTCCTTTTGGAGAATTTGTATCAGCACAATAATCCCTTCTTCAAATGCCTCAGTTCCATTACACATTTAACTAATAGATGTGAAACTCTTTGTAAACCTTAAAAGGCTATATAAATTCTACCTATTATTATCTCATCACTTACTTCATAATTACCTTCCAATAATCCCACCATAATACCTTCCCTAATTTTAAAAAAGTGATAAACAGTTGAGGAAAAACTATCGGACACAGTGACCTTTCTGTACCCATGGACTATCACCTCTAATGAGTGGAAGAAAGGATGCCTCCAATTCCTTAAAAGACTGAAACAGAACAAACCCATGATGTCAAAGTGGGAACAAAATCAGACTTGGATTGATATTTTACTTGGTGTACACCTTTGTTCTGGGCCAACGAGTGCTTTTGGATTTTAGATCTCAATTTTATTTGGGAGAGGTGGGAAGTGTCCTTTATAGAACTTGCCTCTCAGTTTTAGGGCATTCCTGAGGCTGTAGTGGTTGTTATTCATTCTTAAACCAAAGCCTGTCAAGTCTGAGAGGAGAGGGGAGTGGCTTCACAAGGGAGAGAAGGACTTCAATTTCCAGGTGGTGTCAGTGTGGCTGAGTCACCAGGGCCACAGACTTCAAGTGGGCCCCTGTGTTTTCTTGCTCTTTTTCTGGGAGGAGGGAGATGGAGAAAGGAGAAGGGGAGCCCCTAGGGAGAGGGCATAACTACACTGGGAGGGGAGTAAGGCAGACCAGGCTAAGAGAAAGACTGAGGGGGCAAAGGAGTAAAAGGAGATTGGGGAGGAGGAGGAGGAGGAGGAGGTAGTAAAAAGTATCTTCTTTCATCGTGGCCCTCTGCTGCTTTTCCCAATCTGTCTCCCCCTTCTCCCAGACCCAGCCCTCGCCTCTTTCCTTTCCTGCTCCTCTTCTTCTTTCTCCCCCTCGGGGAGATGTGCGGGCCTTCTGAGCTGGGATTGCCCCCCTTGGCAGCAGACAAAAGGCCATTGCTGAGTTGTACAGAAAATGTTTCACTTTGCCAGAGGGCCCTGGGTAAATGCCGGGCAAGACACACCTCCCACTCCTAGGGGTTGCCTCGGACCAATCCGGGCTGAGCCTGGGAGCCTCAGCATCCTGGGCCTGTCAGTCACTGGGAACTCTCAGTGAAAGGGGCCCCTTGTCAACTTCCCCTGCCTTTGAAGTGACTGGGATGGAGGTGCTCAATTAAAAGCCCATCAGTCTGTAAGTAAATCAACGCCTATCAGCCTTGTCACATCAAACAAACGATTATTACCCCAGCCCGCCCACCCCATTAATCTGGCTGTTCCTTCTTGACAGCTCAGGGTCAGGGCACCGTAAATCCTGTCCTGGATCACAGCCACCTGGATCAGGATTAAAGCAACCCAACGGCAATCTCTGAAAGAGGGAGAGAAAGAGAGAGTGAGGAAGAGAGAACAGGGGAAACAGAGATGGTGACAGAGAGAACAGGCAGTGAAAAAACTCAGGGAGAGACTGGGACAAATCTCAGAGAGGTAAAAAGTGCCGGGTCTGAAAGACAAGAACTGAACCTTGCTCCAGACTTTGAGATGAGCTGAGTGGCCATGGGCAAGGTATTTGAATTTCCTGGAGCTGCAGCATCTTTATTTATAAAATGGAGATAATAGTACTTGTAGTAGGGAGGTATAATTACTGAAGAGCTTTGAGTTTGGAGTCAAAAGATCTGAGTTCAAATTCTGACTCCACTGTTTACTACATGTCTAAAATTAAGAGATTGGCTTAGAATCTTCTCTAAGAGTTCCAACTCTTGATCCTACAACTTTTTAAAATTCTGTGAACCTCCCTCATGAAGTAGTTAAAAGGAAGTGCTTTGTAAACCTTAAAACACCATAGAAATGTGTGGAATTATTAGAAAATGAACTTTTGTTTTTTCCCTCCAGTAAAAAAAAAAAAATGAGAGGTCAAGTTCAGCTACTTGACTGAGTTTGTTCTACAAGTAACACTTTGTTCTAGGGCATTTCTTCCAAGCTTTGGGGATTTGTAGGTTCTTCCTGCCCCTGAGATCTGGCTTTTCCCTTTGCAGGGCAGAAAGGGTTGGTGAGGGGTGTGAGGGAAGCAGTACCCTGGATTCAAAGCATGGGCAGGGAGGAGGAGCAGAAATGGGGGAGGAGAGAGGTCAAGTATCCCTATCTGGAAGAACAAGGCATGCTTTTTAAGGGAAAGGAAAGGCAGTCTTTGCCCAAAGAATTATGTATGACCTGACACCAGAAGAGCCCCAAGGCCTAACCCTAACTTGTGATTTTCCATGTTAAGAAAGGGCCATCACATGCCTTCCCTTTTTCTAAAAGTAGAGGTGGCTTAAGCCTGAGAGCAACAAACTTTTAATACCCCCCCTCCCCAATACCAAGAGATGGAGTAGAGAAAAGGAGGCATCAGAAAATCTCTTTCACTATTGTCTACAATTTTTCTCTTATCCTAAGGTTCTAATAAATTTTGATCTGGAAAGAGAGAAAATTCTTGAAGATAATCAATTTATAAATAGCTTTTCCTCTTCTACTCCCCTATTGCCCCCACTTTCCCCTTTTGGTTAGCCAAGGAATGGGTAGGCAAATGCAAAATGCCCCATAGAAAGTATCCCAAGGTCACATCCTGAAGAGGTTAGGAGCCATTCTCTCCCCTCCCCCCTCCCCTACACACACACACACACACACACACACACACACACAACTTTCACTTACCTTTGCACCTTTGTTGTCTTCCTCCATCCTGCTGTGGAAGACCTAGTCCAACAATACCAATCCATTTATATGAACTGAAGCAAAGTAAAGTAAGCAGAAGCCGGAGAACAATTCACATGATTGCCTCAATAATGCAAAAGAAAACAGTACTGCAAGACTTCAGACCTGTGATCTACACACTCCACAATTGTGGCTTCAGATGACTGACAAAGAAGTTCACCTCCTGCTTCTTGTCAAAGCGGTGGTGGGTTATAGGAATGGAACGTGGTGCACGTTGTCAGACATGGCCATTGTGTTGATTTGTTTGAATTATTTCTTTGTTACAAAGGGACGGTTCTATTAGGGGGTGGGTCACTGGGAGATAATAATTTTAAGAAAGAACATCAACTTTTTTTTTTTAAAGAAAAAGAAGCTCATGAAGACCCCCCAAACCTACTTATTCTCTCATGCTACACACTGTAGTGGCCAGACCATAGCTTTGGTCTTGGAGTTCGGAGGCAGGAGGTGGTACCCTGGCATGAACATTTATTAGCTGGATGACCTCGGTCAAGTCCCTTACTGGCTCTGTGCTTTCATTTGTCTGAGTGCCAGCTGGAGCTCATGAGTGAGGCTAAGGCCCTCCTGTCTCAAGCACTGACAGCTTTAGGCTCTGGGAACCTTGATAAAGCTTGAACCTATACTGTCTCCTCCCTTCAGTGCATGCATGAAGCTCTCCCTCCCCACTTAGGACATGGTGCATGGGAACCAGTTGCCCCAAGGCTTTTGAATTTTTGCAGCTGCTTTCTTCCCTACACCATGGCACACAGTTGTTCAGGTTCATAGTTTAGGGGTACCTCTGTTGGTCTTAGGTACCTCTGGGTGATTGTGAGCTCATGTGTACCACACAAGACATGCTTTCTCTGTCTGTCTCTGTCTCTCCTTCCTTCCCTCCCTCCCTCTCTCTCTCTCTCCCTCCCCTTCTCCTCTCCCCACCCTCCACCCCCTGTCTCTCCACCCCCTCTCTCTCTTTTCTCTCTTCTTTCTTCTTTCTCTCCCTTTTTTCTCTCTCTTCTCCCTCTCTCTTTTCTCTCTCTCCTCTCTCCCTCTCTCTTCTCCCTCTCTCCCTCTCTCTCTCTTTCTCCCTCCCTCCCCCCTCACTCTCTCTCTCTCTCTCTCTCTCTCTCTCTCTCTCTCTCCTCTCTCCCTCTCTCTCTTCTCCCTCTCTTTCTCTGTGTGTGACTCTTTCTATGTCTCTGTTTCTTTGTTTCCCTGTTTATCTCTCTGTCTTTATCTCTGTTTCTCTCTGTGTCTATCTCTCCCGTCACTGCAGCCTGTGCTAGACAAATATTTCTCCCATTCATTTCAAGGGAAAATTCCTTCTTCCTTTCTCAGGCTGTGCATGCAATAGCAAAGCTGACTCAGTATGAATGACCATTAAGATTTATATAAGCATTTAGATAATACACAAATGAAAGTGAAATGTTACAGAAACCCAATATGCCCCTTCCCCCAATATTCCAGTTTCTTTGTTTAGCAGCTGAGGAGCACAAGGGAAAAAGCAAGAATTTGAGAAGGTTGACTGATGGCAGGAGAAACGACTTCTCTCTGGGTAGACAGAGAAAGGGTTAGGAAGGAGTGGTTATTTAGGTTGAGGCCCTGAGGGCCTCAGACCATCTTCTCTGGCTTGGTTCTGGTTAGTAAAGTAGGTTAAGTCCCATTCTGAGTTCACAATCTGACCACTTTCAATGTCTCCTGCTCCTGGACGTTCCAGACCCATAGTATCCCACCTCTGCAAAGAAGGGAAGGAGGTTCATTTTCTCAACTCCTTCTTGGGGCCAAGATAGGTCATTATAATTATACAGAATGTTTTCTGTTACTGTTCTTTCATCTAACTTTTTTTTTTGTCATTATGAATGCTGCTCTCTCCTGTTACTTTTGTCTTGCGTCAGTTTTTAAAACTTCCCGTGCTTCTCTAAATTCTCCCTATTTGTAATTTCTTACCTTGTAATAATATTCTGTTACATTCAGGTACCACAAATTTGTTTAGCTATTCTCTGATCAATGGATACCTACTTACTCCCACTTCTCTGCTACCACAAGAAAATGTATCCACATATATCTTAGCATGAGCAAGACCTTTCTTTTTGTCTTTGACTTAATCAGGGTATATGACTTAGCAACAGAATTTCTGGGTCAAAGTATATAGCATTTTTGTTGATTGAAGTAAGGTAATTAAATTAGAAAGACCAGAATTTAAATATACTTTGAAGGACCAAACAAATTTTTTACTCAATCGATATATCTGATCTTTCTAGTTTAATCACCCTACTATGTGTTAGGTACTATGTTAGTCACTGAGGATTGTTGTTGTGAATCAATTTTCAGTCATGTCTGACTCTTTGTGACCCCATTTGGGGCTTTATTTATTTATTTTTTTGGAGGGGAGAGGGCAGGGCAATTGGGATTTAGTGACTTGCCCAAGGTTACATGGTTAGTAAATGTTAAGTGTCTGAGGCCAGATTTGAACTCAAATCCTTTTGATTCCAGGGCTGGTGCTCTATTTACTGTGCCACCTAGCTGCCCCCTCACTGAGCCACTTAGACGCCCTCAATTTGGGGTTTTCTTGGTGAAGATACTGGAGGGGTTTGCCATTTCCTTCTCCAGCTCATTTTACAGATGAGGAAGCTGAGGTTAAACAGGGTTAAGTGATTTGCCCAGGGTCACACAGTAAGTGTCTGAAGCCAGATTTGAACTTAGGAAGAGTTCCTGACTCCAGGCCTGGCCCTCTGTCCAAACAACGACAATGGAAAGAGCCCTAGATTTGGAGTCGGGCTGCTTGAGTCTAAATTCTGACTTTGCAGCTTTCTGACTGCGATCTTAAGCAATTCTCACCCCATCTCTAGGCCACCTGTAAAGTGAGAGAGCTGAATTAGAGGCTCCATCTTGAAGACCTTTGTGGTTCTAAGTCCTGTGCTCTCCAGTCGTTTTGCTCAAGGGGAGGGGAGGTTAAGAACACCCCAACTAGATGGGATATATGGTAGAATAGAAGGATATGAGGGCTAAGAAGAGGCCCAGATAGAAGGAATTCCAAGAACACTGGAGGAAGACTGACGGGAACCTTCATGGGGGAGGTAGCATTTGCGCTAGGCTTTAAGCAGGAAGAGGATTTTAATAGTGGGAGATGCTTCTGCAAATACGCAGGATGGGAGAAGGCAAAGCAAGATTGGGTAGTGTATGTCCAATTTAGAGGCAACATGGAGTGTGTGAAGAGGAGCAATATGGTGAAAATAAGGCTAGAAGGGTAGATTAGAGCCAGATTTTGAAGGTCTTTAAATGCCAGATTGAGTAGTTTATGTTTTATCTTAAACGTAACAAAACAGTTTATTTTTGTGTGAGCTCCAGCTCTTTATATGCATGCCCTAGGTAGACATAAATGTTTGGGGAATGAATGAATGATTGACAGTCAATCTCAAGAAGAAGATGGAGGCATATCAGCCTTCACCAGGGAAATTCACACACAGCTCAAGATCTTCATCAGAGATATGGAGCTTAACGCTTTCACTGGATTCAGCCACCCTTTCGCACATTGACAGATGATATACTGATATGCGAAGAAACAGAAAACTGGTTTGGGGAGACTAGCAGGTCGGGGGGGGGGGATGAGCTGACAGAGTGGCATTAACACGCTATCAAACCCCCAATCAAGTTGAAGGTCTACGGAGTAATGGCCTTGCACAACTTCCTACATATTGCTTATCTGGCCTCTGTGCTAGTAGTGTCTTTGCCCCTATTTCTCCCTGCTCTCATTCTGCACACACTCTTATCTTCTAAAGCCAGTCTTCCCCAAATACTTCTTTCCTTGTGTTCCTTTGTGTTAGATTTCTCAGAAATGTCCAGTGCATTCTTACCAGGTTTGTCTGTAGTCCTTTGTCAGATTTTGGAAGCTTTCATAATTGGACTAACCTTACCATTCAAATTTCTTCTCCTCTATTTCCCAATATACATCTTTTGTTCTATTCTGGGCAGTTTTATTGATATACTGCTATTGATAGGGCAGCTGGGTGGTATAGTGTGTGTCTTACAGGGCTTGTAATCAAGAAGATGTATCTTCATGAGTTCAAATCTCGCCTCACACACTTATTAGCTGTGTGACCCTGGACGAGTCATTTAACCCTGTTTAACCTGTTGCCCCATACGAAAGATGAGCTGGAGAAGGATTTGGCAAACCACTCCAGTATCTTTGCCAAGAAAACTCTCAAAGAGGTCATGAAGAGTCTGACACAACTGAAAAAATGATTAAAACGCAATTCATTTCTGCCTATCTAAACCCAACTCACCGCGAGAGCCAGCTCAAGGCTCTACTCCTCCATGAAGTCTGCCTTCCTTGAGTCCGTGGGTAGCACTAGTGCCATAGAGCCAAGAAGCAGATTGTGAGCACACCGTCCTCATATACCCTTACGAAGGTGGAAGTCTAGGGGCAGCGAGGTGTTGAGGTGAATAGAGCACCGGCCCTGGCGTCAGGAGGACCTGAGTTCAAATCCGACCTCAGACACTTGACACACTTACTAGCTGTGTGACCTTGGGTATCACTTAACCCCAATTGCCTTGCCGTCCTCCCCTCGAAAGAAAAAAGAAAGATAAAAGGCTTGCAATGAATGTGAAAGCTGGAGTCTACCTGATGCAGAGCAGACTTACCTGGCTTTAACCAACTGCTTTGGACTTATTTCCTGCCACACCCATTTGCTTTGGCATTCACTATAAATATAGGACAGTCTCTTGTTTTCTGTCTCTCAGATCAGATCAATTAGTCACTCGTCAACAGGCATTTAGTAAGTGCTTACTATATGCCAGGCACTTTGCTAAGCACTGGGGAGAGATTATACCTTGGACCATACCTTTTTCTCCTTTGATGGGTCTTCTCTAGGGCCCAGATAATTTCCTTTAATTACTACTTTGGTTGGGTCCCATTTCCCCTTAGGGGTAGGGATTTGACTCTAGTGGAGTGTTGGAAACATAATAAATAGAGCATGTCTGAATATGTCTCTCTCTCAGATAGACCACATCCCTAAATGAGATCCCTTTGAAAGAGAGAAAAACATAGAGAAATGGACAGAAGAATAATCCCAATTATAGGATTTTTGGATCTTAAGTCAGATTTGGAGGAAGGTATGGTATATATTTATCCCTGTTCAGTGCTTAACTGAGTGATTGGTACAGGTATGAGACTGGTTTCTGTCTCAGGTGTCATAGCCAGCCTCTTGCATAGTTCTATCCGTATCAGCTGTTTTTTTGGAGTTGATGTCAGATGGCAAGACGAAACCATAGGCTGAGGTGGTCCCAGTCGGCAGCCCATCGATGTGCTTTGCTGGACTGGGCACATGCCGAGGTTGGATAACACAAGTGTGGGCAATGTGTGGGCAGAAGAAATACTCCAACGACAGATCTTGATTTTTTGGGAGCAGAGACATCAGGTAGAACCGGCTGTAGTGATTAGAAATCAGTTCACCTAGTTCAAACTTGGAAGGTCTTTGCCTGGAGGATAAGCAGAAGAAAGAAATCCTTCAGGAAAATGAAGATAACTAATAGCCAGCAGTCAGAGGCTGAGCAGACCCAGGAGAGAGGGCTGGTGATTTTGCTTTCACCTTCATTGTTATATTTGAATATTCACTAGATTTGAAGTCAGAAGACCTGGAGTCTAACATGGTCTCTGCTTCTTGCTTCCTGTGTGACCTCAATAATTTGCTTACCCTCTCTGTTTCCTCATCTGTGACAGAAGAGGAGAGGGGAGATTGCCCCTGGATCAATGAGGTAAACTCAGATGGGAATGGGAGACACTAAACTACACATAAAGATCTTTGAGGACCATTTATTCACGTGGTTCTAAACTGTAATATTACCTAAGGTTTATTGCATTTTTATTGTATTTTGTTAAATATTGCCAATTACATTTAATCTTGTTAGGGCTGCCCTCTGGATTCTTGTGGGTCACATGTTAACCCCTTTGCCCTAGGTCATTTCTAAATGTTCCTTCTCGAGGATCCTACGATCCTTGAAGTAAGTAATAGTCAGGAATGTGCTGGTAAATGTTTAACAAGGGGCTCTCTTAAAAAAAAAAGTACCCACTAACACATTTTTAAGTTTAGTCTATATTATTGCTTCCTCTATCACTTTCTTAATTCTAGAGAATCAATCATCAAGTCCTAATTTTTAGGTTCATTGATTTCCAAGGTGAATCATGTCACCTTGGACATGATTCCATGTGAATCATGGAAGGTGAAAATGTCCACACTGAAAATTTAACAATCAGCTCTGGTTCTTTCCAGATAGTAGAAGCTAGTTGTAGCACACCCCTGGATAACATCTTCTAACATCTTTTCTTCCTTCTTTCTGTTAATACAAAGCAAAAAGACACAACAAACCCCTGGTACCTTGCTGGTTTACAAAATTAGGCATATTGAGGTTCAAGTCATGTTGTTGGTATTTAAACAGCCTCGTCCACTGGTAAAATGGGCAGTCATCTGTCCATATGAGTTATGTAGGAAAGCAGGTGTGGTGCAGCGGAAAGACTATTGGAGTCAGAAGACCTAGGTTCAAATCTTCACTGCTGGTTATAACTTGTTGACTTGGAAAAGTTTCTGGGCCTTGGTTTCTTCATCTGTAAAAAGGACTTTGACTAGACCTTTTGGGTGCCTTCCAGCTCCTAATCTCTGATTCTCTGATCAGTGCCACTGAAAAGCCCCCTTTACCTCAGATACAGGGGTGTGCCCAAGCCAGCTGGAACTGCCTCTTGACTGGGGATTTTAACATTTTCAGTATGAGCATTTATACCTTGGAAATTAGCGGTTGCTGCAAATCAAGACTTGACTTATTGTTTTGCTAATTGTCTGTCTAGTCTTAAGACAATTTCTTACTTCCTCTCTCTGTTTCTGTTTACTTTTCTGTGATAGGGGAGCAAAGGAGCTAGGTAGGGGCCTGAAGAAAAATGAATGAGGAAAACGTGAATAATGCAGATTTAAAATAATTCGGTTTAGTAGCAATTTAAAAGTGCGACATACATGCATTCTGCCCCTCCAGTCAGTTGTTAAACGTTTGCCAGTACCCCCTTGCTCAAATATTTGTTCTACTACAATTTCTTGGTGTCTGAAATATCTGCATCACTAATTTCTTCTTTTTGTCCTTGTTAATAGTATTTTATTGTTCAGATTATATGTGAAGACAATTTTTAACATTCATTTTTATAAAATTTTGAGTTCTAAAATTTTCTCTCTCTCCTCCCCTCTTCCTAAAACAGTAAGCAATTTGATATAGACTATATATGACATCACTAATTTCTTAAGCCCAGTCTGATGCAGTAGAAAGACTTGCCCCTTAGAAGTGCTGGCTTTCAGGTGGCTAGGTGGTGCAGTGAATAGAGCACGGGCCCTGGAGTCAGGAGTACCTGAGTTCAAATCTGGCCTCAGACACTTAATACAAAAACTAGCCGTGTGACCTTGGGCAAGGTGCTTAACCCCAACTGCCCTCCAAAAAGCAAAAAAAAAAAGAAGTGCTTGCTTCGATTCAGAAAACCCTTTTCTAGTTCTGGCTCTGACAGCATCTGTCTTATTTGACAGTGGGAGAGTCATGTGATCTCTCTGACTCTCAGTTTTCCCATCCATGAAATGGAAATAATACTTTTCCCTACTTTTGCTAAAGAATCAAATGAGATCCTTATGTAATATCCCATGTGCCCAGGAAAAATGCACATGTCAGTTTAAGGGGGATTCACTCAACCTTTCTCAGATATAAACACCTGAGCTGGATTCTAGAGCCTGTGATGAGTTAATCTGATTAGCCAATCACCTGGGAGGGCCCTGAAGGGACAATCTAAGAATGGGCACCAAGCACGAGGTTGGGATGGGAAAGGGTAGCTGAAGGAAAGCTTGGGAGGGTTGAAAGGCACTGAAGGCAATCTTAGGATGGTAGACTTTATCTGCTTCTCACTTTGGTCCTGGGCTAGCCTTGCCCATGTTCAGAAAATATGTTGTTGCTGTAAATCACTATATAAATGTCAGCTGTTATTTTTATCATCTGTAGTGTGTTTCTTATCCTGACACAAATGCTATGACATAGTTAGCACGTGACTGTTCCCTATTGGAATGAAAATTGTCAGTACAAGTTGAGACCCATTAGCCCTATTTGGGTGAGGGCAATTTGAAAAACAGATGGCTCTTAGCAATCCTCAGGGAACAGCGTCTCCACTCTTGCTGCTACACAGATTCCTCTCTGAGTCCTTACAGTTCCCATGATTCCGTCACTCTTGTCTAACCAATCTGTTGTTGCTCTTGGTCAGCTCTTGATGGTATGTTACACCAGGGTTTCCTTTTGTCTATCATAGAATGAATTCCAGACACAGTCCCAAGCTTGGACTTAACCCTCAACTCTACTCTCTCCTTGGCACCTCACACTCATGTTCCCTGTTGCCTTTCAAACAATTTTTTTTTTCATGATTGGACTAATAAGTCAGTTAACTAGTCTCATTAAGCTCCTACTATGTGTTAGGTGTTGTGCAAAGTTCTGGGGTCTAGAACTCAGAGTTGAGATTCTTTGCACTTAACCAGCAGCAGGGGCTAGACCAGGCCATAGCAAATAAAAGTCATACTCCTGTAACCTTATACCATCTGGGTGCAGCCTATAATTGTGATTTTGGCATTAACAATAATAAAAAAAAAATCCATCCAGACTATCATCCTATCTGGAAACATATCCTCCAGACTGACCTCCAGAGACTCGATGGCGTAGATGGGGAGAGGACAAGGAGAAGATGAGGAAAAGCTTCCTGTAGGAAGGGGGACTTGGAACTGTATACCAATGTACTTCATTTAAATCTGTGCCTATGGATGCTGTGTGGATTTGTGGAAGAGTGAATCCCAGGTTTATGGGGGGTGTGGGGGTTTTGTAATTATTGTTCTTAATATGTCACTGTTAAAGATAAGTGAATAGGGATGGAGGGATAGGTAGCAAAGTAGAGAGAGCTAGGCCTGGAGACAGGAAGACCTGAATTCAAATTTTCAGCCTTAGTTACTTACTAGCTGTGTGACTTTGGGCAAGCCATTTAACCACTGCTTCAATTTCCTTGATTGTAAAGTGGGGATTTTGGTACCTACCTCCTGAGTTGTTGATATGATATTTGTAAAGCACTATATAATATTTGTAAAGCATTTATAAAGCACTTAGCACAGTGCCTGGCACATAGTAGGTCCTATCTGAATATTGTTACTATGATTATTAGGTTGGGACATCGGAGATATAATTTTCAGAGTGTGGACCCACAGAATACCATTAAACATGGGACAGCAGCTGCTCTTTGGGGGATCCAGCTCATAAATAGGAGTTATCCCAGATTGGGGTTGCTACAAGTAAGGTAGCTGCCCTTCAGGAAATTCAACCCAAAACTTGCCAGTAAAAGTGAGAATAGGGCAGGTAGCTCAATAGGGAGTGAGATATATATTCATATATTATATATAGAAATAGAGCATGAAAAGTACATGAAATATGTGTATGTATATATTTATGTATGTATATGTATATACATATATATTTCAACTAAAATTGCTTTTCCCAAAAGTTTGTTCTTCAGTTGTATCCAATTCTTAATACCCCATTTAGGATTTTCTTGGCAAAGAGACTGGACTGGTTTGCCATTTCCTTCTCCAGTTCATTTTACAGATGAGGAAACAGAGGCGAACAGGGTAAAGTGACTTATTCAGGGTCACTCTGCTAGTAAGTATCTGAGGCTGGATTTGAACTCAATAAGATGAGTCTTCCTGACTCCAGGCCCAGTGCTCTACCCACTTCACCACCCAATTGTCAAATTTAATTAATTAGTTGCCTTGTCTTAGTTCTCATGCTTTTTGTACTCTCTAGTATTTGATGCTGTTGACTACCTTCTCATCCTGGATCCTCTTTCCACTTGGTGTTCGTGATTTTTCTCTGCTTGGTTCTCTTCCTATCTGATTCCTTCTTGGTCTCTTTTGTTGGCTTTTCCTCCACATCGCTGCCACTCAGGTGTATTACCCTGGGTTCTCTTTTCTTTTCTTTTCTTTTTATACTTTCTTACATGGTAATCTCATTAGATCCCACGGGTTCAATTATCATCTCTATATGGATGGTTTCCAGAACTACTTATCCAGTCATAGACTCTCTCTTGAGCTCAAGTCCCATGTCACCAGTTGCCCGTTGGTCACCAAATATCACCTACTGGAAGTTTTGAACTGGATGTCCTACAGGCTCATCAAACTCAATACGTCCAAACTAGAACTTGTCTTCCTCCCAATCTTCCCCTTTCTAAACTTCCTTATTATTGCCAAGGGTGCTGCACAGCCTCACAACTTCAGTGTCATCCTTGACTCCATTCTCTCTTATCTCCACAAATCCGTTCAGTTTCCAAATTCTGTAATTTCTTTCTCTAAACACCTCTCACGTGTGTCCCCTTTTTTACATTCACTCAGTCACCACCCTGGTTCAAACCCTCATCATCTCTACTGGACTAATAGTTCTCTAATTGGTCTCCTGCCTCGTGTCTCTCCTTATACCAGTTCATCTTCCATGTAGCTTCTGAAGAAATGTTCCTAAAGCATTGGTCTGATTATGCTATTTCCCCTACTCAATAAATAACAGCGGCTTCCAGTATCCAACATAAAGTCTTTTGTTTTGCATTTAAACTCTTTTATGGCCTGTTCCCATCCTTCCAACATTGTTCAATTTTATATTCTACTCCTTTCCAGGAACTCTACAATCAAGCCATGTTGGCCTACATCCTACCTCAAATAACACACCTCAGCTCTCATCTCTGTGTCTTTTTACTGGTTGTTCCTTATGTCTAGAATGCTCCCCTTCCTATCCTCTGACTCTTAGAATCTCTGACATTTTTAAAGATTCAGTTCAATGGGGCGGCTAGGTGGCACAATAGAGCACTAGCCCTGGAGTTGGGAGGACTTGAGTTCAAATCCTGCCTCCGACACTTAACACTTACTAGCCATGTAACCTTGGGCAAGTCAGTTAACTCCAATTGCCCTGCATTTCCCCTTCAAAAAGCAATAAATAAATGAAGATTCAGTTCAAGTAATACCTCCTCCAAAAGGCATTTCTTAGTTCCCCCCAGCTGCTAATGACATCACATCGACTTTTTATTTATCTTGTATGTTATGAATCATGTATGCATATTTCTCCATTAGAATGTAGGCTCCTTGAGGGCAGGGGCTATTTCTGCTTTTTTTATGTGTTCCCAGAATTTAGCACTGTGTCTGGCTCATAGCAAATACTTGTTGACTGATTGACATCATTAATCATAGATATGCCACAGCTTAGCCATTATACAAGATTCATTCACTCATTCATTGAACAAATGCTGTGTACAAAGCACCATGATGAATGCTACTAGATGTGGAGGAAAATACTTTCAGCCTTCTGTCTGATATCCACACATAGCCTTTCTCTGTGTATTGCTACACTTTTCTATAACACTTAGCTACTCTATTTCCTATTAGAGGGGAAACATCTTTCATAGCTTTTACTTTTCATTTATTTATTTTTAAATACTTTTCCCTTTTGCAAACTTATTTTGAGATACTTATGGAACAGCCTGCCCCAGGGGAACAAAAAGGGTTGGGATGTCAGAGACCAGGAAGCCAATCTATGACCAAGGTTTAGAGGGTTATTCAGGGCTCACACTGATAAAATCCCAGATTTACATACTTCAGTTGCCCCTGGGGCTGGCAGAGAAGGATCTGGCCAAGTACAGTGCCCACATGCATTTTTCTCCCAGTTTGGAGTTTAAGTCTTTGCTTGAACTTTCCAGGGGTTCAGGTTCTTTTTAATCTTGTTGAATTACATCTTGGTTCAAACACAAGAAGCTTAGGCAAACTGTCTTGGACATGAAATGACTCTTACAAAACTAGGATTTGATGAGTCGAGTTTAAATGAATCAGAAACATATGGGTTTTATTTTCTTTGAAATCTACAATGGGTTTTAAAATTAAGGGGGAAATAGCTTAGGGTGATATGTGTTTGGGGGTTAGCCAGATCCAAGGTGTTGGAAAAAACAGTTCAAGATGCTGGGGCACAGGTCAGCTTATCCTGCCTTTAAACAAAATGGTATCTCACCTTTCAAGATAGATTGTGTTTGACAGTGGTAGCAGTGAATGTATGATATCACAACCCTAAGGGGAACTGGAAGTCACCTCAACTCCCAGAGCATCAGTTCCATCATCTATAAATTAAGGGAGCTGAACTCAAACAAGAGGAGTCCCCTTCCTGCTGATTCCTGTATAAAGAGATAATAGCTCACATTTCTTTGGTCCCTTAATACATACACAATGTTTTCTTTATAAGTATTTTTATCCATTTTTTGCAGATGAGTAAACTGAGGTTCATGGAGAAAAAGGGTTTTGATTCCTGTACCAGCAGCTCTCTTTGCATTACCCCACAATGCTTCACCCACCTATGCCAATGCTCTAGCTCTCTCCTCCTATGTTTCCATGTCATAGCAGTAAAGATGGTAATGAGGCAAATTATCTATTATGTAGGCATTTCTAAAGATCTGGAAATGATTTTGGTGGGGATGCTCCTTCCCTTGTCTTCTCTATACCCTATTAGTCAATTGTTTATGAGCTTCTGTGGACAAAAGAATGAATCCCCTGGAGATTAATCTTCTGCTCACTAATTTGAAATATGGCTTAAAACGTGAAAGGTGCTGTAGGACTGGAGTATGGGAAATGTCCTCAATGTCAAAAAAAAAAGGGAAGGGGAAGGAAGAGATTGGAATCTTCAAATTATAAGCCAGTGAACTTGACTTTTATTTCTGACATTATAGAAACTATTATTAAAGGGAAGGTTAGTGAACATGGAGTAAATAATAATTTAAGCTATATTTATATAGTGCTTTAAGGTTTGCAAAATGCTTTATGCATATTCTCATTTGATCCTATCATGACAACCTTGTAAGGGAGATGCTGTTATTACTCTCACTTTGAAGATGGGGAAACTGAGGCTGAGAGGTTAAGTGACTTGCCTAAAGCTACACAGCTAATAAATATCAGAGCCAGCCAATGAATTTAGGTCTTCCTGACTCTAGCCCCATTGTTTTATTCACTATGCCACCTAACTGCCCTGAGAAGGAAGCAGAGCTCGCAAATAGCCATTACTGGTAATACAGAAAAATCTCTCTTTCTCTCTCTCTCTCTCTCTCTCTCTCTCTCTCTCTCTCTCTCTCTCTCTCTCTCTCTCTCTCTCTCTCT
>CM053595.1:219420853-219510191 GCA_028646575.1 Pseudocheirus occidentalis
CTTTTTTTTTTTTTGGAGGGGAGAGGACAGGGCAATTGGGGTTAAGTGACTCGCCCAAGGTCACGCGGCTAGTAAGTGTTAAGTGTCTGAGGCTGGATTTGAACTCAGGTCCTCCTGACTCCAGGGCCAGTGCTCTATTTATTGCACTACCTAGCCTCCCCCTTTGTGAGATCTTAGAAGCAAGCTTATAGTCTGAATTAGTGTTCCCCTTGCCTGCTATATCTTTCCACCTGGCAGGGAAATAAACAATTGTTGACTAAGGTGATATTTGAGCTCTTTTGGTTACATTGTTGTGCTGATGATTTACAATGGCCAAACTTCCTTATGAAGTGGTGATAATCTACTCTTATGTCTGTTCTTTGATCTACTTCCAATTTTTTTTTTTAGCAACAACTACTTACTTAAATAAGTCAGTTTGATGTTGCTTCAATCACACACTGTATCTCCTTATTTTAATTCTTTTCTTTATTCTGACAGAGGGAGTCTCCTTCACCTTGGAATTTCCTATACCTGTGAAATTACGGAGCTACTCCCTGTCCCCATCCTTCTAGCTTGGTGGTCTAGCCATACAAAGAGAGCTGACTTAGAAATGACTCCTGCATGGATAATCAATTGTTTTTAGTTTGTAAAATATAATCAATCTCACTTTTTCATGCTTTTTATTTGGAATCTGTCATGTTCAACACCTCCAAAACATCTTCTCAAAGAAATAACTCAAATTAAACTGGATTAGAATTGTATATAATCTACCTTCAAAATCTTTTCTTTCTTACTCTTTTTTTTTTTTGCTTTTTTTGGGGGGGAGGGCAGAGCAATTGGAGTTAAGTGACTTGCCCAAGGTCACATGGCTAGTAAGTGTTAAGTGTCTGAGGCCAAATTTGAACTCAGGTCCTCCTGACTCCAGGGCTGGTGCTTTATTCACTATGTCACCTAGCTGCCCCTCTTTTTTATTCTTAAACCACACTCTGCAGCATATAGTTGATTGTTTGTCCTTGTGTCCATCTGTGCATTGATATGGCCAAATATTAAAGTGTATGCTGTTGTAGCTTTGAGGGTCTCATATGGGGTTTTTTTTTTGGAGGGGGAAGGCAGGGCAGTTGGGGTTAAGTGACTTGCCCAAGGTCACACAGCTAGTTTTTGTGTGTGTCAAGTGTCTGAGGCTGTATTTGAACTGAAGTCCTCCTGACTCCAGGACCAGTGTTCTATTCACTGCGCCACCTAGCCGCCCTTCTCATATAGTTATAAAATTTCCCTTTCCTTTTCTTCTTTGGCAATGGATATTCGTGCCTAAGTTGCAATTATTTTCATGGTAGTAATCTTGTGAATGATAATCATGAACACTACAATAAGACGTCATTAATTGTCTGTGAAGTGTTGCTTCCTGTAACCCTTGAATGTAAAATAAAGCTGACTTTTCTGACTCCTTCATTTTCCTCCTTCAGGTGCCACACCTACAGCAGGCCTTTTATCAATTTCATATGAACTGATTCATATGAACTGACAATACCATTTGGAACCACTGAAGAAAAGTTTACTATATCATTTATATCCTTGGACCCAGAAGCCTGGGTTTATAACCCCAAAAGGTGGGTATGACCAAAACTCTAAGGAGAACTTGAGTCATTCTATTGATCTGTGACTTCTTTTATTCTCTGGTTTAATTTAGAGTAATAATACTGAGATTGCTATCAACCACTTCTTCTAGTATCAATCCAACCATTGATTTTTGGACAAGGGCCTCATAGTTAGAGAACCAGTAGCTAAGTTAATGTTTATAGGGGTCTAAAAATCTGTGATATGCCACCCCCACCCTGGTCCAGTCTTTGGTAGAGCAGAGGTAGTGGGGTACGATGAGAAAGAGGAATGAACTGGAAAACAGAGATCATGGTTTGGAGTCCTGGCTCTGCTACTTATTGATCTGAGTGATCTTGGGTGAATTATTTCACTACTCTGGGTCTCAGTTTTCTTATAAGTATGATGAAGCAGTTAGACTTAGATAATCTCTAAGGTCCTGTGCATTTTTAAATCCTCTGTCCTCTACCAAATCAGTCAGCCACTGTTTAAAGACCATATACAATATGGAATTCACTGCTTTTATAATGCGGTGTTCATATGGAAGTCAGAAGGGATACAAGGATACTCTCAAGGTCTCTCTGAAAAACATTGGAAGCAGTTGTGAAACATGGAAGATGATGACCCAGAACAGCCCAGCGAGGAATGCCTGTATCACAGAAGGTAGAATTGCAGTGGCTCAAAAGAGGCAGGAGATCCGCAAACTTAGAGACATTTCCACTCCAAATGTTCATATGGACTAGTTGTGCCCGATCTGTGGTAGTTTTCCAAGCTTGCGTTGGTCTAATCAGCCAGATCAGACCCCAACTGTACCTTGACCCCAACATAATGATGTCGTTTTGATACTCTTCGAGAACGAAGGACAACAATCAACAATGCAACCAATTCTGGGCTATGGCTTCAAGAAGGCAAAAATAGCAAGGCCTTTGGGAAGAGAGGAGTCAACCCCCACCATGGGCTTGGGACCTTTTATGAATGGCAGAGATCTAGGCATGAGCATGGGGAGAAATATAGGCACCTTAGTGTATAGTGTTATCTTTTAAATGATGCGCCTTTCCCCAAGCAGGTTATTAAATTAATTCAGAACTTATGCTCACACTTAAAAGATTTCTGTCATATTTTATGAACATGATGATCTCAGAGTAATTTGCACTGGAGATGTGTCATATTAAATCAGAGACACTAATAAACTTTATTACTTAAACTCCACATGGATTAGTTACTGCGGCAGATAAACCATCCCACCCTTGTACACATATTTATGCCCTTGAAATATGGCCTCTCCTATGGGAAAATGTAAATATATTTGATAAGACTGCCTCCACCCTGTCAATAAATAGACTTGCTAAGGCTGGGTACTCTGACACTGTCTAAACTGGGCTGTTGGATGTGCCCATCACCTGACATTCCTCTTCTTCTTTCTGAGAGGGAGTTAAAGGGAGATTGGCTTGGATCTAGACATAGGCACTTTTCTTGGGATTTACAAACACTTTGGTCTCTTTGGTTTCATCACCCTCAGATCATGCTGCTTGGAATTTATTGTGGCATATAGCGGTCCAGTGAACACAGGGAGATGCAGAAAACCATAGACTCAGAAACAGAGTGGGAAGGGACTTGGAGGTCAGGTAGTCCAACCCATTCTAGAGCAGAAATCCTCTTTCCAAACACACTGACAAGGGGTCACCCACCTTTGCTTAAGGACTTCTAGTGATGGGGAATCTCCTTATCTCTTATGGCAACCCATTTCACTTTTAGATAGTTCTAATTGCTGAGATATTTCCTTATATCCAGCTGAAAGCTGTCTTTGCAATTTCCTTCTGTTACTGCTAGTTCTGTCCTCTTGGGTTAAGAAAAATAAGTCTAATCCTTCTTCCCTGTGACAGCCCTTTGAATATGTGGAGGAAGCATCATTTTCTTTTTTAAATCTTTTCTTCTGCAGGTGTTCTGGGACAGGCCTGACAGACCAGTCTAATGGTTCAGATTTGGGATTGGAATGGAATGAGACATCCGCAGACCATCTAACAAAGAAGAAATTTATTTAACTATAGCATGGGCAGTGTATTCAGCAAGGACACAGTATCGATTCCATTGATTTCAGTTTTTCTTTTCTCTCCCCCCCCTACCTTTTTTTTGCCCTATTGGCATCACTGAATTATGTGTCAAATCTGACTCATTCTGTGCTGGGTTTTTGTACTTAGGTGGCCAGGAAGCTACTCAATGGTTTGAGCCTTAAGTTTCCTGGACCAGTTAAGTATTGAGGATGGATGTTATTATTATTTTTTTTTTTTAAGGAAAAGTTAACCTAGCTTGCATGGGATAGGTGTTTCTCTGGTGACAGTATTCTATACTTCTTCTCTTCTACTAGTTGACCTTTGCTTGGCATGGTTTTGAGTTCTCCATACCATCCTGACTGATTTTAGGGTGTCAATGTTCTTTTTAAAGTGTAGAGTTTAGAATTGAAGAAAATATTCCTGATATGGTTTGACCAAACAGAGTATGGGGATGGGGGAGCACAATCATATTCTTCAACGTGAACACTGTGTACCTCAAGATCATATTAGCATTTTGACTGTTCTATCACACCCTTTATTTAAACTGAGCTTGTATTCACTAAAGACCCCATGTTTTTTCCATATTAGCTATTGTCTATTAATCCATTCATCTGTCTGTCTATCTATCTATCTATCTATCTATCTATCTATCTATCTATCTATCTATCTATCTGTCTGTCTATCTGTGCATCAACAAGTATTTATAAAACTAAAAGCGAAACAGGCCTTTCCATTAAGGAGTCTGTGTTCTATTGGTTGGTGAGGTGAGGGGTAGGAGACAATATGAACATATAAGACCCCTTTGAGCTACTTCCTCAGCTTTCACTCACATTTGTGGGTTGGGTCCACAGAGAATGACTGCTGCTTTGGGTTCTAGAAGGAAATTCTATAGGGCAGTATTTCTGAACCTATAGCTCATGAGCCCCTAACAATATATATATATATATACATATATATGTGTATATACACACATGCATATGTATATATACATATATGTAAACACAGTTATTCACTAGACACAATTAGCTCTTATCAAAGGCATTTGATAAGGTGACCTAGTAAGAGCAGTGGCTATAAAACAGCTTTCGCGGTACACACTTCCACAAATGCTTACACAGAATCTGTGTGTAAGAATGGGCTAGTGGTTTGGGAGGTGAAACATTTTCCTTTCCCCTTTGCTGACTTCTGCTATAGACACAAGGATCTTTTCTACATACGCCTGGATCTGACATCTCATCCAAAGCTTAGCTATTTAAAACCCTCAGAAAAGGTGTCCCATTTTTGCTCATACAATGAAGTTACTCCCTTAAGACTTTCAGAGAAAGGTGTTTACACTCTTAAATGGAATGTCTGGGCATTAACAACTTGTTACTACATTAGCACCTTATTCCCTTATCTTCTCTTTGCTGTTTTTTTTTTGACACCAAATGTATATAGGTGTGGGGGACCAAATTCTCCCTCTCTTCCATGTATATCTAGGTATAGACAAAATATATGTATAAAATACATTCAAAGTAATTTTGATGGCAGCTGGAGGGGGTGGGGTGGAAGCAAGGGAAGTCTTTATGTATAGGGTGTCTCTTGGGTCAAGTTTCTAAAAGGAGAGGAGACAGAAGAAGTGTATTCCAGATATAGGAAACAGCAAGTACAAAGTCAAGGAGATGGGAGGTGGAGGATTGGGTGCAAGGAATGAGAGGTCAATTTGTTTGGAGCCCAAGGTGTGGTATTAGAGCTTGGAGTTTAGCTCCTTCCTTATAATTTACTTGGGCTCTTTGTGGGACTGCTGAACAAAGTTTAGCTTACACCAAGTAAGCAATTGACAATAACATCACTTAGCACAATGCCTGACATGTAGTAGGTCCTCAAAAATGTCAGTTCACTGATATCCAAAGGGGCTGGCAAGGTCCAGATCTGGGCCATCTATGGCTTTCTTACTTTGGCTATCAGGCAGTTCTGTTGATGGTTCTCTTCTTCCTCTTACAACACTGCGGAAATTTTCTTCTAAGAAGCTGGTGCCAGGCTCTAGAATACAGGAACTCTAGATCTATGGAATCTTCTAACTCAGGAACTCTGGAATACAAGATTTTCCATGAGTAACCTCAAGGCTGGAATCCATTCTCAGGATTGCTAGCCTCTACCCTGGACTCAGAAAAGGAAATAGAAAGCTGGAAGAAGATAGCCAGGAACTTGAGGTTGAAAACTCTCCACTCAAGTTTTCCAGGTCAGGCAAAGCTCACCCTTTGAACAAGGGGTTAGGGCCCACATCTAGCTTCATATAAGGTGCCCCCTTCTGACAAAGGTTCATGCCCTGTAATCTTACCATGTCCTCAGGGGATTCATCCGATTGGTATAATAAGGATTCCCATAATCACCCTTATTATACATTAAAGGAGGGTATATAGGATATAAAGGGGCAATGGAGGTCAGAAGAATCAGATTTAAGTCTAGGCTTGGCCTTTTGGTGGCCCTGCACTTGACTGTCCCCTCTTACAAAAGGGAAACAATGCTCTGTGTACTGTTTCATAGAGCAATTGTGAGGAAATGATTTTTATCAGCTCTAAAGTGCTATCCCAACACCAAGTGCTAGTGGACTAGAGAGGGTTTTTTTTTTCCTCTTCCTTCCTGAAATGGGGAACGACCACACCTCCCTGAATTGGTCTGCCTCAGCTTTCCTCCAGCAGGGTGTGGAGACTGTTTATATCCTCCAGCAGGAGAGATATCTCCCCATAACCATCTCTCTACCCAGCTTCATTAATAACTTCAATTAGCCGATAAGCTTGCAATGCTTCATCAGCTGCCTGGATCAGAGGCAAAATTAAGCCGTCACATTTATGAACTGCTCAGAGAGTTCTGGGAGGAATTCCACATATTTTACATTTAATACCTAGCCTCTTGTCTTTATTTATAATGTTAATAATGATTTGGAGGCCTTGCTCCAGAATGGGGTGGAAAATGTGAATGAAAAAGGAAGAAGGAGCAGAACATGGAGAGGGCCCCTGATGCAGAGTAGAAAGGTCACTGGGGGTCTCCCTGCAGACAGGTGCAGGCTTTCCTAAGGCATTTCAGATAATAGAGCTGAGCCTTTGTTGGCCCTGCTCAGATGTTCTCTTTTGTATTGGTCCAAATGGCCCAGTGAACCAGAGAGGCTTCTGTCTTGTGATTGCACTGCAGGATTCTCTTTAAACCATCCTTCTTGCCTCCCACCCCTTACATACATTCCCCTGAATGTCTGCCATTAATAATTCAAAGCTTGGTCCTGTCTTGGAGAAAACTCATTTTGGGAAGGGTCAGACCAATTAGCAAAGATTTCCTTCCTTCCCTGACTGACCCCTTTCTATCCTACTGGCTGCTTTGCCAGCCCTTCCAACAGGGCCAGTCCCTAACTAGAGGTTGCTTGTGGCAGGAACAGAAGAAGGGGAGACATAGAATACTAGAGCTGGAAGGGATTTTGGAGAGTGTGGAGTTCAGCACATTCATTTTTACAAATGAGGAAACTGAGGCTCAGAGAAGGAAAATAATTTTCCCAAGGTTTTTTGTTAAATTCCCAAACACACAGGTTCTTGCTTGTGGCAAGACCCTCAGAAAGAGGGTCACAAACCCCTAGACCCCATTCTCTGAGTATTTTAAATCAGGATCCCATTCCAGTTTTTTGTTTGGAGCATAAGGCAGTCTGAGGACTTAATTTTCAATTTGCCCTGTTACTGATCAACAAGCATTTACTAAGTATCTGCTCTGTGCTAGGCTTTGTGCTGAGCTCTGGGAAGACAAAAACAAACAAAAAGATTGTCTCTTCCCTGAAGGAGTTTACATTCTAATGGGGGTGGGTGGGTGGGAGGGAGCAGGACAACACAGAAATGGAAGATGAAAAGTAGAGAGATGGGGTGGAGAAGGTATCCATGAGGGGACATGGTAGAGAAGTCTGGAGAGTCAGGAGTGGAGCCAGGAGAGGAGTAGAATGAGCATGACTGGTCTGGGCACTTCTCAGAATTGAGGTTCCAGGAAGAACTCACCAATCAGAGGACAAGGCACACAGATAAAGTGCAAAAATCCCTTGCTTTCAGGGAGCTTCCTCTATAGAGGCAAGTAACACGCTCTGTGTAGAGAGATGTGCAAAATAGTTACAAGATAATTTTGAGAGGAAGGCACTAGTAGCCAGGGGGATAAAGAAAGGCTTCATGTAAAATGTGTATCTTAGGCTGAGCCTCAAAGAAGCCTAAAGAATCTAGGAATTATGTTAAAAAATCTCACCATCTAAGGGTTTCTCTGCCCTCATTACTATCTGGTAGCTGATACTTAGAATGTGTACTTAGGTTCAGGAGCCGTGAGCTCACTGGCTGGGTGCTACTTGAATAGATCACAGTTCTATATGTGGCCCTTTGACTGAGTCCAAACTTCACAGCACAAATCCCCTTAATAAAAGGATTTGTTCTGTAAAACTTGGATTTAGTCAAAAGGCCACACCCAAGTACCTAAAAATCCACATATGGCCTCAAGGCTTCAGGTTCCTCACTCCTACAAGTCTTTTCAGCTTGGAGGTACTAAGATCACCAGAATACACATAATAAATGCTTAATAATAGTTTGTTGAATTGAGAATGAAGCTTCTGGAGTAGGAGGATACTTTTAAATAATAACAATGAATGCATACCTACACATAGAATCCTCAAATTATCCTTGAGAACTTAGTCAATATAACCAGAGAATGGTCACAGATTGAACGTTGTCCCCAATCACTCAGACCTAATATTGATTCATAAAAACTTAAGAATCACATTAATAGATATTGGCAATGCTAAATGTTCATAGTCTCCAAGCTGTGCGGAACTAAAAACTTTCAAAATATAGAGACCTTGCTGAGATTAAAACAATGAAAGAATAAGAAGAGGTTCTTATCATCCCTTCCACCCTCTCTGCTGCTAGAGTTTTACAGAGGGTGCTTTCACTGGATCTAAAAAAAGTGAGCATATCTACCCATATATTTTATTTAATTACCAAAGGGAAAAAAAAAGAAGTCATTGTATCCACCTGTGGAGTAGCTCCTAGAATGTTAAATAGAAAAGAAAGATAACAAGATAGGAACTTGTCCCAGGAACATTTCTCTCTGAACTTTGTTGAATAAAGAGAGTTTTCTATGATAATAGCAATCATTTTCTGAAGAATGAGATTTTTCTATAATAGTGAAAATGTTTTCTATAATAATAATAATAATAATAATAATAGCCAGCATTTATATAGTGCTCTAAGGTTTGCCAAGTCCTTGACACACATTATCTCGTTTCATTGTCACCACAACCCTGTGTCGTGGGTGCTATTAGTATCCTAACTTTACAGATGGAAGAAACTGAGTCTGAGAGATGTTAAGTGACTTGTTAATAATAAAAAAAATGCTCCTCCTTTGCCCCTTTCCCCCGAAGCTGACTTTGGAGAGGAGCAGAGATGAAGTTGGAAGGGATGCTCTCTATCTAGAAGTTGAGGAAAGGAAGATCCTGGGGCAGAGGGCAGAATGGGCAAGCAAGATGGCTTAATTCCTCCATTCTCCCCTCGACTGATGCTGCATGCACATTAGAAGCAACAATACTACTACTAAAAACAATGTACATTTACATAAGATCTTGATTTTCCAAGATTTCTTCACAATTACCCTGTACAGTAAGTAATCCAAGTAACAACATTCTCATTTTACTGGTGAGGAAACTGAGTGCCAGAGAGAAAGATATTTTCACTACCCTGAGACACCTATAGAAATATCTTGGTGCCATAGAGCTTGGAAAAGTTTTACAGTCGGAAGGTGCTGGGTCAAGAGATGGAAGGGACCATCTAGTCAAACCTCTTCCTTTTCCAGATGACTGAACCCTGGGAATAGAAATGAGAGAGTTCTGGGAGGAATTCTGCATATGACATTAATGTACATAAATGTCCTTTGAGTAAAGACCAGTAGTCTTTTTGTTGTATCACCTCTACTTCCCTGAGTTCAGCAATCTTATTGTCAAGACGAGGACACGGAGACCCGGATTGGGAAAATTACTGGTATAGGGCCACAGAGTTAGTAATTGCTAAAGCCTGGATTCAGCACTGTGTTTGTCTTGACTCTAGATCCTGTGTTCTTTCTACTTTGTCACAAGACGTGGCCTCTGAGGGCTGCCTCTGGCACTGTGTGACCTTGGACAAGTCCCTTTCCTAGTTTGGGACTCCATTTCCTCATCTGGAAAATGAAGGGGTTGGCCACTGAGGTCTCTTCCAGGGCTGTAATTCCAGCAGTATTTCTACAAGTATCTTGCAGTGCTGAATACATTCAGCCTCTCCCTGTCTGGCTGGGCCAGACAGAGAGAGAGCACTCCAACAACAAGGTCAATTAATTCTAAGCTGAGACTGAAGCCTAAGAGACAGGGAGCGGCGTGCTGAAAGATGATGGCTGGCAAAAATCATTAGAAGCATCTTTCAACAATCTATATGCTGTTATCGATCTGGTTATAGATCATCTTCCATGCCCCCCCCCCAACCTTTTTTCCCCCTCAAAGATCTTCTGGATCAATACAGCAAGTGCATTGAGATTGTAGCAACACATTTAAAACCTTATAAAAGGTTATTTAGTTGCTAACAGAGCAGTGGTTTCTGCAAAGCCTGCCAAAAGGTTACAGCTTTTGGGGGATCATAAATTACAGACGACAGGGAGAAAGTAAGTGCGGTTTTCTTTATTGTCTCGTTGATGGATGGACTCCTGAACAAGGCAGAAAATACATCATATCACCTTTAATGGGCGTGCATTTCTGCAGCCATAAGTCACAATTTTAAAATAGAAAATGGTGAAATATGGCGTTGTATATTCCACTTGTGACATATTTATGAGTCCTTCTCTTCTTATAAATACAGTGATTGCTATTTCAAAGCACCATGTCAGGTATGAGCTGAGCACAAACAGCTGGTGAGGCTGAAAAATTATAGCCAGGGCTGGACGTTTTCAAAAACTCTCTCTCGCAGCAGTAAATTTACTGTGTTTGCACTAACTGTTATTAAAACCAAATCCATATCTTGGCAACAGGAATCCATTGCCCGGTAACAGCTGGAGTGACAGTGGGCCCTGACAGCCAGGGTGAGCTGTAAAGTTGGCTGCTTGAACACATCTTAAGCATGAGAGGGTTGGAGGCCCCAAACCTCAGCCCCCCTGGACATCTCCCCCCTTCCCCCTGCCTTGATCTTCCACCTCTCTGGCCCAACCCTCTGACGTGTACTGGGGATGATCCAAGGTACAGTTAGATATTCTTATCCTTTTAAATTTTCCAAAGCAGTTACTTCACAACAGTCCTGCAGAGGGCTAGGCTGGGCCAGGGTTATTATCCCTATTTCACAAATGAGGAAGCTGAGCTGGAGAGAAGGTAAAAGACTTATTGATGGTCATCCCAGCTGATAAATGTTGGGGTCAGGATTTTAACCCAAGTCTCTTGACTAAAATTCCATCAGTCTTTCCACCTTGCCAAATGGGCTAGTGAAAGTACCTCTCTGATGCACTCTGCTTCAAGCACAGTGAACCCCATTGCCCCAATTCATTTGGATGGACATTGCTGGGCAGCCCAATGGGTCTTCTTGTCCAGGGAGAGGAATAATCCAGTTGTATGTAGGAAAGGACCCCACAGCCTGAGGCTAAAACCAGAAGACAATGGACAAGACCATAGGTATACCTGACATGGCAAGTCTGCTGGCCATGGGGAAAATTTTGAGCAAAGGATCCTTTCAAAGATTTGGATTTGGATTTCAAAAGTTCCTTACATTTGTATTGCACTTTCTATAGTTTCTAAGCGCTTTTACGTACAAAATTTTATCTGTGGAAAGAGGTGAATTTGGAGTCAAAGGCCCTGAGTTCACAGCCTTGCTCAGTCATTTGGTACCTGTGTAACCTTGGACAATTCACCTTCCTTTCCTAAGTCTTCGTTTATAAAGCACTTAGCTTATGCGCCACACACTTAATAAAAGTATGCTCCCTTCCCTTTCCCCTCTTGAAATCGAGAATTCACTACCTACTAAGGAAGACTATTCTGCTTTTGGACAGTTCTAATTGATGGGTTGTCCCCTATATTGAATAAAATGAGGAGTTTTCTATACTACAGTGACAATTTTCTATACAATGAGGGCTTTCTGTAATAGAAAAATGTTTTCTAAAGTAATGGTATTTCCTCCTCTGTGGGAGGATTTGTCTCTAGTCTTGGTCACTAGTTTTGTCTTGTGGGGCCAAGAAGAACCAGTTTGATCTCTTTTCTATAGGAAAATTCTTCAAACATTTGAAGACAGATCTTTCATGTTTCCCATCTTTCTCTTGGCTAAATATCTACATTCCCTTTTACTGATCCTCACAAGACTTGGTCTTCTCTCCCTATATCATCCTGGTCAACTTCTTTTGGATGTTTCCCACCTTATTAAAAAAAACAAGAACCCAACAAAACTATCATTCTGTCCTACTATGTAACTATCCTGCCACCTTCCTGCCTGTGGTTGGGTAAGGCTATCTACTCTGGGGCAGCTTGGGGAGCCCATGTTTCCTTCAGAAAAAGCCTAGAGGTTCTGAGGTTCCTTCAACAGGGCTTCAGGAAACTTGGGGAGACAAAGGTAATGAGTGGCTACTTGGGGCATGGCTCTTTGCCAGTGTATGCTTTGAGCTTTGCCAACACAGGGGCCCTGCCAATGCAGGTGCTCTGCCAATGCAGCTCTGGGGACATGAGTTTCAAATCTGTCACTAACACTAAGCCTCCCAAAATTTCCTTTATTCTGTAGTGCAGAGGTAACTTTTAAGGTAAAAGGCAATTTGCTTATGGAAGGAGGATAATCCTTCCGACAGGCCAATCTGTGCATAAACTACAATTTCCTGGACTCAAGAGAGTGCTCCAAATTCTCTTTCCTCATGTGCACATACACAAAAAGCATCTAATTAGTTTCTTTCTTTCTTTCTTTTTTTTTGTTTGGTACCGATTACAAACAGGAGAGCTGACCTTTAAGAAGCAATTGGTTTTTAAGTTTGCCAATCTGCATAATATCAATTTCTAAACAATATCAAGGCCACAGCCTGGCAACTCCAAGAAGGGGGGTGAGAGTGGGAGTGAGTGGGAGGGTAAGGACTCCGTGTCACTTTTTCTTAATGAGTTGCCTTTGGCTCTTCTTTCTGGGATTGGAGGAACAGGGCATGGTGTTTTCTTGACTGAGGCCTCATGAGTTTAGGTTCCTGGGCCTTTATTTGGGATCTTACCTGAGGGACTTTTGGGTAAACCTAAGGAAATTTCTTTGTTCTTTTGGGTCTGTGATCTTTCATTTGAATCATGGAAGTTCTGTCCAGGTGACATTGCTCCCAGTGAATCTGCAGGAAGGGGTTACATGATCTCAAAGAGACATCATTGGGGTGGGCATTTTGCTCTGCTTCTTACTACCTCTATGACCTTGAGTAAGTAAGTCACAATCTCTCTTGGCTTTAGTTTCTTTTTCTATAACAGGTAAGTTACAGAGAAGAGACAGCTAGCTGGTGAAGTGGATAGACTGAAGGGTCTGGAGTCAGGAAGACCCAAGTTCAAATGTGATCTCAGGTACTTACTAGCTGTGTGACCTTGGCCAAGCCATTTAACCTCTGTTTGCCTCCAGTTTCCTCATTGGTAAAAACAGGTATAATAGTAGGACCTACCTCCTAGGGATGTTTTGAAGGTCAAACAAAATAATAATTTCAAAGCACTCAACACAATACCTGGAACATGGCAAATACTATATAAATGCTAATTATTATTATTATAACTGTTGTCAGTGTTGTTGACATGAGAGGGTTATATTAGACCACCTTTAAAATACTTTCCTGTTCTAAGGTCAGTTATCTTACGGTGGGAATATAAAACTGGACATGTTTGTTGGAAATTTTTCTATTGTTCCCTTCAAAGTCTCTGTCATCCTTTCAACTGACATTGATAATAATAATAATAATAATAATAATAATATAATAATAATAATGGTTAAGTAAGCACAACAGTTTTTTTCCAAATAGAAGCCTACTACCAATTACTCATAATCTCCAAACTACATGGAATGAAAAAACTTCAAAACATAAAGATGTAGCAGAAGTTAAAACCATAAGGGTATAGGATGAGTTATATATGTTTGTCATTGGAGTTGTCTCAAAGATATTTTCAGTAATCTATAGAAGACGAATTTACAACATAAGGCTCATGGATACAATGATCAAAAGCAATCATTTTATCTACCTGTAGGACAGTTACTGGTCTTTGGGTTATTTCTATGAGAGCCCCATCAAGAGGGTGAGAATAAGACAGCAGCGGTGATGAGGATAGTAATACTAGCACATTAATACATTTTACATATATTATCTCATTTCATCTTCCAGAATGTCAGGCAGATTTTATTATCCCCATGTTACCGATGAGGACATTGAGGTCCCTTGAGGTAAAGTTATTTATTTAAGGCTACAACATTTAGCCTTTAACTAAACTTAGTAATAGGTCTTAGTGATAGTTTAGGGAGTTTAACTGAAGTGAATATTATAGATAAACGCAGAGTTTCGTACAGCTTTAGTAGACTGAAATGCTTCAAATATTCTGTGTAGAAACAACAGGATTTTTGATTTACAATGACTTCTGAGTTGATTTCTTTTGCCCTTATCTGTTTCTAGGTCCCTAAGGTTCATAGATCTTTTTTGGGCGGTTTTGTGGTGTGATCATGATTTATGATTAGGGATGAGGAGGAATTCACCCTACAAACCAAATAGTATGTTAGACTATTCCTGGATCTCCATATTTTTTCCCTGTTAGAATCTTGAGATCTTTAAGGGAGTATGAATGTGAGTCAGTGAGTTGACTCTTGATTCTCTCTCAGCTTAGAATGACTTTACACTTCCTGCCTTTTTTTCCTTTCTGACTTTTGTTTCAAGTCAAATCAAATGGGTTCTCAAACCAACAAGCAGGCCAGGGAACAACGACACCTTTTTACCCTGCCAAGGCTATAATATCAGACATGAGGTCAGCTCCTTAGAAGCTGTCCAGGGAGGCTGTTTTGAAGGGGTGCCATCTTGGTTCAGTGCCTCCCTGATGAGGTGTTCCTGCAAGAATGACTTAAATATTCAAGGCAAAAGAATTGGATGTTGAGTTTGGCCAATGCACACTGTAGCTTTGTCTTAACATCAGTCCGTGTCAGCCGACAGTTCTAAATATATTTGGGATGCTTTTTCTTCTCTTCTTGGGAGATGTATCCATGCAGGAATCTATCTTGCCTATGGTAATTGTCATCTTGGTATATAAATGAGCTACATCCAGTTCTCTAGGGGCTGCCTGGCTATATTAATTATTCCTTAGTTTTCTCCCATGAAATACTAGTGCATCTTATGCAAATAAAGGAAAAAAAGAACTAAACACCCATAGCTCAATAACCTATACCTATAAAACACACGATATCACTGACTCATCATGGTAGGGAATGAATAGGACTTAAGTTTGTTTACTTGATCAATGAATCAACAAATACTTATTATGCACTTATTATGTGCCAGGCACTGTGCCTTATAGCCAGTGGGATTGTAAATACAAAATGAAACAATCCCTGCCCTCATCAAGCTTACATTCTTTTAGGGGAAATTTATCAGTTGGTTATAGATGAATTTGAATCCCAGTTCTTCCACCTACTTCTGGTAGGACTGGGTAAATCCTTTAACCACTCGGTACTATGAGAGAGTAGAATCATGAAAACCCAAGAGAAGGAAGCATCTGAGAAGAGATAGATGGTGAATAGTAAGTATCAAATATAGAAGCTAGGTCAAGAAGGATGAGGACTGAAAAAAGTCATCAGATTTAACAACTGAGATTGTTGGTAACTATCAAGAGAACAACTCAATTTCATGCCTCCCTTAAGTCATCCCTTCTTTAGGCTAACTATCCTCAGTTCCTTTACTTGATCCTCATGTCATAAACCTGAGCCCTTTAACTATACTGGTCAGCTTCCTGTTCATACACTTAAGCTTATCAATGTCCGTCCTAAAATGTGGTGCCCAGAACAGAGCACAACACTTTAGATATGAATTGGCCAGCATAGAGTGGAACAGAACTATGACCTCATCATTCCTGTTAGCTATGTCTCCCAGTGCAGCCCAACATTTCATTAGACTTCTGTAGTTAGAGAATCCAAATATGGAATCTGGTGTCTCCTAAGCTCTTGAGTCCTCATCATTGAGATCCTTAAAATGGGGGTTAGATAACTTCTTACTGGAGAGATATAAGTGGGATCCATGCTCTAGATGACCTCTGTGGTTCCTTCCAATTTTGCTTTTATGATTACAAGGTATCTTTACCAATTGTCACTCAGAGGGCAGGCAAGCCAACCTAGTTGAAGTAGCAGGGCACCCTAAGGGAGAGACAGGAGGCAATATATGCCAAACCAGCAAAACCACCACCACCACCTTGACCACTGTCTTTCCTTGGATTTTTATGGAAATAGCCCAGGACTCTGAACCCAAAGGCTTTTGGAATAATAATGTTTCCATCCCAGCGTCCAGTGATTCAACCCCAGAAATAGATGTGATTTTGTTGGTAGAAGTGGAATTACAGAAGAGATGTTACCACCTGCTTTGCTGCTGCACCCTAAGGACTTATCCATTGGACATGCTGACAAAACCTCCCAGATGTGTTTGCTCTCCATTAGAATGGGAGCTCTTTGTGAGCAGAGATCGTCTTACTTTTTGATTTGTATGCCTTGCACTTAGAATAGTGCTTTGCATAAAGTGAGGGCTTAATAAATCCTTCATTTATTTATTCATTCATTTGTTAAGTCATAAGACCTGGTTTGAATCCTTGGTTAGCTATAGATTTACTGTGATCTTTGGCAAATCATAGCCTTACAATCTTTCATAGGATCCTGAGCTGGAAGTGATCTTCGAAGCCATTTATTAGAAGGAGCCAGGTGGTGCAGTGGATTGAACACTGTCCCTGGAGTTAGGAGGACCTGAGTTCAAATCTGACCTTAGACACTTACTAACTGTGTGGTCCTGGAGGCAACTGTAATTGCCTCACCCAAAAAGCTATTTAGTGAAACTCCTTGTTCCTTCAAGTATAAATTGAGATGATATAAGACATCAGGTCTTTTGAACTTGGTAATTTTAAGTTCTTAAGTCTCCTTCAACTGCCTATTCTTTCCAATTTTCTGCCAGCCCCCATCTCCTGGCATTTGTGAGGGTTGGAGAAATTGTAAAATGTTTAAAGTTGAAGATTCAGAAGATTCAGACACATGTGCGAGATGCACAAGATCTGGAATCTGAATTTTGGCTTTGACACTTATTGGCTGTATCTAGGAGTCACTTTGAGCCTCAGTTTCTCCATTTGTAAAACTGGGATAATAACACTTATAGTACCTAGCTCACCCACAGTTATTATGGGGAACATGTACTGTGAACCTTAAAATGTCATGTAACTAAGTATAAGCTGCTAATTAAAAGTCCTTGACTCTTTTCCCTTTCAGTTAGCCTATGGTATCTGATAGTCTGACCACACCCTTGACACAAACAACCCCTCTGGTCCTTACCTATTGAGAGATGTGTCCAGATAGATGAGACAATTGCTTATTTCTCCCAGGTCTCGAAGGAAGCATAAATTCAGCTTTGCAATTACATGGTACAAAATGTCATAAACACACATAACTCACTACCAGCTCTAGTTTATGAAAAATATGGAAGCACTGAGATTGGGAAGCCTTCCTCCCTGGAGTTCTGACTGAGCCTGAGGGTCAGGACATACTAGAAGTGATAACAATGAAAAAAAGGACCTGGTGTTTAAATAGCAGCTGAGCACTTTCATATCTGTGGTCTCATTTTATCTAGTAATATACCTGTGAGACAGGCAGGCGATAGGGAATGCTCTGTGTTTTATAGATGGGGAAAATATAGGCTTTGGTGTGGCAGGCTCAATGCCTTTTTGAAGGAAGTTTAGGCCTGGGCCAGGAATAGAATCTACATCTTGTACTGGAGGTCAGTGTTGGGATCATCCTGAATGAAGGAAAAAAAATAGAATGTATTAGAAGAAACATACAGAGCATCCTTAGCCTTCCAGGGAAGGCATTGGTCATGTAGGTCTTCTTGAGACACAGACCTCTCAGCAGCTCAGGGGATCTCTGTGGGTGAGACTCCATTGTCCTCTGTGAAATAGGGAGATGACCATCACCACATATTTTCTTTGGGCCCTCTTAGCCTACCAAAAAGACATCCAGCTGTCAGATATCTAGGAGTCTTGTAGTACTGGAGACAGGTTCCAGATTCCCTTTACTTTATTTGACTCCATTGAAGCAATTGTAGACCTAGGGACAAAGGGCATGAGGCCTTTAAAAAAATCCACCTTTTGGAAGGTTGTGTACTAAACTAATCAGTTATCTCAGCACAAAATGGTTCTCTGGGGCTATATGAACATGGATAAAAACGATATTCAATCCAATTAAAATTATGGTTTAAGAAATAGAAAAGGAAAAGTCAAGATAGATACCTACAGTACATAAGGCATCTTATCTGAATAATCCCAAAGAAAAGGAAATTTTTGCTGCTGTCAGCATTGTTCTTTCTCTCAGGTTCTACATACTTTATGGATCTGAAATTTCCTCTAACTACAGCTCCATATGAGTTTACTGTGTGATATGGCAGCCTCCAAACTCAAGCACTCTTGGGCTTCATTGTTTTAAGTAAGACAAGGGCTTAAGTAAGCTAGGGCTGTGCTAACTCTTTGTACCCAGTTCTGGGTGCTACATTTTAGGAAGGTCACTGGTAAATTGGAGATTGTCCAGAAGAAGGTGACCAGGACTATGAAGGGCCTTGAGATCATGCAATTGAGGATGCACAGAAGGAACTGGGAATGTTTAACTTGGAAGACAGAAGACTTAAGGCAGACAGATGGCTGTTTTCAGGGATTTAAAGGGCTGTCAGGTAGGAGAGGGTTCAGACTTGTTCTGCTTAACTTCAGAATCCAGAACGAGGAGCAGTGAAGGAGTGAGAGTTGTAGAGAGTTGATGAATAGACTTGACGAATAGAAAAGCTTCCTATTGATCAGAGTTATCCAAGGGGATGCCTTGGGAGGTAGGAGTTCTGCTTCACTGGAGGTCTTCAGGCAAAGACTGGGTGACCACTTGTCTTGTATATTGTAGAGAGGATTCTTGTTCAGGTCCAGGTTGGATTAGGGTCTTAGAAGTCCCTTGAAACTCAGAGATAAAGTATAGTTCTTTGATATGTATAAATATATAAACAAAGGGCTATGGAATGTCCTGAGAACTAGAACTCTGTACTAATGGGTAGTGGGGTATAAGGCTTTAGGGAAGATAGTGAAGACTTTCTGGATAAGCTAACATTTGAGTAGAGATGTAAAGGATGTGAGTAGGGAGTTTGTTGGTCTTTGTGCAATTATCCCTTCTGCACTGCAGGAGTTAGGGACATAACACACCTATGATCTGTCAAACCCATATAAAATTTTTTGGTTCCCTTTTTGTACCAGTGAATAAGTCTGAATTTTTTCTTTTATGGGGTGTTTATAGTACCTTATTGTAAAATTTGGGCTGATATTAGATAGTACTATACATATATTTTATACATTTCTGAGTTTCTAAACCTTTTCTGTGTCATCTGCTGGCCTTTGAGTGTTGTCTGGAGCTTCGGCAACACTTCCCCCCAAGTTCACATTTAATTTCTTATGTTGACTCATGATATATTGAAATTGTGATGGGAAAAGTCATGATGTAGAAGGGACAACTGTATGTTTAAATATTTCTGTGTAGGAAATCAGCCAACGAAGATGGGGGTGGTGACATTCCAGATTAGGGAACAGGGTGAGCAAAAAGCATAGATGTGAGAAAGTGTAGTCTTTGTACCCTGAAGAGAGTACAGCAAGCAGACCTATTTGGCCAGAGCTCAGAGGCTGTGAGCATAGTGTCACAAAATAAGGTTGCAAAGCTAAGGTGGTACCACATAGAAGGCCTTGAAGGACAAACTTAGGAGTCTGAACTTTATTTGGTAGGCAATAGGAATCCAGGGATTCTCTTGGTTTTCTTTTTTTCCACTAGGACAAATGTCTTACACATAGTAGGCACCAAACAAACTTAGTTTAAATGAATGAGTTTTGAGCAAAAGAACCAGGTTTATGCTCTAGGAAAGATTTGTCCATCAGTGGATGAAGGATGAGTCAGAGGGCAGAGAGAACACTGTGAGGAGGTTCTGGTAATAGTCTAGGCAGGGTAGTAATGAGGGACTGTAGTAGGGTGATGGCAGGAGGAAATCCTGCCATCTAGAGCCCCTCTGTGCTCATTATTCACTCCCTCCTTCCCTCTCTCCCTAATAATTCTGACATTTAGTATCTGAAATCTTTTGCACAAAGCGAGGTCCCTGGTCCTGTTCATGTACTGTTTTCTTTCAGGCACACATGTAAAGACTTTTAAGTTGGCCGCTCTGTTTTATAAGGTTGCTACTTCCTGGCCTGACTTTATTACATCTGTTCTTTGGGGCATGGTATTATAAATTGGGCATGTGATGATGTGTAATCACTAACTGAAAAGCCAATATATTTTTTTATTTTTTTGCTACAACAGCAGCAAAGCAAATAAAAGGCAAGAATGACAGGGCTTGAGCCATTCTTGACAGAGGGATTTATGGGCACATGTATATTTAAAATCTGATTTGAAATGGAAGAGGCAGAATGATAAAGTGTTAAGAATGCTGTATTGGGAGCAATGGCTAGGGCTCTGGGCCATGAAAGACTTGAGTTCAAATATGGCATCAGATACTTACTAGCAATATGACTGGGGAAGTCACTTAGCCTTTGACTGTCCCAGTTACTTTAACTGTAAAATGAGAATAATGATGATGATGATGATGATGATGATGATGATGATTGATGATAACACCTGCCTCTCAGGGTTGTGAGAGGATTAAATCAGATATTTGTAAAGCACTTAGCCCAGTGCTTGGCACATAGTAGGTGTTTCATAAATGTTTGTTTCCTTTCTTCCTTCTCTTCCAGGATCCTATGAAAATGTTGCAATTCTAATGGGGTTGATTCCCTCAGCATTCCTTGTTTCTGTTTGCTTCCTGGGAGAGTTTTCCAAATGCCTGATAGTTTTGATATGGGGGTAGGGAGAGACTGGAGTGGAGGACAGTGAGATGTTTTGCTTACAGACTCATTGCTTTGTAAATGTTTAACCCCTGCCTTAGCTTCAGAGGCAGTGTTGTCTGGCGGAAAGCGCGCCAGATTTGGAGTCCTATACTTATCACTTAGGAATCCTTGAGCAAATGACTTGATCCTTATGTCAGTTTTCCCTATCTGTACAATGGAAATAACATTCATACCACCACCTCACACAGTTATTTTCCATAAATCTTAAAGTGATTTTTTATTCATTCCTCCTTTGATCCTTACTATGTCTATGACCACGGGTAAGTCACTTAATCTTTCTAGAATTCAGTTTCCTTAACTTTAAGGAAGGGGTTGGTCTCAAATGCCAAAAGTCTTAGTAATGTTTTAAGCTATCTAAATGTGTATTATATATTAGCTATTATCTAAAATACATAGCTTTTATATACGTACATATATATGTACAGTCAATTCTGCTATAATGTGACATATACATTTCTAAAAATTACCACTCTATGCAAAGTCATACAATAAAATTTACAGGGCTAATGGGAAAAACTGGTGTAAAACACTCAAAAACATTGTCAGCAACACATAAAAAAATAGGAACCTAATAAAATGATAGTGCAGTCTTATGAGTGTTAAATGGTTAAGAAATACGCAACTATTATAATAAATAGTGGTGATGTCTACAGCCTCAGGCTGCTGCTTGCCCTGTACCCCATGTTCCCTTGGGGCCCAGGCTGACAAAGTCTAGGGCTGATGGTAAGAGAGTGGCTTCAGCAGTAACTTGAGGAAGGGGGGCAGTACCACTGAAGAAAACGGAAAAGGATGGGAGCAGAGGGTGAAGTTCGTATTTGGAGTAGCCTTCCTCTGCCCCCCAGCTCCTATTCAACTATATTAGAAGACATGTAATAAATATGGCACGTTACCTTGAAAAAGATATGGTTTGTTTATGGAAGTGGCCATCAGAAGAGTTGTAGCTTATGAGTTATTGTTAAATCATGCAGCTTTTTGCATGCTTTCCCCCTGACTTTTACAAAATGCCTTTATTATGAAATAAGAATGTCCCATGGCTGAATGGTAAAAAGACATTAGTCGGGAATTATTAGCTATGTCTTGGAGAGGATTCTGACTCTGCAAATACCTAGAACTGAGGGTAGCTTTACTGGAGAGCTCAAAGGTGGGGAAAGCTCTAAGCGCGGCAAGGATTATTTGTCTACGTAGCTTTCCTCTAGTCAGATTGTATGCTCAATGAGAAGAGAGTCTGCCATAGACGTGAACTGTAGAATCAAAGGAGATAATAGTATATAAAATGCTCTGAAAGTCAAAAAGTGCTATATAAACGTCAGCTATGATCACCATTATTGTTATTTGTTTGTTTCCCCAGTTTTTGTCGTTCACTTGTTTTAGTCTTATCTGACTCTTTGTGATCCCATTTGTGGTTTTTTTTTAATTTAGTATTTTACTTTTCCCCAATTACATGGGAAAACAATTTAAACTTTTTTTTTTCCTTTTTGGAGGGCAATTGGGGTTAAGTGACTTGCCCAAAGTCACACGGCTAGTTTTTGTGTCGAGTGTCTAAGGCCGGATTTGAACTCAGGTCCTCCTGACTCCAGGACAGGTGTTCTATTCATTGTGCCACCTAGCTGCCTTTTTTTTTTTTTTTCAATTTTAACATTAAAAAAAACCAAAAACTTTGATTTCCAAATTCTCTCCCTTCCTCCCTCCTCATCCCTCTCACTGAGAGGGCAAGATATAGGTTATATATGTGTAGTCATGCAAAACATACTTCCATATTAGTCATGTTGTGAAGAAAACAAAGGACTCCCCCTACCCCCAAACTCAAGAAAAAGAAAGAAAAATTTAAAAGTATGCTTCAATCTGTATTCAGACGCCACCAGTTCTTTCTCTGGGGATGGATAGCATTTTTCATCATAAGTCCTTCAGAGTTGTTTTGGGTCATTATATTGCTGAGAATAGCTAAGTCATTCATAGCTCATCATCTCACAATATTGCTGTTACTTTGTACACAGTGCATTTCACTTTGCATCAGCTCATGTAAGCCTTTCAAGGTTTTTCTAAGAGCATCTACTTATCATTTCTTATAGCACAAGTATTTCTTTATAATCACATATTACAATTTATTCAGCAATTCCCCAACTGATAGGCATCTCCTTAATTTCAAATTTTTTGCCATCAGAAAAGAAATGCTATAAATATTTTTGTACATATAGGTCTTTTTCCTCCCCCCCCCCAAATCTCTTTTTGGATACAGACCTAGCACTGATATGGGTTGGTCAAAGGGTATGATGGTTTTATAGCCTTCTGGGCATAGTTCCAAATTACTCTCCAGAGTGGTTGGATTAGTTCACAACTCCACCAATAGTGCATTAATATCTCATTTTCCCCCACATCCCCTCAAAAATTTGTCATTTTCCTTTTCTGTCCTATTAGTCAATCTAATAGGTATGAGGTAGTACCTCAGAATTGTTTTGATTTGCATTTCTCCAATCAGCAGCAATTTAGAGCATGTTTTCATATGGCTATAGATAGCTTCAATTACTTCATCTAAAAACTGCTCACATTTTTTGATCATTTATCAATTGGGGGACATAGCTCTTATTTCAATAGATTAGCTTTCTGTGCTCTTGTGGAAAAAAACTACATGTAAGCAAACTCAAAATTCTAGCTATGCTCAAAAGGTACCCTAGTATCTTAAACTCATTGGAGCAAATTTGTGTTTTCAAAGCAAACGTTATAGCAGAACTGACTGCGTATGTATGTATGTGTGCACACATATATCATACTTATACAAGGTGTCCCAAAAGTCTTAGGGCAGTTTAAAGCTATTAAAGTATGTTATAGGCCAGACCAGCTGCTTTAAAATAACTATTGCAATATATATTACTATAGGTCAAAGTGTTATTATAGCTCTAGGGCAGTGGTTCTCAACCTTCGTAATGCCCTGACCCTTTAATACAGTTCCTCATGTTGTGGTGACCCTCAACCATAAAATTATTTTTGTTGCTACTTCATTAACTGTCATTTTGCTACTGTTTTGAATTGTAATGTAAATATCTGATATGCAGGATGTATTTTCATTGTTACAAATTGAACATGACCCACAGGTTGAGAACCGCTGCTCTAGGGTATTAGTGTGTGGCAATGTACTTAGAGCCACACAAAGGACTGCTAATTAAAGGAATGCTTCATGACCTGAGAAATAAGGACACTGAAGTACCTTCTATGGTGCTCTGATATTTGGGGATTATATATGAAATATTTACTTATTGATATAAGGAGGACCTAACCTGTCTATTTTCTGTAAATTATCTGGCATAGACTTACTGAGTAGGAGAGTGATATGGTCAGATCTGTGCTTTAGGGATATCATTGTAGCTTTTGTTGCTGTTGTTCGTCCTTCAGTCTCTAAGAAGTCCACAACATCAGGGAGATAATGCCATGGCGTGAAGGTGAATTGGATTTAACTGAGGGAGGTCTGTGCAAAGTCACCAGCCTCACTTTCTCCTCTAGAGCCATTTGCCTCCAGTGGCCAGATATCAATCAGAATGACTGGAGATGGATCCAAATCATTGTAGCAACCATATGATGGATGAGTTGGAGAGAGGGAAAGCCTTGAGTCAGGGAGAATAATGGTGAGGTTCTTCTAATAATCCAGGTTGGAGGTGGTGAGGACCTGAACAAGGATGGCAGCTAGATGAAGGAACAGGTCTCAGAGATGCTGAGATAGAATTGACAAAATTTGGCAACTCACAGGGTCAGTATTCAGTCTGGGACCCAAAGTCACAATATTGGAGTATTTGCCAAAGTTAAAGGAGCAATTTAAGAAATCAAAAGCCTATGCCCAGTTCCTTAATATCTTTCATTCTCCAAGTCATGATGTGGGCAGATAGGAATTAGTACTCAAAGGAACAGTAAAATCAGAATATGTAGATGCTGTCATAATGTCCCCAGCAAGCTCAGGACTGTTAGATGACAGGCGGCTCTCAGTGGATTGACCTGAAATGTGAGATACATTGAATTGTATATGAGCAGCTGCTAGAGACAGTGGAAGTACTTGAAGAGAGATTTGATTACACAGAGACAAAATTCTATGATGTAGAAAAATGCTTTTCAAAACATTTTCTCATATAGAAGCTAAAGAAAGTATGAGGGAGGCCATCTCTGGTCATGCAGCTAGAGATGAGAGCAGCATAAAACACCATCAGCAGAACAATGAGAAAGAGACAGACAGATCTGTGTTCTGGGATAGACACAGAATGTATGGATGTGTGTATACTGGACATACTGGGGAATACAGAATCACTTAGGAAGAGGCAGGTGCCTATTGGACTGGTTTTAGGAAAATGAGAGCAAGGTCAGGGTAGAGGTCAACCCAGACTCCAAAGAACCTAAGCCTTACTTTATGATCAACCATGACTGCCATCCTAGACTCACAGGACCTCATACTCAAGAAATTCTAATGTTTGGAGATAGCTTTTGGTCATTCTGTAAGAAATATTTGAAAAAAATATCTCCATCACAGGAGTTCTAAAAGTGAGGTTCATGGATGACAGTATTTAGGATATTCATGAACTTGCTTTTTTTTTTTTTTTGGTAATGTAATGGGATTAAGTGACTTGCCCAAGGTCACAGCTGGTAAGTGTGTCAAGTGTCTGAGGCCTATTTGAACTCAGGTCCTCCTGACTCCAGGGCCGGGGCTCTATTCACTGCACCACCTATCTTCCACCCCTCTTAAAAATTAAAAAAAATTTTTTTCTTCATGAACTTTCTTTTAAAAATATTTTGATAATTGCATTTAAATGTAATTGTTTTCCTTTGTAATTCCACATATTTTATTTCATGCATTTCTTCTGAGGAAAGGTCCATACTTTTCACCACATTTCCAAAAGAGACCATTACACATACAGAAGGTTCAGAACTCTTGGACTAGACTGTCCTTTCAGTTGTGAGATTCTGTGATTTTGCAAAATTGGAAGCTCTCTGTCTTCCATTCTTGTCCTTTTTTTTTTTTTCAGTTTCCATGCTTTGGCTCTCACTCTTTCCTCCATGCTTGGGTAGGCTTCTGCTTTATCTCCATCTGGAGAAGTCTCTCCCTTTCTTTAAGGAATCACTTAAGGCCCCACTTTCATCTTGAAGCTTTCTTTTTCTGACTCTACCTTCTCCCCAAGTGAAAGTTATCTCTCCCTCCTCAGAGATCTCATAGCACTTTGCCTGGACCCCTCCTTTGTGTTTATCTTACTCTCTCTGGTCAGTTATTTCTCCCTCCTATTACATTTGTTACTTGAAAGTAGGGTCTGTGCTGTAGCTATTTTTAAAAAAAATTCTGATGTGTCACTGCCAAGTTACCTTGCATTTATTTTGTGTATATCTATATCTATATCTAAATCCATATCTATATCTGCATACCTATATCCATATTTATATATCTATATCTGTATCTCTATATATCTCTCTATCTCTATAGATACCGTTGTCTCTCCATTCCCTCCCCCAAACCTTGAAATGTTAGTTCCTTCAGGACAGGGATTATTTCATTTTTGTCGTTGTGTCTAGCACAATGCCCAGAACACAGTAGCTGCTTTATTAAATGATTATTTATGGATTGATAGTCCTTACTATTTACAACAAGGCCTTAGGTACAATGGGTATTTAATAAATGTTTGTTCAATTGAATTGAATTGCTCAGGCTTCCCTTTTTTTTTTTTAAGCTCAGAAAGACTTTGAGGGTCATATGTTTTCAGACCATGACAATTGTCACAATCAAAGGCTGGCAGAGGGTTTTAGGATCACGAGCTAGAAAGGAATCTAATCTAATTCATCCTCTCATTTTACAGATGAAGAATCTGAAACCCCACACTTGCTTCCCTTTTCTTTGCATCATTACCTAGAGGACCCTCTGTATTTCTTTTTACCCTGTCCTATATATTTGGAATCACGGGAAAACATTTTGGGAGGAGTTTAAAATGGTTTTGTATAGAATACCACCAGACCAAAACTTAGTGAATTGACCTGAAATGTGAGAAACAGTGAATTGTATATGAGTAGCTGCTAGAGACAGCAGAATTACTTGAGGAAAGACTTGATTACACAGAGAGAAAATTCTAAGATGTAGAAAAATGCTTTCCAAAAACATTTTCTCATGTAGAAGTTAAAGAAAGTATGAGGGAGGCCATCTCTGGTCACTCAGATTCCAAGAAGGAGCCTCATGAGAAGTGTGCTGAGTAATGGTCAGTACTGCTCCTCCCAGAAAGACCACAGATTATGGAACCAGAGATGAGAGCAACATGAAACACCATCAGCAGAGCAATGAGAAAGAGACAGACCTGTGGTCTGTGATAGCCATAGAATATGCTCCCTAACAGAGATGCCTACGTAACCAACTGTATCATCCAGGTAAAAAAATTAGAGTTATGGTTATTTTAAGCAGTAGTTTAAAAAGATACAGTATTGGGATATTACTTACTATTATATATAGGACACTGCTCTGCCTTTGTTTTATTTTGATTACCTTATTTTGGAGCCCCTTCTTCTGATTCCCCATCTTGCTATTGAAGTGACTCAGATTTCTTAGGCACTATTCCAGAGAGTATCTGCTTTGGCTGGGTCTATCAAGATAGAAAGGCCTGGTGGATGGTTATATGTCTGCCAATCCAGTTAAATTTTAGAGGTCTGTTGTTTATTTTATATGGGTCTTAGAAGATTGTCCATGAGATGATAAATTATTTTCATAGCCACTCAAAAAGACTATCTGTTAAGGTGTGGGGGTGATTGAGAGTTGCACCAGTAGAAGAAATGTCCATATGGGTGAAATTACTATCCTTTGCAACACTTAAAATTTTTTAAAAATTGATTTTGTTGAATATTTCCCAAATATATGTAAAATTTTAAAACATTCATTTAAAAAATTGAGTCCCAAATTCTGTCTCACTGCCACATTTCCCCCACCCTTTGAGAGGGCAAGCAATATGATATCAATTAAACATGTGAAATCATGAAAAATATTTCCACATTAGCCTTGTTTCAAAAGAAAACACATACAAATCCCCACTCCTCCCCCAAGGAAAAAAAGTTTTAAAAAGTACGTTTCTTCAGTCTTCACTGAATCTACCAGTTCTTTCTTTGGAGGTAGACAGCGTTTTTCATCATGTGGGTCCTTTGGAATTGTGTTGGATCATTGTGTTGATCAGAGTAGCTAAGTCACAGTTGTTCATGGTTCTAGATGGCTGTTACTATGTATAATATTTGCCTGGTTCTGTTCACTTCACTTTACATAAGTTCATATAAGTCTTCCCAGGTTTTTCTGAAACCAATCTACTAATCATTTATTATAATCCAATAGTATAACATCACAATCAAATACTACAGCTTCTTCAGTCATTCCTAGCTGATGGGCACCCTCTCAATTTCCAGTTCTTTGCCACCAGAAAAAGAGTTTCTATAAATATTGTTGTACAAAGATATCTTTTTCCATTAAAAAAATCTCTTTGGAATGTAGACCCAATAGTGGTATTGTTGGATCAAGGAGTATGCAGTTTTCCAACACTTTGGGCATAATTTTAAATTGTTCTCCAGAATGATTGGACCAGTTCACAACTCTACCAGCCGTATATTAGCTTTGCAATTTTTCCACATCCCCTCTAGCATTTGTCATTTCCCTTTTCTGCCATTTTGGCTAATCTGATAGGTAGAAGGTGGTATATCAGAATTGTTTTAATTTCTATGTATCTAATTAATAGCTATGTAGAGCCTTTTTTCATGTGATTATTGCTAGCTTTGATTTCTTTATCTGAAAACTGCCTATTCATATCTTTTGACAGTTAAGGGATGGAATTTGTTTTTATAAATTTTACCCAGTTCCTTGTATATTTGAGAAATAAGGCTTTTATCAGAGAAACTTGCTATGAGTTTTTTTTTTCCAGTTTCCACTTTTCATTCCAATTTTGGCTGCATTAGTTTTGTTTATGCAAAAGCTTTTAAATTTCATGTAATCAAAATTATCCATTTTATTTTCTGTCATCCTCTCTATCTCTTGTTTGGTCATAAACTCTTTCCTTATCCATAGATCTGGCAGGCACATTTTTCCATGCTTCTCTAATTTACTTATGATATTACCTTTTATGTTGGAATCGTTTATACATTTTGACCTTACTTTGGTAGACAGTGTGACACTGGTCTGCACCTAATTTCTTCCAAACTACTTTCCAATTTTTCCAGCAATTTCTGTCAAATGGCGAGTTCTTACCCCCAAAGGTTGGATCTTTTGGTTTTATCAAACTCTAGATTACTATGGTCATTTATTACTTTGTCTTGTGTATCTAATCTATTCTACTGATCCATCACTGTATTTCTTAGACAGTACCAGATTGTTTTCATGATTACCACTTTATAATATAGTTCGAAACCTGGTACTGCTAGGCCACCTTCATTCACATTTTTAAAATTAATTACCTTGATATTCTTGACCTTTTGTTATTCCAGATGAGTTTGTTATTTTTTCTAGCTCTATAAAATAATTCTTTGGTGGTTTGATTTGTATGGTACTGAATAAATAAATTAAACTTAGATAGAATTGTCATTTTTATTATATTGACTAGGTTTACACAAGCAATTAAAATATCTCTAATTTTTTAGATCTGTATTTCTGTGAAAAATGTTTTGCGTTTGTGTTTATATAGTCCTTGGATTTGTCTTGGCAGGTCGATTCCCAAGTATTTTATATTGTCAACAGTTATTTTAACTGGAATTTCTCTTTTTATTTCTTCCTGCCGGGTTTTATTGGTAGTATATAGAAGTATTAATGATTTATATAGGTTTATTTTATATCATGGAACTTTGCTACAGTTAATTGTTTCAACTAGTTTTTTAGTTGATATTCTCTAGAGTACTCTAAGTATGGCATTATATCAACTGTAGAGTGATAATTTTGTTTCCTCATTGCCTATTCTAATTCCTTCCATTTCTTTTTTCTTTTCTTATTGTTATAGCTGTCATTTTTAACAATATTGAATAATAGAGGTGATAATGGACATCCTTGCTTCACCCCTGATCTTATTGGGAAGGTTTCAAGTTTAATCCTGGTTGTGGATAATACTTGCTTTTGGTTTTAGATAGATACTTTTTTATCATTTTAAGAAAGCCTCTATTTATTCCTATGCTTTCCTTTGCAGCATTTTAAAGATGAGATGTCCCATTCTCCTTGCCTTGTATGGCTTGCAAAGACCTTCGGCCAAAAGCAATAAAACTGAGACCTGACCAGATCTACTAAAATTCAAATATTCCTGGGAGGTAGTAGTGGGGATAACATTTTATACCTTATCAGGTATTATAAGTTGGCCTCTTACTAAGAACATAGACCCCAGGAATGGGATCAGGGATAGATTGATGGGCAGGTTGCATAGCAGAGTTGTTACCAGTTATAGTCTGAGGAAGAAAGTAGAATCTTTATAACCTAAAGATAAGCTCCTGGGTCATCCTGAAAGAAGAAAAATGGCCCCAGGACAGAATATAATAAGAACAAGGACAGAATATAATAAGAACAATCACCTCATACTGCAGATAGGAGACTGAGAGATGGAGTTTGGGTTAATTAAAGACAAATAAATCCCTTTGCTTTGTTTGTTTATAGCTCAGTGTAGTCCTGGACATAGCAGGTCTTACTTGGGGATGCTGGAACCTGCTGATGACCAGTCCAATTGAGACTGACAGGGCTGGGTCACTAGGTACAAACTGAACTTTGAGGGGTGAGTGTCATTGTCCAAGTCATGGCCTGGAGATCGTAAGAATATCATAGGATTTAGATCAGGAAGCACTTTAAAGACTATCTAGACTAGAGGTCTGCTGGAAAATGTTCAACAACTGCCTCTCTTGGGGCAGGGGAAGTACATACTATACATTTTAAAGTTTATTGTTAACATTCATGATTAACATTTTCTCCATTGATTTAAGTCTAGGCAATCAACAAAACAATAAATCAAGCCCCAATCTGTAGCATTTGCTGATTTCTGAGGTATAGATGCCACGCTGTAAATTTAACAATCAACCCTTCCTTTCAAAATCAGCCATCATTTTACAAATGAGGACACTGAGGTGATTCCTTACCTAAGTCGTACATGGCATAGCCAGTTTTTGTACACAGGCCTTCTGACTCTAGATCCGAGTTATTTCTACTACAGCACACAGGAATGAGCTTGTGTCCTGGGTGGGAATGGGTTAAGTAACAGCCACTTAAGATGTGCCTGTGTAGGGGTATACCCGTTCATCATGGTAAGTGTCATAGCAAAATCAATTCTCTGTGTACTTTGGGGAATTACAACTATCATTTTGGTGTGATTTATTTGGTGTATAACACGAACATGGCTATTTGTTTCATCATTCTGAAAGTTCATCTAAAATTGCTTTGAGTTTCTGGTTTTCGGGGGTGACATGTCCAATTGTTATCTTCTCTCCTATGAAATATGGATCAAGGGATACATTGCTGCTGGCCTTAAGAGTTTCCTTTGTGGTTACCTGTTTTCGGTTGCAAGGGGAGTTTTATTGCTTTCCCCTCTTCCAACCCAGGTTCTTTTTAGCAGGAGAACTCAGAGGAAAAGCTAGTCTTAGCTCTTTGTTCTGGAGCCTCCTGGGATAGTAATAATGATGATGGTACTAACAAATGGCTGCTCACATTCCTATAGTGCTTTAAGGTTTACAGAGCATTTTGAAAAGCACTGTACCATGCTGCCTCTCCCCTGGTACATTTTAAAATAATAACTCGCATTTCTAGAGAACCTTCAGGTTTAAAAAGTACTTTTCTCTCAGCCACCCTATGAGGTTGAGAACACATGTGTTCCTAATCCCCATTTTGCAGATGAGTAAACCAAGGCAAAGATGTTCTCTTGCTTCCTTAAGTCCCAACTAAAATCCCTCTTTTTAGGAAAACTTCCCCAACCATCTTAGTTCCAATGCCTTCCTTTTGCTAATTATTTCCAATTTATCCTGTACTCAGCTTGCTTCGTGTATTGCCTCCCCTTTTAGATTGCAAGCTCCAAGAAAGCAGGCACTGTCTTTTGCCTCTTCCTGCATTCCCAGCACTTAGCACTGTGCCTGGAACACAGTAGGTGCTTAATAAATGTTTATTGATTAAGAGATGTGCCCAAGGTCACACAGCTAGTAAAGGTCTTGCCCTGGCATGTGAAGCTGAGCCTTTTGCCCCTCCATTCTGTGCTTTTCCCCTCATCTGCAGCAGGCCGTCTATTTCTCCCTTGCAAGGTTGGGAGAATCAGCTCTCAAGATTTAAGACTCCCACCTGAAGCCTGGTTTAGTCATTAATAGCCGTGATGATGATGATGACTAATGATATTAGCTGAAATTTATTCAGCAGTTTAAGTAACTCAAAGTGCTTTCCATATGTCACCTCATTTGACTCCCACAACAACCCTGTGTAGTATGTACTCAAAGTCTAATTCCCTCTTTCCAGATGACGAAACTGAAGCTCATAAGGGTGAAGTGATTTTTTTTCCCTGCCAAAATGGGAGATCCTCTCGTAGGAGTATTAAGAAGCTCTTTTCTCCCATCTGCCCTCTGGTTTGGTTGCTAACTGCTCATCTGTACTCTGTTCATCTGGTTCTCTGCTTCCAGCGAATCTGGATGTGGATATTCCATCTGGAATGCTGAGGGGGCCTAGTTTCTTTTCACAGTCTTTTCCCTGCCCCATCTATAGTCAACCAGCCAGTCAGTCAACTAGCATTTAATAAGAGCATGGTACTGTGCTAAGCTTTGAAAAACGTGAATTAGTTGTAGGGTCCTAATTTACCCCAATGTATCAAAGATTTAGAGTTGGAAAGGGGGCTTAGAGATCACCAAGCCAGCCCCCCATTTTACAAATGAGGAAACTGAGGCCAAGAGAGCTTAAGTGAGTTGGCAAAGGTCCCATAAGTATTAAAGCATCAGGGGCACCCTCTGAACCCAGATCTTCTGATCTGGTACTAAAGGTAGAGTTCTCTCTTTCTAGATGAGGAAACTCAAAAGAGTGAAATGACACTTATTTTCCTGCCAAAATGGGAGACCCACGCATAGGAGTATGAAGAAGCTCTTCTTTCCCATCTGCCCTCTGTGCAGTGGATAGACCAGAGAGAGCACCAGGTCTGGAGTCAGGAGGACTCATCTTGCTGAATTCAAATCTCACCCTCTGACACTTACTAGCTGTGTGACCCTTGGCAAGTCACTTCACCCTGTTTGCCTCAGTTTCCTCATCTGTAAAATGAGCTGAAGAAGAAAATGGCAAACCGCTGCAGTGTCTTTGTCAAGAAAACCCCAGATGGGGTCATGAAAACTGAGACCCAACTGAAACAAATCAAGGATAACAACTTCTGACTCCAGAGACAGTACTCTATGCACGCTGCTTGTGAAAAAATTTGCCCGTAGGTACCTAGTAAATGGCAGAGCCAGGATTGGAAGCTAGGTTCTCCAGCTCCAACCCTCTTACTCTTTCTATTTCATCATCTGCCTCAGGAGATTGTGCAAACGGTGCCTGTGGCAAGTGTACTTAGATTACTCTGGAATGGGGTAGAGGGTTTGGGTGATGGTACAATTTAAGCTTGAGACTTCATTAATATTTCTTTCCATGACTAGGGTCCCTTTAGTTACTCACTTCATTCTTGGTGCTGAGACATTTGGGGCAGGCTACTGGGGAATTCATTGTCTTGACATCCTGTGATACAGAATACAAAGGAAGTCAAAGTTCTATGGGGTTTCCCATCTTCTCAGGTCATTGGTATAGGGAGGTCTTTAGTGGGGTCCTTCAGGGTACTGTTTAGGTCAACATTTTTTAAAATATGTGATTTAGAATAAAGCATCAACGACATCAAATTTGTTGTCAATGACATCTAATTTTAGAGGGGCAACTACCATTGAAGATGATGGAATCCAAAGTCCAAAATGAGAGCAATAGGCTATAACCTCTACTTCAGTGGATTTCTGACTGAAGGTATGGGTATTTCCTCACAAATATAGATGATAACCCTGTCATACCTTCCTCTCTTACATTTCTTTTGCATATCTTTGATAGATACTCCCTAGAAGATACAACCAATATACTAAAGGCCTTTCACTGGTTCTTTTAATGTTGCATGGATCTAATAAAATGAATTCTGTTTTGACCTGAAACTATAATTTCAGTTTTCTATGGAACTTTCAGGTGAAGAAAGTCCCTTGAAAATAAGCAAAAGTTCTGTAACTTACTGTCTTCAAGAGCTGCCTGAAGTGCTGAAGAATTAAATAATTTTCCAATAGTCCCACAGCCAATAATGTGGGTCAGGAGAAGTACTTGAATCTAGCTTGTCCCAACTCTAAGACTTGGTTCTCTATCTCCTACCCGTGCTGTCAAGCTCAAATAGAAATGGGGGCCACCACGCCATATGTAAGGATCCCTACAGGCTGCATGTTGACTTAGAAAACCAGTTAATAAGAACATTATTTTTAAACTATAGTCCTCTGAGTTAGATGGGTTGTACAAGTATTATTTTCATGCTAATTTCTACTTTATAGAAGAGGAAACTGAGCTGTGAGATTTAAAAAAAATTAATACATCAACACATTAAAATCAGAGAGGAACTATGTTTTAATCTGGTTCAGGCTGCACTAGGGAATGCTGTGAGCTGTGTGTTTGACACTTCTGTCCTACACCGTGTCACCTCTGTAAAATTTAATAGAAATAAACATAAAGTCCTACAGTTGGGTTTTAAAAATCAACTTTAGGGGCAGCTAGGTGGCACAGTGAATAGAGAATGGGCCCTGAGGTCAGGAGGACCTGAGTTCAAATGTGACCTCAGACACTTAACTAGCTGTGTGACCTTGGGCAAGTCATTTAACCCCAATTGTCTTGTCATCCCCCCTCCAAAAAAATTAAAAATCAACTTATACAATTATAGGGTGGTAGAGACATGATGAGACAGCTGTTGACGGGGAAATGATCTGACGGTTTTAGTAGACAGCAACCTTGGTATGGATCAACAGGATGAAGAGGGAACGAAGAAGGCTAATTAGATCTTTACATACTTATTGGTGTTTATTTATTCTGTATATAGTTATATACAGAATTAATATACATGTTGGTTTGTCCGTTAGAGTGTAAGCTTCTTGAGAGCACAGATTGTTTCATTCTTTGTACTGTTACACCAGTGCTCAGCACAGTGCCTCACACATAGTAGGTGCAAATTAATGCTTGCTGATTGAATGATCAATAGATCCAAGCCCAGGTTTTACTAGATGGTCTTGGGGTCTCCTTCCAACCCAGAAATTTGGTGATTCTAGAATTCTACTTACTCTTATTATCAGGGCTTTTTTCCTCTACTGTAAACTTAAAGTGCTCCATCAAACGAGATAACATTTGTAAAAAGTGCTTAGCCCAGTGCCCCGCAGGTAGTAGGTGCTTTATTAAATGCTTGTTCCCTCCCTCCCTTGCTACATAAATGCTATTAACTGTAGTCCTCTGAGTTAGATGGATAGTACAAGTATTATTTTCATGAGCATTTCTACTTTATAGAAGAGGAAACAGAGCCAAGTGACATTGAGTGCCTTGCCCATGTTCATCCAGATATGTATCAGAGCCAAAACGCAAACTTAGGCCCTGTAATGCCAGATCTAGTAATCTTTCCATTATACCCTAGTCACTAACCCAGCCCTAACCTTTTCAAATATAAAATACTTGTGTGTTAGAGAAGGCATCAGGATTTATTCTTTCTAAAGGGCAGGCTAACTGCACCACCCTCTCCCCAGAATCTACTGCTTCCCTACTTTAGCTTAATGTGACCTGCTGTCTGGCCCGCTTGCTGGCTTTTTGGAAGGCGTTTTGCTTTTTGGTGATGATTTATGCTTTAGGGAAGGCTTGAGCCTAAGTCAAAGAATCATGGGATCATAGATTTAGAGGTGGAAATAGACCTCGGAGAATGTTTTGTCCAACTTGTTCATTTTATAAATGATGAAGCTAAGACCTAGAAGAGCTGAATGATTTAAGTTCACAAAAGTACTAAGTAGCAGATTTGGGATTTTAGCGCTAGAATTGGAGCCACAGGACTTGAGTTCGAGTCCTGAAGCTGAGTAAATTATTTAATCTCTCTAGACTTCAGTTTCCTCATCTATATAGTGAAGTAGTAGACTATGTATGTACACACACATATGTATGCATACCTGTACATATATGTATATAATATGTATATGTATATACACATATGTATATAATATATGCATATACACACACGTGTGTGTGTGTGTACACATGTACACAATTTATCGATATAGTGGATTAGGTGATCTCCGAAGTCTGCTCTGAAATCCGTGGTCCTGGGGTTAACTCCTGCCCTTGATGTTTGCTCCCTGGGTCAGTAACCTAGCTGGCCTTCAGGTCCTCATCTATAAGATGGGGGCGTCAGGTAGATGGTTTTTAAAGGTTCTTGTAGCTCTAGAGCTATGATCCCTTCCAGCCCTAGATCCCATAAGGTGAGAAGCTGACAGAAGGCTTGAACCTGACCTGGCAGGATGGTTTGTTAACAGAGGAGAAACATGGACTTCATAGAAGGAAGACCATTTTGGTGGATGGAAGGAAGTGTGGCATTTGGGAGTGACAGGCTCTGATAAGAAACCCAGCCCTGGGGCAATAGCCCCAGTGGCACACACTTCAAGGCAAGTCCCTTAGTACTCCTTCCCCAGGGTAGGGGGAGAGAAAAATCCCCTGAGTTATTTCAATTACATGGATGACTGAGGAGAGCTTTAGTCTAAGTAATGGAGCCAGCTCCGGATTGACAGGTGGGGCTCCCCCCACCTCCCTCCTTCCCTGGGACTATTTAAATAGGCACCATTGACCTTCAAAGGGTGAGACACTAATGCAGGTGTTAACCCTAATGCCATTCACTCAGGCCTGTCATTAGCACTTATACCCTTGACAGGTGTTTTCTGTTGCACCAGGAGGAAGGTCAGGACCTCAGAGTTGCTGAGTTCCCCTCCCTGAAGGCAACACTTCAGGGCTGGCAACCGGCCAGGCTGTGATTGGCCTAGCTTGGCCTCAGTGTAGGGCTGGGGGTGGGGAGGGGAAAGAGCTGGGTCTGGGAGCTTCTTACAGCTAAGGAAAAGCGTTTAGGTCCATTGTTCTCCCACAAGAGAAAAAGTTTCCTTTTCTTGTCTTCTTTGGCCTCTTACAATGCTGTGGACAGAGATCTGGGCCTCTCAGGGAATGGAAGCTCAGGGGGGGAAGGGAGGGAGAGGGGTACAGACCTGGTCTATGCTGTATCACTTCCCACTCTGCTCCCCCTCAGTCTTGAGGTTAACATTCCAGAACTTCTCAGCTCTCCTCTGTCTGGAAGGTCAGCCTGGCAAACTATCCATTGGCATCAAGCTTTGGGCAGAAGAGGAGGCCCCAAAGGATTTGGGTAATTGTATAACCTGTGCCAGTCCAGGTACTCAGCTTACCCAAAAGGGATGAAGTCTTAGGGTGAGAGGCTAGAGAATCACAGGACGTTAGGGGTGGAAGGAACCTTAGCGCATAGCATGGCACAAAGAATGTTGACAGTGGAACTTGGGGATATGAGTTCAAGTCCCAGCTCTACCATTTACTACCTGTGTGACCTTGGGAAAGTCATTTAACTTTTCTTGGCCTCAGTTTCCACTTTCTGTAAAAATGAGAGAGTTGGCTTGTCCCCTAAGGCAAGGGTTCTTAACCTTTATGGTACTGTAGACCCCCTACATGTGGTTGCTTACATTCATAATGGAACAAACTGCTAAATTTTAGTTAGAGGGTAGTGAAAATAAAGGTGTAATTATTTTACAACTCAAGTTTCAACCTCTGAAATCCCTCCATGGTTCTTGGACGCCAGTTTAAGAATCCTTACTCTGAGTTCTTTCAGCTTGAAATCTATGATTTTATAGAATGTTAGAGCTGGATGGGAACTTAGAACATAAAATGTCAGTATAGGAAGGGACATCATATGTTATCTAGTCCTATTCCCTCATTTTATAGATGAGATGCTGAGGACCACTGAGGAAGAAGTGACTTGATATAAAAGGGCATAGAAGACACCTTCTCAAGGTCATCAAGTTTTGGGATCAAGAGTTGGAAGGGGTCTTAAATATCTAGCCCAATCCTCTCAATTTAGAGAGAGGGAAACCTGTTTGACTTCTGTGGGCATATCTTCATGGAGCACTGAGCCCACTGAGAGCTCTTTTCTTCTGGCCAGGTAAAAGAGGGAATCCTCAGGGTTTTGTGGCTGCTTCTGTTCTAGCCTGCTCAGGGTCCGCGCTGGAGGAGGGATACACTAAACACTCATATTATGTAGGGCTAGTTCTGAGGCTGATCAGAGGATCTTTTGTTTAGCTTTTATGGCAAAGCTGGGGAGGAGCCCAAGGTTAGTTGTTGATACTACCCATAAAGGTAGTGCAATGAGCTCATTGGTTCCATATCCATCTGGAAGGTCCAAGTGGAAGAAGAGTCCCATTGGGTAAGTAGTTTAGATAGTAAGGGAAGATCATTGAACCTGGAGTCAGGTAAGTTGGGCTCAAATCCTAATTTGTTCAACCACTTAGTTGTATGATCCTGAGAAAGTTACGAAATTTCTCTGGCTTTCTTCATCTATACAACATCCCCAGTAGAATGTAAGCTCTTTGAAGGTAGGAATGGTTTCTTGCATTTCTTTGTCTTTTTTTCCCTGGAGCTCAGCATAAAGTAGGCAATGAGTAAATAATTGTTAAGTAGAACTAATGGAATAAAAATGTAGATGCAGTATCTGCCTTACAGGGTAGTTGCTGTAGTGAAAATGTTTTGCTAACCTTAAAGTGTTATAAAAACATGAGTAATGTTCAACTCATGGCTTTGCTACCAACTAACTATGTGACCCTGATCAAGTCATATTGTCTCAGAGTCTTAGTTCTCTCATCTAAAATATGGATAATATTTGAACTACCTACCTCAGGGTTGTTGTGGGAACCAAATGAGATAATGTTCATAAAGCACTTTAAAAGTGTATGTATAAAATTGAGTTACTGTTATTTCAAAAGAAGATAGAAGAAAAAGGCAATACTTAAACCCAAAGGAATAAATCCCTAATGGTAGAATTTCAAGTATCATCAGAGGAGATTCATTATTTTTGGTAGGGCATTAGAAAAGATTCCTTTTTCCTTCCTTCCTTCCTTTTTCTCCTCCCTCCCTTCTTTCCTTCCCTATAGTTTTCAGAGCACTGTGTTACAGTGCTGAAAGTGGTGCAAAATATAGAGAAGGCATTGTTTCTGCCCCCATGACATTAACTCTTTAGAAGTGGGCTATGACTCCAACATAGAGAGCTTAAATACAATTAAGTTCATTGGCAAGGTTCAAAACAAAATGATCTACCAAGTTCCCTTTAGCAATATTCTATGATTTATGGGATAATTTTAGTCAAAGGATTTCCTAGTTCTAAAACTGTACCATGTGAGTGACAGTCTATTAATCCATGGGTGAAGTAGGACCTGGGAATGGTCTTTTCCTTGACTTTGTCATTTGACATTTACAAACATAAACTTCAGCAGAATGTAAGCTCCTTAAGGGGAACGACTGTTTAGTGTGTGTGTGTGTGTGTGTGTGTGTGTGTGTGTGTGTGTCCGTGTCCCCAGAAGCCAGTGCCATGTCTTTCACCTAACAGACATTTAATGAATGTTTGTTTTGTTTTCCATGTCCTGGAGAGTCATTCTTAGAATCTTCTTCTCCACTTCCTAGAATTATCCCCTCTGATTTGCATGCTCACCCTAGCTGGGGTTGCCTAGCTAGGATAGTACATGCTCATACATAGTCTAGGAGAGATGCCAGGGGGCAAGGGAGGAATGAGCTGAGCAATTTCACATTAGTCATAGAAGCATAAACCCATCAATTACACCTGTCCAACTAAGGAGTCCAGAGCTGGTATGAAAATAGGGTCATGTGTTGGGGCTATCATATGGAAGGAGGAGTAAATGTGTTGCCCAAGAGTCATATGACACTGCTTCCATGCCTTTCTTTTCCACTACTGGTTTTGCTTTCTCTCATATCTCTTGACTCTTGGTCCCAAAAGGGGAGACAGAATACCCCTTGGCCCTAATTGCCACTTTCAGACCTTCACCTTGCCACTGTCACCCAGCAACCTGTTCTCTCTTTTGAAGTTTACTCTATCCAGATAGATCAGCCAGTTCTGATCCTGGTGGTAGTTAACTACTGGACCCTAGGTCATTCTTATTCTTTTTTTTGAAGAGTTCAATATTTAACTTCAAAGTTTTTCTCTCTGCCCTAGCCTCTGACTTCTTATACTAGGGCCTTTCAACATTAATACTGACGTTCCCTCAAACACCCTAGTCCTTCATTTTCTTTAGCCCGTTAGCTTCTTTCATTCTACTTCAGCCACACACAGGGATAGTCATACCCTTAATCTCGCCATCATCTACAAGTGTTGTATTTCCACAATTAAGATTTCTGCAGTTCCTTTTATCGATAGCCTCCTATCACTTCATCTTTATGCCTTACTCTCCTAAATCTATTATCTGTACTCTTCATTACTGTCAGTCTCCCCACCCTTCAGTACTTTCTCTAGCTCTTGCTCTTGCTTTGGCTTTACTTTCTTCTTCCCCTTCCAATCTTGATTCTACTGTTAACAAGGTCAGTGGCATGCTGTTCTCTGCTGTCGAATCCCTTGACCCCCTTCTGCTACTGACATTCGTGCCTTGCCAAAACCCAGCCCTAGATGACTTCCCTGTCTGCCTCTTATCCTACTCACATGTTGCTTAACAGAGCTGGAGGAAGTCACAGATTACAACTAACTATGTCTGCTAAACATTTATATTTTCACAGCAAGTAACTTTTTTTTAACTACTCCTTGATTCTCTATTGAACTCTCCCTAGCTGTTCCAAACCTACTCATCTCTTCTTAAACTTCCCACCCCACTGCCTTTCAGCAAAAAACCTTGTTTTGTAATTTTCTGAGAAGACAGAGAATTCTCTTCTCTCATCAAAGCCCTTTGACATCATCCCCCAATCTCTTATCCATTACTTCAGTCTCTAATGAAAAGGACCTTCTCTTCCTTCAACTTGTACTCTATTCTTATTTCTCTGAAAGATTGACCCCGCACTCATTCCCTTCCCCTCCCCCCCTTTCATCATCCTATCTATGTGTTCATTCTTTGCTAGCTAGTTATAAGTACGAGGGTCTTCTCTATCTTTAAACAATCCTCACTTGACCCTACTATTCCCTCAAACTACAATTATACGTGTCGTTCCCTTTTCGTAGTCAAACATCTAGAAAAAGATGTCTGTTCTAGTTGCCTCTACTTTCTTTCCTCATTCATTTTTCAACTTCTTGGAACCCGAGTTAAAACCTTATGCTGTTATCCCTTCTACATTGAGATTTTCCCCATTGAGGTTTTGATATATCACAGGTCAGCCTAAGAAATTAAATAGGAATTTTTGGGGAGTTTTGCAGAAGCCACAGATGACACTTGAAAGCTAACATACGGCAAAGTAAAGGGTTAGAAATTCAGAAATGCATAAATATATGTATAGTATTATATAATATCAGCATATTTTATCTTTTAACTCCATAGTAATTCAGACTTCTTCTCTGGTATGAAGGGAAGCCAAAATTTTTTACACAGATTTTCCAGATTATGGAGACACTGCACCCCTACCCCCCTCAATAAGGAAGGGATAACTAACTCAACTGAAACTGCTCTCTGCAGTTACCAATGATCTTTTAATTGGCTGATCTGATTTTTCCCTTTGTATCCCTAACCTAGTTGACTTCTCTGTAGCATTTGATGCTATTGACCATCCTCTCTTTCTGGATAATCTCTTCTCTCCTCCCACCTTTCTGATTGCTCCTCAGTCTCCTTTGCTGGGTCATGACACATACTAACTATGGATATACCTGAAGACTCTCACCTTTGCCCTTTTCTCTTACACCCTTTTTTGGTGACCTCCTTAGCTCCCTTGTGTTCAGTTATCATCTCTACACAGAAGACTCCTAGTTCTATGTATCCAGCCCTAACACTTATCCTGAGTTCTAGTCCAATATCATCAATTTCCTATTGGATATTTTAAACTGGACATCCCATAGGCATCTCAAACTCAACCCATCTAGAACAGAACTCCATATTTTCTTCCTTTCTTCTACCTCCCAACAACCCCTCTTTCCAATTTCTTTCCCATTTCTGTTATGGGAACTATCATCCTACTCAGAAGAGTTGGTAAACTGTGAGATGCCTTCAACTCTTTACTCCCCCTTATACCACATATCCAACCAGTTGCCAAATTTTATTGATTCTATCTCCAGGACATTTTTACACATGTATCTTTCTCTCCACCCAAATGGCCACCATCTTAGTTCAAACCCTTATCATTTCCAACCTGGACTATAGCAAAAGTGACATCCCTGCCTCAAAAGTTTTCTCTTTCCACATCATTCTCCACATAACTGCCTGTGATTTCTAAGCACATTTTACTGTAGTGGTTGCCTTATACATCTAAGATAAAAACCAAATACCTCTTTTTGGCATTTTAATCCTTTACAACCTGTTCCTGATGTACCTTTGAGTTGTTATACATTAATCCCCTTAATGTACTTTTAAATCCAACCAAACTGGCCTTACTGTTCCCCATATACAACATTCTATCTCCCATTTCCTTGCCCTTTCTACAAGCTATCTCCTATGTCTGGAATTCATTTCTTTCCTATTTCTACTGCTCAGAATCTCCAGTTTCATTCAGTACTCTAATCAAATGCCACCACCTACATGGAGTCTTTTCCGATTCCCCCAGCTACTAGTGCCTGTCTCCCCAAAATATCTATTTTGTGTATACTTATGCTCCATATAAGATTGTACATATTTTCTCCCTAAGTAGAACACAAACTTTAGGAAAAGGATCCTTCCCTTCCATTTCCCTTTATTTTTCCTTTACTTCCCTATTGGAATTCCTAGTTTCCTTCACACCTACTTCCTGTATGAGACCTTTCTTCATTCTTCCAACTACTAGTGCCTCATTCTCAAAATAATCTTGTGTTAATTTTGTACATAAAAGACTTCTGGAGGACAGGAGCTATTTAATTTTGTCTTTGTATCCCCAGCATCTAAATGTTTGATTGCTTAATTTTCTAGAATATTATGTTCAAACCAGCTATTATTCCTGGAAATTCCAGAGTCCAGTAGAGTGGTAGGCTTATCACTCTTTGATAGATGTTTTATGACATACTATATTCTTGAAATTATGTCTTGTTTATTTGCTTCTTGATTGTATGTTGTGTAAACCCTGAATATAATAGCTTAGCATGCTTTTCTGCTTCTTTATGCCAAGGTTATCTGACAAGGGCTCACTGAAATATAGCAAACTTGAGAAAGATGAAGGGGTTGCCAGTGTTTGGTCCTTGAAAGCTGTTTTTTTAGGGTAGATAAAAATAAAGCATTTATTAAGCACTTACTGTATGCTAGGTGTTATGATAAGTGCTTGGAATGCAATTTCAATAAAAAAGAAATATGATCTTTGCCCTCCAAGAACTTATTTTCTGATCGGGGGGAAAAAAAAACCCTCACGAAAGGGAGCTTAGAAACATGAATGGGGGAAAGAGAAGAAAGAAAGTAGAAATGTAGCCAAGAGAGTCAGGAGCTGAGTTGTTTTAGAGGTGAGCATAGCTGGTGTGGGTGGTTCCCCAAATGGAGGTTTTGATAAGGAACTCACCAATAAGAGGAATAAGCTTTAGGAGTTAGAGGCTCACCAGTGTGAGAAGACAGCTAGGTCAGGGATGGGAAAAGTAGTGCAGAGTCAGGACCTGAGCGAGGTTGGAAGATAAATTTACAAACTCCTTGGCAATGAGTTGGTGCCAGTCCTGATTGTGATTTCATATCTAGTACAACGGATTACCTAGATCTTGAGGGTTCAAATAAATAACTTCCTTAATAAAAACATATTCTAACCCCTAGGTCGAAGAAAGTAAGAAGTTCACATGACAGTAAAAGAAGATTACAGCCATTGTCAAGGAGATACAAACAGTCATGTAGGAAGTTCCTTCAGATTTCAAAAACTCCCTGACAAAGTCCTAAAACTTGTCCAGGGACTTATGAGTGGGTCCAAGGTCATTCTACTTGGGGGCAAAGTTAATTCAAACTGTGGCATTCTGCTCCATAAAGTTTTGGCTCAAGATGAAGGTATGAAAGCGTAGGGGTTAGTTAGCTCAAGCAACCCCAATTCCACTATTGTCCTGGTCCATAAAAGTGCTGCCCCATAGAGAGAACCAGAGCTGAGGGATAGGTGAATGATTTACTGAAAATCATAGAGAAAATAGAATTTATTCAACACTTCTTCACCAATGGGGCATGTGCAAGCAACTAGAATGAGTGTGGGATTCCCTAGATCCAGAACAGTTTTCTGAACAGGATCAGGTGAATGGCTACTAATGCCATCTAGTGGTCAAATCTATAAAATGTAGACATGAATTATGTTGTGGGGTATTTACTTTGCAAACCTTAAAGACAATGAATTGTTATTACTGAGGAGGTTAGGTGGTGAAATAGTGTTCTGGGCCTAGAGTCAGAAAGATCTGAATTGAAAACCAGCCTCAATTATGTGACCCTGGACAAGTCACTTAACTTCTGTTTTCCTCAGTTTCCTCAACTATAAAATGGGAATAGTATTAGCATCACCCTCACAGGGTTGTTTTGAGGATCAAATAATATAATATTTATTAAAAAAAAGTACTTAGCACAGTGTCTGGCACATAGTAGATATTATGAAAATGCTTATTCCTTTCCTTTCCTCTGTCACTATGGGATCATAGCTGGCCCATAGCCTCCAAAGTGTGGTAGTTCACCTACAGGATCATAGATTTAGCATTAGAAACAGTTAGTCCAGAGGTAGGGAACCTGTGACTTTAAGGCCCCATGTAGCCCTCTAGGTCCTCAAGTGTGGCCTTTTTTTTTTTTGCTTTTTGGAGGGGGGAAGGTAGGGCAATTGGGGTTAAGTGACTTGCCCAAGGTCACATGCTAGTTTTGTGTTGTGTCTAAGGCCACATTTGAACTCAGATTCTCCTGACTCCAGGGCTGGTGCTCTATTCACTTCACTGCCTAGCTGCCCCAAGTGTGGCCTTTTGATTGAATTGAAACTTTACAGAACACATCCCCCTAATAAAAGGATTTGTTCTGTCAAACTTGGACTCAATCAAAAGGCCACACCCAAGGACCTAAAAGGCCACATGTGGCCAAGAGGCCATGGGTTCCCCACCCTTGAGCTAGTCCCTCAGTTCTTAAAGTTTTTGATTTCAGTATCTGTAGCTGCCCAATGGGCTTTTGTTTATTTGAGTTATGTCTCTTGATATATTAGAAATATATTAGAAATTATAACATCTTAGTATTATTATCAAAAGAGTTTTGACTTTGTGCATACTCTGAAAGGAGTTTGGTGACTCCCAGGTATCCCCAGACTCTACTTTGAGAACTGCCAATATAGTCCAATCCAACCCCTTCATTCAACAGATGACAAAGTTGAAGCCTGGAGGGGTTTGCCCAAGGTCATAGGACTAGTGAGTAGAAGAACCAGGATCAGTTAATATAATGAATAATAAAATTATTGTAGTAAGTATATACGCTTATTAAAAATTGTCTCTGTGTATGTGGCAAGATACAACTGAATTCATTAGTAGATTATTAGAGGAGAAGTTCTTAGCAGATGGTTGATTATTTGACTTATTATTATCTGGGTAGAGTATGAAGGAAGTGGCCGTGCTTCCTTACCCTCACTTACTGAAAAGTATATCTAGACTCATTTGGTTAATCTCTGGGCAGCTATAAATTCCTGCCAATCATTAAGAAATGATGTAACTACAAGTTGTATATACATAGCTAGTACAGATTTCTCTCTGAGTGATGTGGCAGAATTGTGGCTTGTAGATGTGAATACAGTGGGGAGCAAAATACCTGGACTGTGTTCCCTTGTGTGAACTAAGGAAACATAATTAACTCCCACATTGATGAACACTGGCTCTCTGATGGTTGTAAGCATATAACTGCCCACGAGGACCTTTGGTAAAGTGCTAGCTAGCTAATGTTTGCCTCTACCTACAGCCCCAGCACACTATTCCCTGTTCCTCTCTAGTAGCTTAGATGGAATATTAGGTATGGCCTAATTACTAATATATATTATATCTAATAATATCTATGATATCATCTATAATATAATACATAAATAAATCAATAAAATAACTAAAATAAAAATATTAAGTTAAATATATTAAAATAATTGCACGGCCATTCATTGAGGTTCATAGGATTTAAAGCTAGAAGGAATCTTAAATACTATCTAAATCCCCTTATTTTCCTGATAAACAGAGATTATTTGCTTAAGGTTACATAGAAGGTAGATTACAGAGCAAGGGTCTGACCCCACGTCATAGGGTTATAGCATAACATATGCTCTAGGTTTACTGTCCCACCTCCCACTTGGAGAAGCGGGACGAGTTTCTGCAGGGTGGAAGCTACATCTCTCCTCAGAATTCTAGGGGTAGCACAGGCGAGGAGGAGGGCAGGTGGGCATCTTTCTAGTATGAAACGCCACCAGTGTGCTTCCATTGCTTATTAGTTGATAGCAGTCAGCCAGACTTAGTTAACTTTTTCAAAAGAATAATTACTAAGGTGCTATAACAAGAACAATTGATACAAAATATCTGCCCACCTCCAAAGTCTGGGACTTGCTCTCCCACAAATACCTATAGAGTCCACGAGAAAGTCCAGAGTCCAGGAGAAAGTCCGGAGTCCAGGGAAAAACTTGGAGTGCATGTGGCAAAGTAATTCACAGTGCCTGGAAGTCCCTTTGCTGCAGACTTCAAGATATTGTCATTAAACATGGAGGAGTTTTTCTGCTGAGATCCTTGTAGAATCTTTCAGCCATCTTTCCTTAGTAAATCTAGTTTTTACTCAGGTCCCAATACAGGCAATTTTCCTATATACTATTGATTAGGGATCATTGCTAGGATGTTCATGAAGTTCAAATCCCCCCGCATAGGGTCCTTCTCTAGTAAAGATATTGGGGGAAGTAGACTGTGTTTCTCTCCTTCTAAGTAATTCCCCCTTTGGGGTTCAGATGACCCCTGTCCCTGCTACTAAACTACCAGATGCTCCTACCTTCAATTCAAACTAACCTGCTGGTTGTATAAAAGTTTCACCAGACATAGCTAGGTCTCCTCAACACACCAAATATACTACCTATAACACCACCTCATTTCATCCAATGGCTTTCAGGGTCTTTTAAACTGATGGAAGACTTTTTAAACCTTATATAAAGTCTTTGATTGATTAATTCAGTAAAGCTGTCTAGGCCTCGTTCACTTAGGTTTATACCTCTGATTGATTGCCTTCATGGAAATGTTCTCACCTGATAAAGGTATCAGAGCTAAATGGGGTAGTGTGATTGACTGATTTAATTCACTTCCCCTGCCCCCTTTTACTGTAATAGCAGAGATCCAGAGTTGGAAGAGATCTTAGGGGTCATACAGTTCAACCCCCTTAGCTTATGAATGAGGAGCTTAGGTGACTTTCCCATGGTTACATAGTAAATCACAGCTCCAGGATTCTAACCCAGATTCTTTGATTCCAAATCTAGTACATTTCCTACTGTACCACATACTCTAGCTTAAAATGTAGAACTTTACTCACTATACCATAAAGCCTCTTAAAAGAAATACCTTCAAAGTGGCTAGGTGGTGCAGTGAATAGAGCACCAGCCATGTAGTCAGGAGTACCTGGGTTCAAATTTGATCTCAGATGCTTAAAGCATACTAGCTGTGTGACCTTGGGCAAGTCACCTAACCCCAAATGCCCTGCCTTCCCCCCTCCAAAAAGCTAAACAAACAAACGGAAAAATAAATACATACATACATACCTTCTTTCTCCTACCTTGAGTGGCAATGTGGCACAGTGGACAGAGCACTGGGCCTGGAGTCAGAAAAATCTGAGTTCTAATCCAACCTCAGATACTTACTAGCTCTGTGATTCCGAGCAAGTCAGTTAGCCTGTTTGCCTCAGTTTCTTTGTCTGTAAAAAGAGGGTAATAATAGCACCTACTTATTAGCATTGTTGTGAGGATCAAATGAGATATTATTTGTAAAGTGTTTTGCAAACCTATATAATTTATATTATATGAATTATACATAATATTAATTATAATTATAATCTTCATTATATAAATGTTATAATAAAATGGTTATAATTATTATTAATTCCTCTTTTCTGAAAGAGGAGAATTTTCCCAGGTAGCGTCTTCCATTCAGTTTCTCAGTGGGTTAGACAACCCCAGAAGGAAGTTAGGCAGTCTGTAACGGATTTCGAAACTTTCCTCTTTTCTAGTGATGAAAAGCAAGAAGGAGAAGTAGGGAGTGGTAGTGACCTGCCTTCTTCTCCCCAACCTTCCCCCCCCCCATTCTCAATAGTGGCTTGACATACTTGGCTTGACTAATGTGGAAATATGTTTAATATGATCATACATGTATAGCCTATATCAGATTACATGTTATCTTGGTGAGGAGGGAGTGGAGGGAGAGGGGGAAATTGGGACTCAAAATCTTATAAAAACAAATGTTGCAAATGTAAAATAAGTAAGTAAATAAATAAATGTATGGCATAGATAAGACTCCCCAGATAATAAGAGGAAGAGTCAGTTCTTTTGATCCCCAAATACACTTTTTTTCCTACCCTACTATCCTATCTCATGCTTTTTCCTGATAATGGGGCCCTGATGTGGATGGTGCTCTTTTGGTCATGGCCAGAGACATTTCCTGTCATTTCCTAAGATGTCCTATTGAAACTACAGGGTTTGGAAATCATCTTTCTTTCCACTGGTGGTAGATGTTTTCCATGGCTTGAAGAAACAGCAAAGAGACAGCAGCTGAACAACAAATACATCTCTCTCTCTCTCTGTCTCTCCCTCTGTCTCTCTGTCTCTGTCTCTCGCTGTCTCTCTCTCTCTCTTCTCTTTCTTTGTCTCTCTGTCTCTGTCTCTCATTCTATAAGAACTCCAGAATCATAGACTTTTTGAACTGGGAGGGACCTTAGTCCCTGAGAGAAGCACAGTTTGGAGAGATTGCTCATAGTTGATGATCATGACAGTAAGAACGACTCATATTTGTAGAATGCGTTAAGATTTACAAAGCACTTTCCCAACAACAGTGAAGTAGTTAGTACAGTTAGAACAATTATTATTGTTCTCATTTTATAAATGAGAAAACTAAGGCCCAGAGAGGCCCAGTGACCTGTCCATGGTTACACGGTTTGTAAGCCTAGGATATAGGTTGCATTCCTAAAATGTCTCAGAAATTAAATACATACCCATATATGTGAATGTATACAAGTGTATTTCTGTGCCCTCCACAACTCATTGGTATAAGGCAGGTGTGGGATACATGTGGCCTCAAGGCTACATGTGACCCTCTAGGTCCTTAGGTGCAGCCTTTTTGACTGAGTCCAAGTTTTACAGAGCAAATCTTTTTATTAAGGGGATTTGTTCTGTGAAGTTATACTGTAAGATGTTCCTTGTGAAGAACTACCTTTATCAATTTAGATGAACACAGTTTATAATCGTAAAAATTTATATAGAGGAAGTAAATGACTTACCTAAGGTCACATAAGCAATATGTATGAGTCAGGACTTGAACCTGGGCCGTCCTGACCCCGACTAGTACTCTTTCCACTAAGCCAAATGTGTGTATACACATATAAACACACAAACCAAATATGTATGTGCACATATAAACATATACACAGATGTATGCATATATGTATGTACTAGAAAACCCCCACTTATAGGTTGCAATTAGATTTTTCCATTTGGGAAAATGAACAGTTTAATGCTAGACAAATATGGCACTTCTGTTGATGTCTGCATTTCAGGCCCAGAAGATACGAGGATGAACTCGATGACCTAATGAAGCACATTCCTGGGAGCATCGTGGGCAGATAAGCAGGCACTTTTATTTTGTAAAATCTCTAGAAAAAAAAAAGGAATGTCTTCAACAGCCCCTTGGGGACCCCATTACAGTGTTTCACAACCCTCTAGCTAGGAAGCTGTTGTTAATGTTTAACCTTAATCCCTCCTGCTGTAATTTAAGGCCCTTTCCTCTTGCTGAGTTCTCAGTGTGAATGGAGAGCAGCTGTTAGCCCTCACCATCTGACATCAGCTATTTCTCAAGATGACCCCTATGAGCCAGGCCAGGGTTATTATCCCCACTTTGGTGCATGCAGTAAATATGTATTTATTGGAGAACGCTAAGGCCATAGCCTCGTTTGCTGTTTTCTGTTTGAGAAGCTTTGAGGATAGCAAGAGGCTTCTTTACGTGAATGCTTTTGGCTCAAAAACAGGTTGTCCCCAGCAAAAGGCCTGCATCCCACAAATGAGGTCTCTTTTTAGCTATCTAAGTGTACACAGACAGATGACTCAGGCCTGGAGGAAAGAAGTCTTTGGGTAGAGGTGGGAGGGATGTGACAGGTGTCCTCAAGTATTTGAAGAGATATTCCATTGGTTCTTCTGGTTCCCAGAGGGCGGGACTAGGAGCAATGGGTAGAAGTCTCAAAGACACAAATCTAGGCTTGATGTCAGGAAAAAAATTCCTAACAATTAGGGCTGTTCCCAAGGAAAATGGGATGCTTTGGGAGGTAGTGGTTTCCTTTTCCTTGGAGGTGTTCCAGCAAAGGCTGGATTCCCAATGGTTGGGTGAGTTGTGTTTTCTTTTGGACACGACTTGGGCAAGATAGACACCAAAGACTAAAGTTACTCTAACTTTGTTTTTACAGGCTATAGCCACATTTTATAGAAACCAGATTTTTTTGGGGGGTGGATTTGGGACCTAATTTTGGCCCAATATGGTTTATTTGTTGTTTTTTTTTTACTCTCTAGCCTCTAAGGGGGCAGGGCCCCTTTCTTTTAACTTATATTGTAATATGCCTTCCATAGACCCCAGAAAGAGAGAGATGAATAAGGAATCATTTCAATAATATTTTAAGGTTTACAAAATAAACCTTCCCTCATAACTTGAAGAGGTAAGTTGTGTAAGTATTATTAGCCTCATTTTATGGACAAAAAGTACGGAGACGCATAGAGGGGAAGGAGATTGTTCAAGTTCACAAGGCTAGAGTTAGAATCAGGACTTGAACCTATGTCTCTCCTGAATGCAAGTCACTACATCTTATTAGGTCTTGTTTGTCTTTGTCCTTAGTAGACCTGTTTGTGGAGAAGAGGGTGATTTTATGGATGAGGGTCAACCATTAACGTGGTTGATGTTAAAATTTTAGGCAACAAGTGAATGGAAGGGTCCACATTAGGGTTGATGGAAGAACATTAGAATCATAGATACAGAGTCAGAAGGGACCTCTTGGGGTGGCTATTCCAGCCCACTCATTTCACAGATGAAGACAGACCAAGAAGGGAGGAACATCTTGTCCCAACATGCTATCACATAGAAAGCAAGTGTTAGAGGCAAGATCTGAACATCAGGTGTCTAACTCCAAATATAGGGTTCTTCTACTCAACCACACAATCTCCAGTCAAGTCTATAACTCTTTTGCGTTTAGTTTCTGGGAATTTTTCCCAGCCAGGCAAGCCGATGACTCTATAGGAGGAAAAGTTAGATTCCCTGTGGCCTTGAGCGTCAGAAGTGGGTGCATGCAGGAAATCGCAAAGATGCTTTTTCCAGGCCTGTTTTAGGGGCCCTGACCTCAGTCCAGTTTGACCCTGGACCCAGATTCCTTAGGTGGGAGGGAGGAGTGTAACTCAAGGCAGATGCTAGTATTAGATACGCTGACAGTTAAAGAATCATAGTTTTAGAACTGGGAGAGACCTGAGGCACTCGCCACCCCTGTAAAAATCTGTCGCCGACTTGTGTTGATTCCCTCTCTACAACATTTCTCACATCCATTCCCCTTTTCTATTCACACCAACACCACCCTTGTCCAGGCTATCACCACCTGTCATCTGGAATATTCAGTAGCCTCCTAATTGGTCTTCCTGCTCTCAGCCTCTCCCCTCTTAAAGCTATACTCCATACATCTGCCAGAGTGAAATTTTAAAGTCCATTTCTGACCAGGATGTGGCTAAAAGGCTTCAAGAAACTCCAGTGACTCCCTGGCTTGTCTAGGATAGAGAAAAAAAAGAAAAAAAACCCTTCTATTTGACATTTATGAGGTCTTCACAACCTAGCTTCACTACCTTTCCAGACTCAGTAAACATTATTTCCATCATGTGCTTTAAAATCCACCCAACTGGTCTACCTGCTGTCCCTCCCACACACTCCATCATTTCCAGTCTCTGTATCTTTGCATAGGCCCTTCCCTCCCACCTGTGATACAGGCCTTTCTCACTTCTTCTTTTAGAACCTCTAGCCTCCTTCAAAGCCCCACTCAAGACCACCACCCATAGGAAGCTTTTCCTGATATCCAGTAGTTACTACTTTGCTGTTGTTCAGTTGAGTCCAACTCTTTACGATCCCAGTTGGGGTTTTCTTGGCAGAGATACTGGAATGGTTCTTCTCCAACCCATTCCATAGATGAGGAAACTGAGGCAAACAGGATTAAGTGACTTTCTTGAGATCATACAGCTAGCAAGTATCTGAGGCTGGATTTGAACTCAGAAAGCTGAATCTTCCTGACTCCAGGCTCAGCACTATCTACTGTGCCTTCTAGTTGCCACAGCTACTACTTCATTTCACCCCAAATAACCTCGAATTTACTTTGTACATTTTGCATCTACTTATATGTGTATATATTGTTTCCTTGATTGAATGTAAGCTCTGTGATACTGGGGACTGTTTCATTTTCCCCCAGAACCTAGTAATCTATTATTCAATCCCCAAGCATTTTATTAAGCCCCTGCTTTGTGCCAGACGTTGTGTTAGAGAGATAAACACAAACCTGATTATCCCCTCAAGAAGCTTACATTCTCTGGGTGCCTAGTACATAGTAGGGTGCTTAATGAATTAAGTTAAATTTCTTACTAATGTAATTAAGTTGATTAGGGATCAACTAGTTTAATCTATTCATTTTTACAGATGAGGAAACAGAGAGTTTATTTTAGTAAGATTGCCCAAAATTACTTGGACGGGAGCAAAGCTGGGATTTTGAAAACTTTCTCCCTGTCTCTTCCCACTGCTGAAACAGGCATAAACCAGGATCCCCTTCCTCTCCCGACACACATGCTTTTTGGTTGATATTAGTCCTGTTAGACTACTAGTCTAATAGACCAAATTGGAAGAGGGGGTAAGTGATCTCGGTGAGGACTCAGAGAGCACATGACAAATACTTTTCTCTCTTTACAACATTGGTCCTGGGTTTGGGGGTGGAGTGGGGGGAGGGTTGGGAGTGGCCAACTGCCTTGTCCTTCTCTTTTTGTCTCAAAGGGCAAGGGTAGCTCAGAGAGGTTTCTTTTGATGAGAGGATTTTAATGGCTCAGCAGGTCCCAGTGAACCTGAGACCTCCTCCACCTCTTTCCTGCAGGAGACAGCATTCTTGCCCATAAACCCTTCCCTTTCAGAGCTTATGGGTTGAGCTGTTCTTGATGCTTATCAAGAGGAGTGATCAAAGCTTCCCGAGGTTGTAAATCTCTTTCTCTGCCTGTCAGGCTAGAGTACAGCTGAAGAAGAGGGCTGCAGGCCCCTCAGGTCCCTAAGGGGGAAAAAATCAGCTTCCTCCACCCACCCCCAGGCCTGCCAACAAGCTGTCCAGCCAGTAGGAGCCTGCTGCATGGCTTCTGGTAGTGGCTACTCCTCAGGCCCCGGGAAACTCCTAGTTGCGGCATTTGGGGAGAAGCAGGCCTGAGAGCTGGACAAGAGAAGATTGGGGAATAAGAGGAGAGGAAACGTTATCTCAGTTGTGACCCTCTGGAAGGGGGAGCTCATTCTTCCTACTCACTCCCTGTGGTTTGCCCAGTTGTGGGAGCACGTTCAGTGTATACTCTTACATGTTTGGGTGATTACATTTGTTGGTTTGGATTGCTGGTGCTAAAATACTGGAACTGGAAGGGACTTCATGGGATACATTGGAAAGGAAATTGGAGGATCTGGATGGGAAACCCAACCCAATTTATTGGGCAAATCACTTACCTTCCTTGGACTTCAATTTTATCGTCTTTAAAATGGGGCTATGTGCTCATGGCTTCCTGTTAAGCCAGGTCTCTGAAGAATTGAAAAAGCATATCACATAGCAGAAAGCAGAGAGGCACATGGTGGGTGTCAGCAGGACTTAACATATATAAATAAGGACTTACAAAGTTGAGGAAAGGATGTTATCCAAGAATCAAAGAGCAAAAGAGATGAAATGTTATTTATCAAAAATGAGGGATGATTGATTGACAAATGCTTGATTGACAAATACTTTGCTCCACTGGTACCCTCTTGATATTGAGAGAAAATGATGGAGGCCCCTAACACGTGGGGTGGATTCCCCGTGTCACAGGGAGGCAGGAGACTTGCACAGACTGGGCGTGCATGGCTGGCTTTCAGTCCACATCGCTGGAAGGAATACCCACAGCGATAATCCAAAACCTCAGCGGAGTGTTGGAGCACAATTTCATTCACGTTAATATTGCTATGTGGGTAATTTCTTGGTGTGTTTTCTAGATCCTGTTTTTCTTTGATGATTTTACAAGTCCTTGTGATGCACTAAAAATAAAAACAGCCACATTAATGGCTTGTTTTTATATTTCAACTTTCAAATAGAAATTAAAATGTTAAAAACAACTTGTAAATAAAAGAATAGGATGAGCTTGTTTTCCCTTTAGGAAGTCGAGATAGTCAAAATACAATATTTTCCTCCCCATAGAATACCATATATTTTTGTTTGTTTTTAAGTCATGAACTATGAGGAAAGGCACCCAAAGGCACCCAGTCTCATTGCCTAGGGATCCAAAGGAGTCTTAACCTGCCAGTGAATGAGGTATCTCCTCCTTTCCTCTAGCCACTCCAAAATAGAGCTTAGAGAAGAGGGTTTGCAGATCACTGCTCTTTGAGATGAATCAAATACTTAGCTCAATGACCTTTGGACATCACTAGCATAGGTGTTATTATCCCATTTTCCAGGTGAGGAAACTGAAGCTGATGGAGATTAAGGAACTTGCTTGTGGCCCATTGACTCCCTAGTCCAGCACTCTTTCCTCTTAGCACTTCCTTGAAGTCCAGACAACACCCATCTCTTTCAAACGGTAAGGGAAGTGTGCCCAGACTGATCTGAACTCAGACTCAGGATCTCAGGGCAAAAGAGTGTCTGCATGGGTTTTGTAGGGCCCCTGTTATGATGGGTGTGGAGAAGTAATGAACTCCCCGGTGTCTTGGTCTTGTCAGAGCTGAGCAGGACATATGCAGAAAAGGTACCTTTTATAGGTGGGAAATTATAGGTGCTGTTACTTCAAAGGCTTTGCCAAATAGGGTTACTCCTTTGATAAATGACAGTATTATTAATGGTGATTTATTGCTGGGGCCAATTTGACAACAGAAAGAACCAGTTTCACCACTCCCCCTGGCCTCCACCTTGATGTTTTTTTTTTTTTTGTTTTTTTTTTTTTGGCTCTGGAATCACCTCCCTGCCTAAGGAGGCTGGGGCATCTGTTTAACTCACACAGTGAGATACCTGGCTTATTAACCTGTCATCATGTGTCATAAAGTTTAGTGAAATGCTGGCAGATTGTAATCCTAAACAGGGCAATTACCCTATTATTAAAATGGCTCTTTCTTTTTTTTTTTTCCTGTGAATTCCCTTCCTACTCCCACCCCCTTCTCTGGTTGGCCTGGCTCTTACCTCTGTTTTACCTGCTTGATGAGTCACAGGAGCTGAGCTAAAGTCCTTGCTTTGTAGCATAAATGTGACCTCTTCCATGCTGAGACTTTGAGGGAGTAAGTATTATGGAAAAGCTAAGTACCTTGCAGCTACTGATAGGTGTCAGGGCTACCTGAAGGGATATTCGAAAGGTGATTTCTATTCCAGTGGTTGTTAGACTAGACCAGTGAATTTTCTATTTTTTTTTTTTTTGTTCTCAGGACTCTTTTATACTCTCAAAAAATTTTTAAAGCCCTTCTAAGGAACTTTTGTTTGGGTGAAATATACTTTTGGATACTTACTATATTAGAAATTAAAATGTGTTAGTGTTATTGACCTAATGGGCCAGATTTCCTCTGGGGTCCCTCCCTTAGGGTTTGTGATTCTGGACTGAGTTGAGGCAGCTCCAGTGATTTGGACTGAGTTAAGGGCTATGGTGGAGAGAAGAGGCTGAGCTACCCAGCTACCTAGGCTTGTATATAAGTAATATCCCTTTCTAGACAGTAGCTCTATAACAACAGGGATCCCTGTCTTATCTTCCCTAGAGCTAAGCAGTGCTCTAGGCACAATTAGTGATTCATAAATGAACTAAATATGAAGTTGTTATAGGTTGACAAAGTACTTTCTTCCAAACAACCCTGTGAGGATGATGGTATGTGTATATGTATATACATATATATATATATATACACACACACAGATATGTTATCTACACACGTGAATATATACACATATACTTGTGTGCAAACAGATATACATGTGTATACATACATATACATCTATATGTATACATACAACACAGCTCTTTCTCTACATCCCCATCTCCATATCACATGTATTTTGGTTAGGGTCTGTGATTTCATCAGTGTAAGGTCTTCCCAGTGTAGAAACTCTACCCACAGGTGCAAATTGGCAACTCCTCTGAAATTTATAGTCTTAGAAAAGTTCTTGAGGGCACTGAGAAGTTCAGTGACTTTGCCATGGTCACAATACTCGTATTCTCTTCTGAGGTTTTTGTTGTTCAATTGTATCTGACTCTTCATGACCTCATTTGGAGTTTTCTTTGCAAAGAAAGATAATGGTGTGCTTTACCATTTCCTTCTCCAGCTCATTTTACAAATGAGGAAACTAAGGCAAGCAGAATAAAGTGACTTGTTCAGGGTCACACAGCTAGTAAGTGTCTGAGGCCAGATTTGAACTTAAGAAGCTGAGTCTTCTAGACTGCAGGCCAGGTACTCAATCTACAGTACCACCTAGCTACCCTATTCTTAGGTTAATCAGTACTAATTTAGGTTTTTCTGACTCCAGGTTTGGCTGCCTTTCTATCCACCCATGGATACTATGCTGACTCCTTCATAAGCTTGTCTTTGCAACTGAAATACAGAATTGGAGGAGAAAATAAAATAATCAGCAGTTTTCAGAGATGCCAAGGCAAGGCATATTTCATGTGTATTCATCTGTTGCCTTCAAAATATTGTAAAATGTTTGAGGGAAGATCCTTTTGAATCTTCAGGCAAGAGTCTTTGGTTTGGGCCTCAACATAGATTTTCAACCTGCTGGTGGTTCTACTGACCCAAAAAATCTCTGAGTTGGGGCCATAGGGGCTACTGAGTACGACCCATACCTGAACAATAATTTAGTCTACAACCCACTGGAAATGTGGACATCTTGGTTTTGCTTGGAGATCCCTCTTGGATTGGTCTAATTGTTAGGAAGTTTTCTCTTAAATAAAGCCCAAGTTTATTTTCTTGGTGTAAGGTACTGCACCTTTCTTATGTGGGTATTCTATTTATTAGAAGGGGAAAAAAAGCAACAATGGTAAGTTAAGCAGCATGAGACAGTTCTGACGACCCGAGAGGATCTAAAATAAATGTACCAAGAGGAACCATTTGAAAGGAGCTCATAGGCAAGAGCACTGACAGATTGTAACAAAGACTGTAGTATACCGTTTCCCAGCAGCTAACTTGAATATAATTGTTTTTAGGACTTTGAATATTATTACCAAGAAACTCTGCATCAAAATACTGTTTTGGGACTATGGGGATATTAAATAATAACTATTTGTGTTATACCTGGTAGAGATGTGAAATTTTGTTTTTTCACCATCAATTGGAGGTGGATCAGTTTTCATCTGGATGCAATGCTTGTAGCAGGAGAGTGAGAAGAAGCTAACTGGGAAGAGAAGACAGCTTCATCCAGGAGGAAGGGCTTAGAAGAGGAGTGGTATCCCTTAACAAATGTTGTATGGTCTAGATCATACTTGAAGAGACCAAGTAGATCAAAGCTTGAAGACCAGAGTAGTGATTTGACCAAAGCATATGAGTTTCCTTATTCTTGAGCCTTATTATTAGGTTTCTATAAGTTTGCACCAGTAGGCAAATTAAATAAATGTTATATTATTGTTATTTTTTCTTTTACCTTCTAGGTTAGTAAATCTTGTTTCATAATTAAGAACTAATGGTATCCTTGTGACTGATTTGCTGTATTTAAATGGAAAGCACACTGGGGGGGGGGCTCAAGAACTATCCGTGTGTGTGTATGTGTGTGTGTATGTGTGTCATTCTCCTATATCAGGGCTACCTCTAGGACTCTTAAATTGAGCTGTAGCAGTGTGATGGCCATGGACAACCCACTCCCCTGGCTGCCCTGGAAAAAAGAAAATCTCAGATGTATGTATGAGTGTTAGTTGGATAAATAAGGCAGGTCATGGGAGATAGGGAAGTAGGTGCCCTATCTAATGGTCATGTCCTATATACCCAGATCTATACTTATAATGTCTATCTACAGTTTCTAATTCTGGCCCTATGGGACCAACCAATCTACTAATAGTCAGCAAGCATTTCTAAGCACCAACTAATGCCAGGCACAGTAATAAGCTCTGGAGATATAAAGACAAAAAGGAAGATACTCCCTGCCCTCAAAGAGTTTGTAATCTTTTGCTGGGATACAACAGCCAGCAAGTAAATTAATATAAGATACATACAAAATAGGCCCAACCTGTGACTCAGTTCCTATCTCCTCCAATCTTGGAAGTGGAGTGTGGGGGTGGGGGTGGGGAAAGGGTTGGGAATTTAATCTTAAAAAGTGATTTTTTTTTCTCTTTGGCTCATTGCTTCCATCCAGGATACTCCAGGAAAATCTCTAAATGTACTTGTGGATAACTCATGCCTAGGTTTCACCAAATGTGAATAACAGAGTTCCCAACTCTTTCTTGTAAAAGCACTCAAGGTATACAATGCATAACAGGAACGGTACCCACCTCCACTGAAAATATATAAAATGCAAAGAACTTGCAAGAGCTCATTAACAAATACAGAAAAATAGAAAACACATCCCATGAACTCCTCTCAGGACAGTACTCTGATATTCAGAGGAACCCCTACTGGATCACACACAGTTCTTCCAAGACTCTTGTACCACTTTCTGGTTTAAACACCTACTAGAAGAAAAAACATCCTTTAAGGGCTGCTGAACTAGTAATTCTCTTTTGCTTGACCTGCCTATCTCGAAGTAGTTCCTTGGCTTTGCTTCCAAATAGGACACTGTGCAGAACTATGTCGATGATCTTCTTTCTCTGGGGAGCATTCTTTATCAGAGTATTCTCTTCTCCCTCTAGATTGTCTGATCCTGGAACTCTTGAACTTGTGAACTGTTGATTTTGTTTTACCCATGAGACTCATGTTTTGCTCAAAGCTGGTGCTGCTCAAGAAATTTCCCAAGCAGGACAAATCTGATCCCTCTCCCACATGAAAAGCCTTTCTAGTACTTGAAAACTTCTATGATTTCTTCCTGAAGTCTTCTCTTTTCCAGGTTAAACATTCCTAGTGCTTTCAGATAATCTTCATACAGCATTATCTTGAGGCCTTCACTGTCCTGGTCACTCTCCTCTGGATGCATTGTAGACCTCCTAAAATGTGATACCCAGAGCACCACTCCTCCGGGGTGGTCTGATGAAGGCAGAATCCAATGAGAAGTATAGCCTTCCTCTCTGGAACATCATGCTTCCTTTAATCCCAAGATTACATTAGTCTTTTTTTTTTTGGTTGCATAGCATACTGCTGAGTCATTTGTGATTGCAGTAAATTAAAATCTCTAGGATCAAAAAAATTTTTATGATCACTTACTGACTGAGAACAAATCTTTTTCAGACAAAGTGCTATCCAGCACTTTTCTTCTCCATCTAGTATTGTGAAATTGTCTTTTTTTTGAGGGGGGTGGTGGTGTTTGTGTGCAGGTAGATGGTACAGTGGATAAAGCACCAGCCCTGGAGTCAGGAGTTCAAATCTGACCTCAGACAGTTACAAGATATGTGACCCTGGGCAAGTCACTTAACCCTGATTGATTTCCCCAAAACTCCAAAATTGATTTTTTGAGCTCCAATATTAGGCTTTACATGTCAGTCCTTTATATGTCATGACATGCAATGTCATGGACCAAGGGTCCTTAGAGAAAGTCTTGTGTTTAGTGGTGATAAAACTCATAATGAGCTAAGGCTCATGAGGAAAACTAGGGATAGTAAAGCCATTTTAATAACTACATTGGGGAAAAAAGGAGGATCGTAGAAAGATAGGACTGTTGCCTAGGCTGAATAGGATAATGATAATGGGAAAAAGAGAGAAAGTAGTGTTACTCAACTTGTATTTTGCTTCCACTTTTCTTTACCAAGGTAAATAACATTTGGATCATAAAGGAGAGAATAAAAATAGGCAATAGGAAGTTGGTACACTAAATAGTGAGAGCATCTAGCTGCCCTAAAACCAATCAAATGACCTGGCCCAGTTAGAGATGAACTGTATCCCCAAGCTAGAGCACTGGAAAGGTTGGTAGATGGATGCGGAACCACATCAAAGGTATCTAACAAGACTATGAATAATGGGAGGGGGACCTTAGTCTTAGACACAGGCACATTTCAAAACAGGGAAGAGTGAAATCTGCAAATCCTAGGCCAGCATGTGTGACTTAATTTCTTTGCGAAATTTGAGAACTATTAAAAGGGTGGTGTTGATTATAAGAAATCAGTATGGATTCATCAAGAAGAGGTCGTTTCAGAATAACCTTATTTGCCTTTTTTGACAGGTTTAGTTAAGTGGCGGACCAAATAACTATTCATAGTTTGCTTAGATTTTTAGCAAAGTATTTGAAAAGCCTCAGATGTATTCTTGTAGAATTATAGTGTCTGGCATATTAGTAACTGCTTAATAAAGTCCCTATCTACCTATCTATCAGTCCGTGACAGAGATGTAAACTAGATCAGTAGTTAGCAAACTTTTTTGATCATGTACCCATTTCATTAAAATGTTTTGAAGCATATCCTCGATATATTCATATTTACCTATTTATAAATCATACATATGTATTACTATACTTAATAAAACAGGAACGAAAATAGAAATTCAAAAAATGAGATGATGAAATATTTTGTTAATTATACAAAGCTCCTTTTGCTTTTGCTAACATATTATTAATGATGATATTTCTGAGAATGTTGTGATTGAATATGCTTCATTATTTTTGAAATCTGGTTTTTAACACTTTGTGATAGCCATTCAAAGGTTTGGTTCTAAGTTCAGATTATTTTGATATTGCGTTTTAATGGTTGTCATAACTGAACACACTACCTTACAAAGATTCAAATGAGTATCATCATTGACTATATTTACTAAATTTCACCTATTTTTTCAATCCCATCCACTGATTATGCAAATATTTTTGTTGAGATTAAGCTATTAAATTTTCCTCTTTCTCATTGTCCTTTGGTTGTTGCCAAATCATTATTTTAACATTTTTAACAAATGGGTTCAAAATTTACTGAAACTCCTTCTTGGAAAGATTTTTAAAGAGGTTTAAAAAATCTGGTTTCCAAATTCTTAAATAATGCAGATATGAGAACTATTATAAGTGACACATCATTTTTCACAACCCAGAGAGGAGAGAGTAAGTAACAAGAGAGAATGATGTCAATAGAACTAAATATTGTAGAGAGATCAACATGCATGAGGATTGAGAAAAGGCCATCAGATTTGGCTATTAAGAGATGGCTGGTAATTTTGAACAGAGCACTTTCAGTTGAGTGAGGAGCAAAAGGTAACAAGGAAATTGAGAACCTGGGAAAATGGATTGATTCTCTCAATGGAAATAGGTTTGGAAGAGAGGTGGATTTGGGGGGAAAGATGAAATAATGAGATTGGTTATTCAGTTTGCAACCTATCCATCCAAGCTCATCCTTTGTTAGTACTACTCTTTCCCAATGAAAAATGAGTCGTTGGGGAAAGGGTCTCACTGACTATCTACTACCTTAGAGAGCAGAGCCTATGCACTGAGGGACATTTGTGGCAGATCTGAAGTGATCTGAGGGACAGGGTTGTTGATACTGGGATAAGGGTTAGATTTTTGCTTGCACAGCTATTACTTTGGGTGACAGTTTTGGTTAGTTTATAACCAACCACCCCAAGTGGTCAATGCCCAAAGTATGGCAGCAGTGGGGGAATATGGAGATATAATGGAGAAGGTGACAGTGTAATTATGAAGGAGATAAATCTTAAACTATCACAAATAACAACATTTCCACCCTCTTTTTGGTTGATTGCACACAGAAATGGGGAATCCCAACCCCCTCTGACCCATCCAGCACACTACCTTTGGAGACCATTGGGCTAGATGCTAGTACATCTAGTGTGGAGGATGGATTTGGAACTGATTGAATGACCAGATTCTTTCTCTTTTTATTTTATTAAAAAAATAATTGAAGTACACTAAAAAAAGAAACATTTCAATGTACAAAAAAAACCCAAAAAAGACAATTATATATGTAATTATAAATATCTATAGTACATAGCTTACTTGAAAAAAGTACATAATAAATTTAATATGTTACTTTCAAAGCTATCCTACTTGTCTGAATTTCCTTCTATTTTTTTTCCTATTCCCTTCTTTGCATTTTAAAAGATGTTTCAGTGTTCCTTTTTTATTTCTTTTTTTTCTTTTTAGGACAACTCTATTGCTAGTTTCCCCTTTCCCCAAATCCTCCCTCCCCAATAAAAATGGAAAAACACAATCCTTGTAAGAAAAGAGTATAGTCAAACAAAACAATTTACACATTTGCCATGTCAGAAAATGTATGTCTCATTCTGAACCTTGTACAGGTCAAAACACCTCTGTTAGGAGTTGTATAGAATATTTCATCAGCAATCCAATGTAGCTGTGGATGGTTATTGCATTGATTAAGGTTCTTAAGGTTTTCCAAATAATTTTTCTTTACAATGCCATTGTTCCTATTTAAATTGTTCTAATTATCCTTACTTTATTCTGCATCAATTCTCAGATTTCTCTACAATTGTTCCTTTCATAATTTCTTATGGTATAACACTATTCCATAACATTCATGTACGATAACTTGTTCACCTATTTCCCACTTTCTTTGTTTTCAGTCCTTGGTTAAAACAAAAAGAATTGCAACAAATATCTTAAATATATGAGTCTGTTTTTCCCCCTTCTTTGATCTCTTTGGGGGGATACAGGCCTAATAGTATTACCTCTGGGTCAAAAGGTGTATATATATATATATATATATATATATATATATATATATATATAAAACTTAATGACTCATTGGACATAGTTCCAAATTGTTTTCCAAAATATCTGGACCAATTACTCCACTAATTGTGTACCAATGTATCAATAATTCCACAGCTCTCCCATCAGTTGTCATTTTCCTTTTTTGCTATCTTTGACAATCTGATAGATATAAGATGGAGCATTAGAATTTTTCAAATTTGAAATTCTCTAATTAATAATGATTTGGAGCATTCTTTCTTGGGAATATTGTTGACTTGGATTTCTTCCTTTGAGAACTGCCTGTTGACGTCCTTTTGTGGTTGTTTTCCAGTCATTTCAGTGATGTCTGACTCTTTGTGACCTCCATTTGAGATTTTCTTAATAGAGATACTGGAGTGGTTTGACATTTCCTTTTCTAGCTTATTTTACAGATGAGGAAACTGAGGCAAATCGGGTTAAGTGACTTGCGCAGGGTCACATAGCGAATACATGTCTGAGGCCAGACTTGAACTCTGAAAGATGAGTCTTCCTGACTCTAGGCCTGACCCTCTATCCACTGTGTTACCTAGCTGCTCAGGATATCCTCTGACCATTTATTTATGGGGGGAAGAGTTTTCTTGAATGGCTAGTTTCCAAGAGTTAATGGTTCAATGCCACTTTGGAAAGAGGTGTATAGGGTAGTTCCCAGAAGATCTATGTTTGGCCCTGTGAAGGTTAAAGTATTTATTTATAGCTTAGGTGAAATTTTTTATCAGTGACTTGACATGTTTATCAAATTTTCAGATGACACAGAAATGGGAGGGATAGGTAGCATTATAGATGATAAGCTCCAAAAAGGTCTTGACAGGTTAGAATGTAGGCTTGAATCTAGAAAGATTAAATTTCATAGGGATAAAATCTTACACTCAAAAAGATCAGCTTGACAAGTACAAGATGGGGGAGGTGTGGCTAGATAGTTTTTCTGAAGAAGATTTGTTTAGAATAGCCAGTGATCCTGGGCTGGTCACATAAACCTCAGATACCAAGGGAAGAAGAGACGGCTTTCTTCAACCACACAGGCAACATTGTATGAGTTCTGCTGTCCTATTGGATGATTGAAAATCCAGGTTCAATACCAAATAACCTCAATAACTTGAGTTCAATGGTTACACCAAGAGGATAACCAGCAAAAGGTGGGACCTTTGTGCTGGTTCATGCAAACTCAGGCTTGAAAAGAACAAGAAGTCATTATTTCCTTTGACTTTGCTATTGCGTAACCTCATCTGTTACTGCTGACCAACTCAGCTCTGCGGATAGAGTTCTACTGAACCAGGTGACCTTGTTATGCTGCTGCCTACCTAGTGGTCTTCACACTTTATGTAACCCTTACCTTGCCTCATATGGTATTGGACACATAGCAGACCATTTCCTGACAACATCACTTCTTTAAAAATTCTCTCCAATGGAAGTATTTCCTCCTGCTTCATTCTGCTAGTCATAGTATGGCAGAGGGATTGATATACTCTTTACCACCATTTTTTAACAGTGACTCTTGGTGGCTTTAACATCCATCTTGATGACCCTTCTAACACTCTGGCTTCCAAATTCCTTGAATTCCTTAGCTCTAGGGATCTTTATTACCTCTTTGTTTCAGTTACCCCCTGAATAAACACAATGTAAACCTGCTCCACTCTAAGATTTTAAACTCTGAAATTTGTTTTTCTGATTCCATCCTCCTAGACTGACATTTTCTCTGCTCCCTCATATCTATTAAACCTGCCTTTCTCCCTAGACAGAATCTCTATTCCCTCCATATTTTCTCTGTTAGTCATGGGAGGACAGTTTGTATGAATGCACAGAGGAGTGAGATGGAAATCTAGTTTGGCTGGAACACATTTGGGGATAACAATTTTCTATCCTTTTCTCCTTCTCACTTGCCTCAACTGCTTTTTCACCCTGGAATTTCCTTCATCTCCCCTGGCCATCTCACCCTGGAACGTGCCTCCACCTCTGCAGCCCCCTTCTCCTATTGGTGAATTCCTTGACTTGTCACTTGTCTCTGTGTCCTCGTCTATAGTTACCTTTCCCCTCTGCCAGGACTTTCCCCTTCCAGCTCCTTTTTATATGTTATCTTCCCTCATTAGAACATCAGCTCCTAAGGCAGAAAATCTTTTTCTTTTTGTCCCCAGTGCCTAGCACATAGTACTTGACATGGTACTTAACGAATACTTATTGACTTGACATGAAAAAAGCATCAGTTTTTCCTAAGGATAAATACTTACTTTAGTCCTTAAGGAAGTTTCCTGATACTGTGTAAAGCACAACACTGGTTCTAGAATCTGAGAATCTGAGTTCAAATCCAGCCTTTGCTACTTATTTACCCTTATTAAGTTAAATGACCTGAAACTGAAATATCCTGGGCCCCACTTTCCTCAACTGAAAAAAGAGGGAGTTAGACTAGACCAGTGGTTCTCAACCTGTGGGTCGCAACCCCATTGGGGGTTGAATGACCCTTTCACAGGGGTCGCCTAAGACCGTTGGAAAACACATATTTCCCATGGTCTTAGGAACCGAGACACTGCTCCTCTATCCATCTCTAGGTAGGTCTGCCCACATGCATATACACCCACATATGAGTATTAAAGAGTCATGGCATTAGGAAGGTTGAGAGCCGCTGGACTAGACAATCTCTGAGGGCCCTTTAAATTTATGATCCCCCTTAATCTCATCTCCTCCTAAATCTCCTTCTCTCTGACCTCATTCTTGAGCTCCAAATCTGGATTTCCATCAGGGTACCCAGAAACTTTCACCTTCTTGCTAGCACTACTACCTTAATATGCTCCAAATTTAATAAATCTTCCTCCAAACATATGCTTCCTTATTTTGGTCAATGGTACTGCTGTCCTCCCCATTGACTGAGATGGAAACTTAGACATAATTTGGATTCTTCCCTCCATCTTATTTCCACATTCCAATCATTTGCTAAGCTCAGTCTGGCCTCAGTATTAATGAGAGCTGACATTTTGAAAAGGTTTTGTTTGTTGTCTAGTATCATCCTCACAATGACCTAATGAGGTTGGTACTTTAGACATTATTCTCTCCATTTTATAGTTGAAGAAGGTGAGTTACAAAGATGTTAAGTGACTTACTCAAGGTCAATTCATAAATCTTAGAGGTTGGAGTTGAAGCCAAGTCTTTCTAGCTCCAAACCAGGCAGGCCTCTTTCCATTATTCTACAAGCCTCCCTTAAATATCTCTGCTCCTCTTCATTTCCATCTCTACCATCTTAATTTAGATTCTCATTAAATCTTGCCTGGACTCATAGGCTTTTAAACAGCGTGTATGCCCAGGCATGCCATAATGTCTCCCCCCTAAAATTAGTATTTTGCATATTATTTTTAAATTTTGTATTTCTAAGTTTAGTTGTTAATTAAAAAAAACAAGTTTAGTTAAGCTTTAGTTCCATTCTTTGATGAATAAAAATAATATTTTTCATGATCAAGTACTTTGTAAATGCTCACCTTAAAAAAAATTCCTGGATTTCCTGGAACCAATGATACATGTTTGAGGGAGAGCGCCTGTTCTTGCTGATGATTGATTGACTGTAAGGGAAGTTATTCAACACAGCGATCTTTAAAAAGTTTGCACTGGCCAAGCTCCTACTTAAGAAACCCTTCAGCCTATCATAGCAACGGGATTTTTGGCACCTGGGGTAGACTGAGGTTCTATGGTGTCAGAAGAAATTTGGAAAATTTCAGGGGCCTGGCAGCCCCTGAAATACCACTAAATTCTGGCTCCTTTCAGATCAATTTCTACAGCCCATCTGTTGTTCTATGTGATGAAAATATTTTCTAACTGCCAATGTTGTCAGTAATGAGCCAATAATGCCTGTATCCTTCCCTCTCCCGCCTCTACCCCTCCCCTTTCTCTTGTCCCAGGGATTGAATGCCCTGTCATTGTAAACACACCAGGAAATCGATGATGACATAAAACTTATGTCTCACACCCTTTTAAAGCTAGGCCCCGACTCAAAGTTATGGACAAGCTCTTGGCCCTCGTTTGGAAGAAGCTTTGCTAAAGCATGGCTATTGGATGCCTGACCTAGCCTGGAGACTGCCTTATGAACTAGCTTCTCTTGTAAAAAGAGCATAATTGTTCCTGCCCTGCCTACCTTATAGGCTGCTGGTGAGGATCAAAAGAGATAATGGCTTTAAAGCTCTATACAAATGTCAGGGATTAAAGGGCCAGATTGCCTTCTATTGAATTCCAATCTATAGCATGGTGTTAGGAGCCCAGTAGTTTTTAGAGTTTATTTTACTTCTAAACCAAGTGAGGAAGTTTCAGTTTCTTTGTGAAAGAGAGAGAGAGAGAGAGAGAGAGAGACACTGGCAGAGCTGGGAGGTTGATCAAAAAGAAAACTCCAGGGCTTTGCTTCAGCCCAGTGTGATCCACAGGGAAATGGTTCTGTGAAGGCTCTGAATGGAGCCTGAGCAAGAAGTAGGTCAGCGTCACCCCTGAAATTTATAGGGGGCCGACGACAGTGTACGCCTGAGCAGGGTAGGAACGACTAAGTCTGTGACAATAGCTAGCATGTTAAAAGAAGTTTAAGGTTTGCAAAGCCGTTTAAAAATATTCTTTCTGATCCTCAGTTAATGATAGCTAGCATTTATATGGAGGAGCCTACTACATACCAGGCTCTGTGCTAAGCGCTTTGTAAATAGTGTCTCCTTCCACCCTCATGACCACTCTGTAAGACATGTGCTTTTATTATCCCAGTTTTACAGTTGAGCCAGAGAGAGTGACTTGCCCAAGGCCACTTAGCTAGTAAGTGTCAGAGGGCGGTTTTGAACTCAGGTCTTTTTGACAGCACTTTATCCACTGGACCACCCAGCTGCCTCAAGTTTAGCACCACCTAATTATCAGGAATAATTATATAAAACAGCTAGGAATTTCTTCTTCCAAGAGGGTTGCTCTAGGGAAGATTGTCCAGGCTGTGGCCTCATGGTGTCCCCGGCTTCCCCTTGAAAGCAGACTTTTCCCACCCCTGTTAGCCTTGTCATGCCTCTTGGCACAGGTGTCAGAATTGCTAGTTATGACTCTTAAGTCCATGTCCTATTCCTTGAGAGCAAATTAGACGTGGAAGGACATTTAGACGTCATCTTGTCCACTTATTCTGAGTGGATAAAAATAAGTGTCTACTTGGAGTCAGGGGACCTGGGATAGATAGTTATTGACTTGAATGATCATGGGCAAGTCATTTCCTTATCAAGCCTCAGTTTCTTCTCCTGTAAAATTGGGATACTTACACGACCTACCTAATGGAGTTGTGAAGGAAGCACTTTGTTGTTATCATATATAATTTTAAGCAAGGTATTTCACCTCAACTGTACGTCAAAGATAAAAATCCTAGTAGGACCTACTATATAGAGATTCGTTATAAGGAAAGCACTTTGTAAAATGTAAATATCCTATATAAATGTGAATTGCTTTGTCATCATCATTATTGTTGGTTTCATTCTGTGACCCCACAATTCTAGAGATTGGTCCTTTTATGCACAGCTTGTGAACCAGTACACCAAACTCTGGATCCCGAAGGACCAAGCTCAATCTTGGGGACTCTCAAAAATTCCCATCTTTTTGATTTGTTTTGCATCCACTCAGAATTTACTCTGGGACCCTTAGAAGAGGGCTTTCATCCAAGTCTCCACTGAGTGTAAAAAAGGTCTTCCTTTCTTAGACAAGTACTCAACGTAATAGTATTAGATCAAGGGCAATCTTTATTTTATCTCAAAGAAAATGTAAAACAAGACAAAGGACTCAACAGTAATCAATAAATAGTTGATATAATTCTCTCTTTTTTCCCCATTGAGTCTCAGCTTTACCCCCTAGGGAACCTTTACTGACTTCCAACCTGTATTCCCAGCCTAAAAGGTCTGAACTCCCCCCCAGAAGAAAAATATAGGAGGGGTTGCTAGAGATAATCCCCTTATATTCCAATGAGTCTTACATTCAAACCAGGGCCTTCAGTCTTATAATAATAGCCCCAGGGGTTTGGATACCCCTAGGAAGGGAAATGAATTTGGGATTGCTAATGAGTCAATGCCTCCCCCCATTTTGGTGAGTCCTTCCTTCAGTGAATTAAGGAATGTATCAAAAACATAAAACACCTGCTAGGTACAACTGCTAGGAAAACATATACAAAGAATGAAACAATTCCTACTAATCTTAATTCTAGTGGGGAAGATAATAGTAAGTATGTAAGGAGAATTGTATAGGCCTTTAACCTTATACTATTACCCTAAGGCAGAGGTTCTTAACCTTTTTTTTTTGTGCCAAGATCTTCTCAGAATAAGGGTTTTTTAAAAAATGCATAATTGAAGAAGGTACTAAATTTCTTAGAGGTTAGTGAAAATAAAGATTAAATTTTTTTTCCCCTAACCAAGTCCATGGACCCTCTGAAGTGCCCTGGCCTAATGTCTTCAATTCTATCCAAAAGAATAATGAGTTGGAGTTGCTAGAAAGATAGCCTTTTCTCATTAGATCTACACCGTTAGAGTAGCTAGTGTTAGTAATGGAGGTTCAAGTCCAAATTTTTGTTCCTCCATAATATAACTCAGTTTCTTATGGACCTTTCAGTTCTAGGACTATATACTCTATCTTCTTCTCTCTAAGATATGCACACTGTCTATGGATTATGCCCCCTTCCTCTCCTAGGATCCTTTTCTCTCTATTGGGCTGGCATTATTTGGGTACTCCACCTTCTCCGTCTACAGGGTCTCCCTAAAGTCTGGACACATGCATTAACTATGCATATTTTCAAGAAATTTTCAAAACATAAATGAAATTTTCAACAACATTTTATTTAATTAGCAGAAATTTTAGTCATGACAATTTCATATGGTATAAAAACTTTCATTAACTATTGGGGACTATTTTCCATATTAATGAGATTAATTTAATTAATTAATGAGATTTCCTATGTGACTCTTATGTCTTCCTATGAAATCTAATTTATGCTTATTAAATAAAATGTCAAAAATTTCATTCATTTCTTGAAAATATACATAATTAATGAGATTTCCTATGTGTCCAGATTTTTGAGACACCCTGTAGAAGACTGGGTTTCCAAACTCTCCAGGAAGCTGTCATTATCAAGAAAAATCCCACTCTTCTATGTAGAAAGCTCAATTTGGGAACTCTGGGTATTTGGGATTTTCTAGGAAATCTTTCCTCTGTCTAGGAGCCTGGCCTATGTGGCAGAGCTTTTACCAGTGATTCTCAACCTTTCTAATGCCACGATCCTTTAATACAGTTCCTCATGTTGTGGTGACCCCCAACCATAAAATTATTTTCATTGCTACTTCATAACTGTAATTTTGCTATTGTTATGAATCGTAATGCAAATATTAAATTGAACATAATCCACAGGTTGAGAACTGCTGCTTAAACCATTACAATGCATCTCTGGCCCTGATTTGTCAAAGTTGCAATTATATCCTCTCTTAGGGAAGAGGCAGTGTGGATATCCAGGCTCCTCCCCCTCCCCAACCTACTCCCCATAGGCTGGAACCCACATCTGTTCTTAATTCAACTGAGGTTCTCTTGCCCCAATTACCCAACTTCAACCAAAGACTCCATGTTTCCTTTTATAGGTCTAGTACAAAGTGGTGGCTCTGATCCATATCCACTTGAGGCAACCAAATCATGTTCTGCCTCCCCTAAGCCCCTGCCCAAAGTCGAGACTCACCCTCAGTAAGATGTGCACGGATTGGCAAGTACCCAGATGGACTCAACCCTCTCAAGAATATGGTGATGAGGCATAATCTCACTGAGCATTTCTGTTGTTGTTTGGCCATTTGCAGTCCAGTCTGTCTCTGTGACCCCATTTGGGGTTTTCTTGGCAAAGATACTGGAGTGGTTCGCCATTTCCTTCTTCAGCTCGTTGGACAGATGAGGAAATTGAGGCAAACAGGGTTAAGTGTGGATAGGGAGTTAGAATAAATGTTCTAAGCAAAGGTTCCTCTCTTCAAATTGCTAAGGTTCCCCATGAACCTTCATTATGCATTAGGAAACATGGTGCTCTGAAGACAACACTAGATATACCACTGAATAATTAACCAGTCTCTGGTTTTCTTTATAGTCAGAAGGGAGAGAATATAATAATAATGGCTCCCATTTGTATGTACATACAGAGCTTTACAGTTTACAAAGCTTTCCTTGCCATAGCCTGTGAAGTAGCTATTGCAGATAGTATCCTTCTTACTTTACAGAAGACTAAGTTAAAATGATTTGACTTGCCCAAGGCCACATAGCTAGTGTAGGAGGGGGAATTTGAACCTAGGTTTCCTGATTTAAAATCTAGGTTTTTAGGTTCCCTCTCTCTCTAACATAAACCTTTTAGCTACATGAAAAGGTTTGAAATAGTCAACAAAAAACCAGCAAAAGAAAAATTTCCTTTTATTGTGTGAGTTATAGGGCTCATACATTCTGTACTCAGGTAGATGGCAAAGTGGATAGTGAAAAGAACATAGGACCTGGATGAGAATCCTAGTTCCGCTACTCTCTGTGTAAACTCAGGGGGAAAAAATCACTTAACTTCTTTACGACTTTTTTTCATCTGCAGAATGATAGGGCAGGACTAGGTGATCTCTGTGGTCCTTTTTCAAATGTAATTCTACTTTGTTGTTGTTCAGTGGTTTCATTCATGTCCAGCTCTGTGATCCCATTTGGGGTATTCTTGGCAGAGATACTAGAATGGTTTGCCACTTACTTCTCAGCTCGTTTTACAGATGAGGAAATGGAGGCAAACAGGGTTAAGTGACTTGTCCAGGGTCACACAACTGGTAAGTGTCTAAGGCCAAATTTGAACTCAGGTCTTTCTGACTCCAGGCTTGGTGCTCTATCGACTGGGTCACCTAGCTGCCCTACTTAGTGATTCTACTAAGGAACATTGATTTAGAACTGGGAGGAACTTGAGAGGCCATTTAGTCCAAGCTCATCATTTTATAGGCAAGAAAAATGGGGCCCAGGGAGTCTTGGGGCTTGTCTAAATCCACAAAAGCGTTAAATGTCATAGGCAGGATTTGAACCCAGGTCCCATGATTCCAGGGGTTAGCCCTTCCACTGTACTCTTTTTACTATGTCACACCACCTTGCGCTCTTTGGTCATTCCTCAACAAACATTATTTAGTTTGCTAGGCAGTGAAGTGGAAACAGCAGTAAGAATAACAATAAATAACCAGCATTTCTGTAGCACTTACTATGTGTCAGGCACGGTGCTAGGTGATTTATGAATATATATTATGAATATTATATATATTATGAATATATCCTTGGAGTCAGGAAGATCTGAGGCTGACCTCAGATTCTTTCAGGCAGTGTGACCCTGGGCAAGTCATTTCACATTTCTCAGCCTTAGTTTCTTCACATGTAGGAAAAAATATAATAATATCACCTACCATCCAGGGGGTTGTTGTGTAGATAAAATGAACAGTCTGGCAGAGTGTTACAGGAGGATGGAGGCTTAGAGGGCGGCTAAGTGGCTACTGCCATAATCCAGGCATCAGATGATTCATTAGGGTGGTGTCAGTGTGAATGGAAAGGCACAGACAGATGTGAGAGGTGTTATGAAAGAATCAATAAGACTTGATGACTGATTGACTCTTGGAGGTGAGAGAAAGATGAGTCAGAGGGTTGGTGCCTGGGTGCCTGGGAGAGGGTGTAACCCCTGAAGAAATAGAGAAACCAAGAGGACTTACTTGGTTGGAGAGAGAAAGGATGAGTTTGGTCCTGGACATGTTTGGTTTGAGATTTTTTTGGGGTAGCTGCATGGAAATGAGAATTTGAGATTAGAACTTGTTCCGGAGATAAGATATAGAGAAACAGAATTGGGAATCCTCAGCATAGAATCATGTTATAGGTGCCTCTAAACTACATGCTCTTTGACATGGTAAAATACAACTGTGCATACACCCCAAGAAGGTCAGAAACAGAAGGGTCTCATATACATACAAGTATTTATAGCATCATTTTGCTGATGGCAAAAAGTCTAAACAAAATTGAGAGGGGAACTTGATTGGGGAATGGCTGAGCAAACTGTTCTATAAACATAATGGAACATTTTTTAATATCATAAGAAACAGCAAATTTGAAGGATTCCAAGAAACCTGAGAGGACAGAGGAACGGATTGGGAGAGAAATGAACAGGGCCAGGAGAACAATGACCACATATACTACAGTAACATCAAGGAAAGTCATAATGAAAGATGTAAGAACTCCAACCAATGCAATGGCCAAACTGGACATCAGGGAATTGATGATGAAACATACCATTCTCCTCTTGGAAGGAAGGTGATGGACTGCAGGTGAGGAATGATACCTACTGGTATCATTGCTGGATATAGCTAATGTGTTCACTTGTTTTGGTTAAATATATTTTGCTATTTATTGTAGGTGGTGAGGAGCATTGTGAGAGGAAGCACTGAGAAGTATCAGCCATGTAAAAGAAAAAAAAGTCAGTCAGTAAACATTTACTGATCCCTTACTATATTCCAGGCACTTTACTAAGAACTTGGGGTATAAAGAAAGGTAAAAGTCAGTTTTTGCCCTCAAGGAGCTTACAATCTAAAAAAAAATCAATGACATTTTAAAATTTTATTTTATTTTATTTTGTTTCTTACAGCATAGTATATTGGGAAAAGTCCTAGATTTTGAGTCAAAAGACCTGGATTCGACTAGATTCATTATTTATTTCTTAGGTGATTTTGGACAAGCCATTTAACTTTTTCTGGGCATGAATTTTCCTCTCCTTTTAAGGTCCCTTATCCTAGCTAGTATTTCCAGAGCAAACAAAAGATAAAGAAGATACATGTAAGTTGCTTTATTCTCCTCCTTGACAGGTTTTTCTTTAAGCCCTCTCTTACCTCTATGAATCATAGACTCTATGAGTATATGTTCCTGACCCCAAGAATGAAGGAACATTCAGAGAATCTCCTGCATCCCGGATCCTCCAGACCAGTAGCACAAGGTGAAGAGCAGAATCATAGAGTGTCACAGATGGAAAGAATTCTAAAGGGTTATTTTTCTTCAAATTCTTTATTTTAGAGATGGGGACCCTAAGACTCAGAGGGAAGGGGCAAGGAGAACCACTTGTTCAACTGGTTTAATTTATGTGTGTTTGTTTTTACTTTTCATTGTTGCCCCAGCACTTAGCACATACAGTGGTCCCTAATAAGTACTTAATAAATGTTTGCTGAGTGACTGGAAAAGCTAGGATTAGAATCTAGATTTCTTGGGGGAAGCTAAGCCTCTGGAAAATGTAGTTTACTTGATTTAGAGCCGGAAGAGACTTCAGAGGTCATCTATTAACAGTTAGCACTTTAAGGTTTGCAAAACACTTTACATACATTATCTCATTTTAGGCTCATAATAGCCCCATTATCTCATTTGAGCCTTATAACAAGCTCTTGAAATAGGTATATTAGCAGGGGTGTGCTGGAGCCAGCTCCAACAATTTTCACTGTGAACATTTAAACCTTGGAAATTGGCAAATGCTGTAAATCAGAGCTTGATTTGTTGTTTTGTTGATTGTCTAGACTTAAGAAAGTGATAGAAAAAAGTTCACAATGCAGATCAAATTTAAAAGTGTGTTTTGCATATATTTTCTCTCCCTGTCTCCTAAGCTGATTGTTAAACCTTTATCTGGAGGAAAAAGTGAGGCTGAGGACTTTTGCCCAGCTCTGCCTCACTTGGATCCAATTTGCAGGCAAGTCAAGATATCAGTATCATAACATCATTGGTTCTCTTCGAGAATGGACAAACAACAATGACAATCAGAATACTCCTATGTGACTGGTATTGTTATCCCCATTTTCCGGATGAGGGAATTAGTAAATACTGGAGCTGTTAAGTCTTAGAGGAAGGATCTAAATTCAGGGTTCCCTGGTCCCAAGTCTGCCTTATCATTTCTCAATCTAGTCCACTTTCCTTGTTTTGCAGATGAAGAGACTGAAGCCCAGAGAAGAACTGACACACACAGCCTCGATGGTAGTAGGGAGAAAGGTCTAGATTCAAATCCAGATCCTTTCAACAGGTCCCCGAATGTCCAGGCCAACACAGAGCCAAGCAAGCTGGTAGAGATATACAATCTGAATGAAAGACGCATTAGGCTAGGCAGCATGAGGTAGTTGAAAGAATGCTGGTATCAGGAAATGTAGGTTGGAATCTCCGTTCAGCCATTTATTAGCTGTGTGACCTGGTTCAAGTTGTTGTCTGTCCTTGGACCTCAGGCCCATCATTTATAAAATAAAGGGGTTCAATGAGAAGTTTTTTAAGGTCCTTTATCCTGGCTAATATTTTCAGAGGAAACAAAAGATAAAGATACATGTAAGCTGGTTTTCTCTCCTTCTTGACAGAGCTCTTTGTTCTGCCTGTGGTATGTTTATGACTGAAATGTCTTATCTGGAAGCAGAATATTGCTTGTGAGAGTGGATAGGAAGGGGATGAATTGGAGGTAGGGGTAGAGGAAATATTTCTTGAGAACTACAATAGATATGTATTTATTTCTCCCTCTTTCTCTAAGAATTATTAAGATCTCCTGGAAATTGGATTCAGAAAATCTGGGTTACAATCCTGAGTCTATTACTTTGAGACCTTGGCTAAGTAATTTGCTCTCAGCCTCTATTCTTTTATCTATGAAATGGAAAAATAATACCTTTCTGCCTGACTTCGCAGGGTAGTTTGTGAGGAAAGTACTTTGTAAACCTTCAAAGACATAGAAATGTAAGCCATGACCATGCTTCTGTATATGTATTGCCCCACAGAGGCAGTGTGGCGTAGTGGAGAGAATGCTGTTTTAGGGGTCAGGAAGATCTGGGGTCAAGTCCTACCTCTTTTTAAATAACCACTTAGTAAATATTTGAGTATGTCCAGTTTAGTGAGGATGTTCACAAAGATACAGCTCTGAGAAGGGACTATTTCCTTCATCCTGTGTAGAACGAGTAAAAACTTCTCAGTCTGGAATGTACCCCTCCCCTGACTGCTGTCAATCACTTTTACCTTCCCCTGACTGCTGTACTCTCCCCTGACTGCTGTCAATCACTTTTACCTTCCTTTGTCTGTTTTCCCACCTTGGTAAGACCCGTCCCACCTCCCTTCCCTTGCAGTCCCAGTGGGGAAGAGATTGGTGGGGTGGGCCTCTCCACCAATGGGAGGAGACAGCCGGGAAAGGAGGGTGAACTGATTGGGTCTTTAAATTTTGGTTCTGATCTTTGAAATTCTCTCTCCGCCGTCTGCCTCATGGATCAACATCGGTAAGATATCCCTCTTCTCCATGATGAGTCATGGGGCAGATGGCTCCCTTCTCCGGGGGGAAGAGAATAAACTCCTTTTCCTATCTAAGGCATCTTTGTGTTTACTTTTCTGATTAAATTAAGGATAATGGGTATTTTTCAACCCAAACAATCCCCATCCATTGAGTTCAAAGTAGTTATGAGTTATCGAATAGCAACCTGTATTTTTATGGCACTTTAGGGTTTGCAAAGTCTGGCATATAGTAGGCACTTAATAAATGTTTATTTATTGATTACTATTTGCTTCTCACTCTAGCCATATAACAGATCCTTTGAGGTGCCTACTATAGGTATCACCACCACCACCACCACCATCATCATCTATAAAACAGGAAACTGAGGTTCAGAGACTTCCCCAGGGTCACAGAGCTAGTATCTGAAGCAGCATTCAACCATGTCTTCCTATTTCAAAGTCCAGCATGTTACTATCTATTACCTTCATGTTGTCTTTCTGCTGAGAAGGTGGACTCCCATCTTGCTGTCTAAGAAATTAAGTTGGTGAGGCAGGACAAGTACATATGAATTAGTTAAATACAAATGCAAACCATCCTACGCTAAGAACTAAGTACTAATCTAAATCCAAGTACTAAGTAAGAATAACCAACAGAAAGTGGTTGAGGAAGGCAGAGAAAGGAAAGATCAATGTGTATAGGAGTCATAATGATAAAAATGATTCAGTTGTATAGCATTATAAGTTTTATAATGTCATCATAACCCTGAGGGGTAGGTGGTACAAATATTTATATCCTCATTTTATGGATGAGGAAGCTAAGACTCAGGGAAGTTTTGGAGAATTACAAGATTACCATGTAATGTGGTAGCCAGAACGACTGGGCACTCTTAGGCTACATTGGCAGAGACAAAGTGTACAGAACTAAGGAGGTGATAATGTTACTTTGCTCTGCTCTGGTCAGACCCCGTCAGTTCTGGGTGCTGCATAGTAAGCTAGAGACTGTGCAGAGGAGGCAACCACGACAGAGAGGAGGCTCAAGAGCATATTATACTAAAACCAATTGAAGGAATTTGGGATAGTTAGCCTAAAAAAATTAAAAGACTTGGAAGAGACAGTGTTTCTATTGTCAAGTATCTACAGGGTTAGCATTTGGAAGAAAGATTAGATTTGTTCTACTTGGTTCCAGAAAGCAGAAGTAGAAACAATGGATGGAAATAATAAAATGACATTTTTTGCTTTGATTTACTTAATGATTAGAACTGACCTAGGAAGTATTATGCTCATTGTCATTGGAAATCTTCAAGCAGAGTGTGGATGACCACTTGTCAGGGAATCTGTGGAAGGGATTCATGTTCCTCTATGAGTTGGATCAGATGGTCATGGAGGCTTCTTTCAACTCTGTGATTCTGTGTTTCTGTGAGCTCAATAACATTTACATGTTGTAAAAGAAGAGTCAGAGCCAAAGGAAAAAACCACGAGAAAGGAAAAACAAAAACCAAGGAAAATAATGTCTCATAGAGGCAGAAGTTGGGAGGAAGTACATTTCAGGTGTGAGGATCAGCTTGAGGAAATGTAGGGAGGTAGGAGATGGGATGTGGAGTTCAAGGAAAAAAATAGTAATTTATGCCCAGCAAGTAAAGCAAGAGCAGGAGAACTGAAGATTCTGTCTTACTTTCCCCATACATTAGATATTAAGACCTGTATAATCTTATAAAGTTTCTCCTTGATTTGTTATTTTAACTCTCTGTATGTTTCCCTGTAGAGATTAGTATAATAAAACCCTTTAAACAAAGAACTACTTACAAGAAGTCTTGAGTGTTTTTCCCAGGAGCAGGGCAAACAAGAAGAGAAAACCCTCTGGATTCTCCTGGATGTTTAAGAACCTAAGCAAGGCAGGGAACCTGGGGCTTGCATGTAACTTTTTGTGATGTTTGTTATGGCCTTTGTATATAATCACCAGATATAGGTTGAGATGTGAGTTTGACAACAGATAGCAGTTATACTGACTTACATGGATCTGTGATCTCACAGGTGTGAGTGGCTTCTTCATTGGTACACATTACAGCTCCATTCTCACTTCCCATTCTATGCCATTAAATTTTTTTTTGATTCTTTAAGATTTTTTTAAATTTAATTTTAGTTTTCAACATTTACTTTTATAAGATCTTGAGTTCCAAATTTTCCACCATCCCCCTTTCTCTCTCCCCAAAATGGAATGCAATCTGATATAGGCTATACTTTTACAGTCATAGTAAACACATTTCCACATTAGTCATGTTATAAAAGAAGAGTCAGAGCCAAAGGGCAAAACCATGAGAAAGAGAAAACAAAAACAAAAACAAAAAAGAAGAGAGTATGTTTCAATCTGTATTCAGGCTCCAGAGTTCTTTCTCTGGATGTGGATTGCTTTTTCTATCATGAATCCCTTGGAATTGTCTTAGATCATTGTATTGCTGAGAAGAGCTATGTCTATCAAAGTTGATCATTTCACAATGTTTCTGTTACTGTGTACAATGTTCTCCTGGTTCTGCTCACTTCACTCAGCATCTGTTCATGTAAGTCTTTTCAGGTTTCTCTGAAATTTGCCTGCTCATCATTTCTTACAGCACAATAGTATCCCATAACATTCATATACTACAACTTGTTCAGTCATTGCCCAGTTGATGGACATACCCTCAATTTCCAATTCTTTGGCTCTACAAAGAGAGCTGCTATAAATCTTTGTACATGTGGGTCCTTTCCCCTTCCCCTCTTTTATGATCTCTTTGGGATGCAGACCTATTAGTGGTATTGCTGGATCAAAAGGCATACACAATTTTTTATTGCTCTTTGGGCATAGTTCCAAATTACTCTCCAGAGTGGTTGGATCTGTTCACAATTCTATCAACAATGCATCAGTGTTCCAATTTTCCCACATCTCTAACATTTATTATTTTCCTTTTTTCTCACATTAGCCAATCTGATAAGTGTGAGGTGGTACTTCAGAGTTGTTTTAATTTGCATTTTTCTAATTAATAGTGATTTAGGGCATTTTTTCATATGACTAGATAGTTTATGCCATTCTTGTTTGTGTCTTTTTGTAAACCGCTGGATAGAGTAAAAAATGAACTTAGCATTTAGTTCAACAGGCTCATTTTGCTAAAGAAAATTGAGACTGTCCCCTCAACTCCACTTAGTGAGCCTTCTCTTCTAACAAAGAAAATAAAAGCAACCAATATGATGAATATATCTGATAGCACATGCCATATTCCATAACCCTAGTTCCCTGACTTATCAATAAAAGGAGGAAGGTGTATTTCTCTTTGTTCTGGGACCAAGATTGTCTATTGCCATCATAATTTGTTTTAGTGCTTTTTGGTTTAGTTTTTTTGTGGCCATCAAATTTATTGTTTTCCTGATTCTGTTGACTTTGCTTTGTATCAATTTGTACAAATTTTCCCAAGTTTTTTCTGAATTCTGCATATTTGTTATTTTTATAGTGAAAAAAATATCGTATTACATATATACACCATGGTTCAGTTATTCCCCAACTGATATGTATTCATTTTGTTTCTTTTTTTTTGCTACCAGAAAAAGTGTTCCTATACTTTTGTGTGTTGTTCAGTCATTTTTCAGTTATGTCTGACACTTCGTGACCCCATTTGGCATTTTCTTAGTAAAGGTACTGGAGCGATTTGCCATTTCCTTCTCCAACATTTTTGTATATATGGTACCTTTCTGTCTTTGACTGCCTTGGTGCATATGCCCAGCCAATTTATCTCCATGTTCTAGGTGTGAAGGGCTCACATTTCTATAGTTTTAAGGTTTGCAAAATGTTTTTCTCCAAACAGTTCTGTCAGGAAAATAGTGCAAAAAAATTATCTCCATTTTACACATGAAATAACTAAGTCACCAAGTAAGTTACTTGTACAATGTACTTCAATAAAGGAGGCAGAGCAGTTGAGTTGTGGGACCAGTAGGGCAGCACCTGCTGTAATGGCCCTGATGAAGATGTCAGCCTTTTTCCCACTCTGAGACTATCTATATGTAATAGCCCAGTGCCTCTGGGCTACTGTTCTGAAACTGGTCCTATATTATGGCTGCAGAGCTGAATGTGTGTAATGGTAATGAGATATAAGATCTTCCCTCATGTGGAGATTATTAAGGGAAGCTTGCTCAGGGGAGGCTTGCTCATAGGAAGGCTTTTATACCTTTTGCTAATTTCTAATTAGGCACTGAGTCAGAAGGGTTGTAATGCCTTCTGGCTCTGAGAGGTGTATACATAATGAGTTGGTATTTTGCTTTGGGGGCTTGTTTATGCGAAGGATCTTGTGATTCCCTGGTAAAGATTCTGAGTGAGTGGCCATTATGTTTAGAGCTCCCTGGCTGCTCAAATCTAAAGGTTCTCTCAATCCAGCGATGTGTGTCAAGTATATAGTTGATTCAGGCAGTCAGAGCCCTGTCTGTTGGTCTTTATTTCCCTACTTGTATTTTCTTTGTATTTTCTCTGAAGTTCGGGGTTCTGACTTTTCCCCTGAACTAGTGAATGTAATTTTAAAAGATTGTTGAAACCTTAAACAACTATCTTTCCTAGTAAAGCAGATCTAAGGACATGTGCTAGCAGCCGTCCTGGGTATGCCAGTATGGTTGCTGCTGCAATGTGTTTACAGGAGGGAAAGCAAGAAGACCAGATGGGATCTCTTGTCAGAGTAGTATGGTGATGGAGAATATGGTTACCTGGTTGAATTTCCCTGTGTGTTTGCATTTGTGTTCCCTGATGTTGTGTGTGTCCTTAAGAAAGTCTTATACACTCATCTGTGCTGAAAACTACTGCAGAGCTTAGGCACAAATTACCACCAAGAGATGGGTAATTATGACTGTGCCATAACATCAATTGTTTTGTTTTTGCCTTTGTATTCTTAGCTCTTATGATAGTGCCTGGCATCCAGTAGGCACATGATAAGTGCTTGTTGAATGACTGAATACATTTAGGAAGCACTGTTGAAAAATCTTAGCTCTTTCCTGCCATCTTGGGTATGGATGTAGCATCAATCACTGGATCCCAGTAGTCAGAAGTCATGGATCCTGATGCCCAAAGTCACTCAACTGGTAAGTGACAGAATTTGGATGCCTGAATCCAAATCCAGTGCTTTTCCCACTATACTACACTGTCTCTAAATTCAACAGACATTGATTAATCATTTCTATTATGCAACTAAAGGCTGAGGATGCAAAGACACACACACACACATGCACATGCACACACACTCTTTGGCCTCAAGGAGCTTACAGTTCACTTTTACACAGTTAACTATAAAACTAGTAAATATAGACTTACAGTTGACCAGTATTTTGATTTTTCTGATCCCATTGTTTGAAGTGGATCTCTGGTTATGAACCAATAAATATGGATGTTTTCCCACAAACAATGGGAATAAAAAAGGTGCCTGTGACTGCAGATGACTCTTAGAAGACTAGCCTAAGGGAAGACAGCAAAGCCAGAGACAAACATCAGTTCCACCAACTAAGTGAACAGAATGTCAGTAAATCACATTTAATGAGTTGATAAGTTTAAGCATTTTATTTTGTGGTTACTGTGAAGGAGAACTTTGCATGCTAGAGCGAGGAATAACTGGCAGTTTGAATATTGTGCCGGTTCCCATAAATATGAAGAGAAGCAGAGAAAGGTTTTCTGTTCTTTGGTGAATTTATGGGGAGAAGAACTAGGGAGAATGGCACAGGGAGAAGGTATTGGGTGAGGTCTTGGGTGGATTGTAACCTGCACCTGTGGAGCACATACTTATTACTCCACCATCTTAGCTCTGCCCCCCACATACTTACTGATGAGATCACAGAGTCATCAAAATATTGAGTGGAAGGAACAAAACCTTTACATTGATTTATTTTTTTGCCTGTGTACATAATTGAAAAATTTAGTCACTTAATTTTCACTTTCTGCAATGGTATAGGGTCTGATGGAGACTTCTTAAAGTATCTTTTGGTCTAAAAATAGTTTTTCACCTATGACGTAGGCCAAGGGTAAACGTAGTGGTAGCAAAAACCCAATGAGCAAAGCCAGGGGTGGGATGAATGACTTGTAGTTAACAAAACAACAGCAAAATGGTATCATAGGGTGCTATAGGACCCTGGTGCCGTAATCTGTTTGGTAAGGCAGCATGGCAGAGTGGATAGGGCATTGGATTCAGTGTCATGAGGACCTGGGTTCAAATCCTGCCTCAGATGCTTCCCAATTGAGTTTCTGGGGCAAGTCACTTAATCTGTTTGTGCTTCTTTTTCCTCACCCACAAAATGGAGGAGTTGGACTCAGTGATTTTGAAAATCCTTTCAGGCTATAATTCTTTGATCTCCAGATCTCAGCTCTCAAGTGAGGACAGCCTGGTGCAGTGGAGGGGTCCCGGGACTTGGAATGGAGAAGACATGGGTTCAAATCCTACCTTGACATTTATTAGACATGTGACTCTGGGTAGGTCCTATGATCTCAGCCTTCAGGATCTACAGTGGCAATCAACTTCTCTGCTAATAATAAATTCTCCTTGCCTTGTGCTAATGAGAGGGAGTTAGTTGGTCTGTTCTAGATGAGGCTTCACGTAGAACCTGCCAATCTTTTAGCCCCTCTGTGATATATACATGAATTTTGTCTGGGACTGGAGAGGTCTAAAAATTGTTTATTACATTTTAATTGGAGGAAATGATGGAATAACATTGATACAACATGATTGGAGACAGTGATAGTAATAGTGTACATTTCTGCAATGCTTTAATGTTTGTAAATAATTTTCTTCAAAACAAACCTGTGATGTAGGCAGTATGTTATTATCTATATATATGACAGATGGAGAAACCAAGGCTCAGAGAGATGAAATGATTTGCCTAGAGTCACATATTTATTAAGTGTCATAGGCAGGACTGGAATCTAGGCATCAGCACAGTCCCACTACACTAGACTTCTCTTACTGTTGTCTAACCTATTAGCAGCTCAAAATACTGGTAATTTTTTTTTTTTGCTTTTTGGTTGGGGGAGAGTAGGGCAATTGGGGTTAAGTGATTTGTCCAAGGTCATACAGCCAGTAAGTGTTAAGTGTTAGGCTGAATTTGAACTCAGGTCCTCCTGACTCCAGGCCAGTGCTCTAGTCGTTGCACCACCTAGCCGTCCTAAAATACTGGTAATTTTAAGCTAGGAAGACAGCTTGGGCAGCACTATGGAAGGCCAATGGAGATGTTTTTGGATGCTGGAGTCCTGAGATACCTCTCATATCACCCTATATACTACTCATTTCTCCTTTGTATAGGGGTGGTCCTGAGTTCTGGCCACATATGTCTTCATTCTGAAAAATAATTGAAAATGAGAGAGCAACCACAACAAGACTGGAGAAGGGCAAAAATCCTGATGCTCAAAAAAAGTTAAGAGAATGGAGTCTGCAATGTGTAGGGCAGTGAGTTTGACTTTTAATTCCTGGGCAGTTTCTAGATCGGATCATTAAAGAGATGGTTGACAAACATTCACAAAGGGATGTGGTAATCACAGGAAGCCAGCACAGCTTCATCAATAATAGACCATGCCAAACAAAATGAATTTCCATTTTTTTTGACAGGGTCAAAACCTGTGCCTCCACATGGTTCCTCTTGGGAATTTGTCTCATATGCTAGTCTCCACAAAAAAATTAAAAGTCCTAAGCTCCTGTACAAGTATTTAAGGAAACAGTACAGTGAATATGGGATGAATTTTTATCTAAATTGACAAAAAAAAATACAAAGATTTGCCCCTGAGCTCATTAACTGTTAAGACAACTCTCCTTTCCTCTCTACTGACCACTATCTCCTCAATTCCCTTGACTTATAGTTCTATTTTGGGGTTAAAAGCCTATCTCCTCCTAAAATGGGAGACATCTGGCAGTATTATATAGTAGGAAGATTAGATTCAGAGAACTTGGTTCTAAAACTTATCTTTATAATTTTCTACCTATAGAACCTTGATCAAGGCTTTCCTCAGGCCTCTGTGTCCTCACACAGATGGCAGCCAGTTCTATATCCATAGGCCTGGTCAACTCCTTTCCCACAAACCTGTACGGTACACACACAGTTGTCTTGACTTTTTTCTTCCCTCAGGACTTTGATGGCTCTGGAAGAGAGTGTGAGGCTGATGACTTTGTGCAACTCTGCCTTACTTAAATCCAATTCATGGAAGAGTCAAGACATCACCCTGTGACATCATTAATCATCTTAGAAAAGAAAAAACGCCACCACCAATTCATTATGCAAGTGAAGGGCAATGTCTAGCTTTGCTCCTTCATATCGTAATATCATTCTTTCTGTTCTGGACCAGAAACAGGGTTGTTCATGAATATTCTACTGGGTCTTAAGAAACTTGGTCCATAAATTCTTCTAGGTTCAAGATCTTCTATATCGCTTTGCTGTTGTCTTGTCATTGTTGCTAGCTTGTATTGCAATTATCAGTGTGACCAAAGATTCACTTGCTGATTGCTACTGCTTCAGTCTGATGTCATCTTTCAGACTACATGGTTTCCCTCTTCTCTGGAGGTCAGCAGTATTCTTGTACCTATGGTTGTCTGGAGGGACCATATGGTTCTCTGGTGGGACTGCCTGGTTGTATCGGTCTCCCTTTCAGAGAACTGATTCCTCTAAGGCTCAGTGTAGGCTTTTCCTCTTTGTTAACTATGCTTCTTTCCATCCATTTGGACTTTTAAAAGTCCAAATAAAAAAGTGTGACTCAGGTGTATGAACTGGCCTTGAATCAATCCATCATGCTTAATGTGGTGTTAAAGGGAAAAGAGGAGTATCCAGGGCCCATGGAGTTCATACCTTATCAAAGTGTTAACCTTGTCAAAGGAATTTAACACCTGGTTAAAGAGAGATCATCAATGCCAGAATAAAGTCCTCATCAGTCCTCATCAGCAATGAGGACCCAGGAGAAAGCCTGGCCCTAATCACCATATTCGTTTTCATGAGTTTAAGCCTCCCTCCTTCTCCCCAACTGTTCCCTCTGCTTGCAATATCCTCCCTTTCCCTTTTTATCTTTGGAAGTCTTACCTATCCTATAAAGGCTAAATCAAAGGGCTGCCTCCTCCGAAGACCTCCTGAATCTCCCCTGTAGGTAAATACCTTTCCTTCTTGTACCACATGAGCACATGTTACTGTGATTTTCCTAAGGCTGTAGGTCTTGTCATTCTGCTGTATAATAAACTCCAGTGGTTCTCTAGTGCCTCTTTGATAAAAGATAAAGTCTTCTGTTTGGCATTTAAAGCCCTCCACAGCCTGGCTGCAACCTTTCCAAGTTTATTATACATTTTCCCTTCCATACAGCTATCCTGCCAAAATGACCTTCTTGCTATTATTCTTCATACATGGCACCCTATCCCAACCTCCCAACTTTGCACTGATTGTCTCCCATGCCTGGAATATACTTCTTCCTCCCTGCCTCTTAGTATCCTTTGTTTTCTTAGCTTAGCTCAAGTGTCACCTTCTAAGTGAAGCCTTTCTTGGTTTTCCCAGTTCCTAGGGCCTTCCATCTTCAACTTTCCTTGCATTCATTGTGTGTGTGTGTGTGTGTGTGTGTGTGTACACACACACATATCCATATATATCTCTATATCTCTCTATATGGATATGTATCCATATACATACATGTATCATGCATACATACACACACATCACACACATACTATTTTCCCCAATAAAATATAAGTCTCTTGAGGACAGACTATTTCAATTTTCTGCTTGCATCCTTAGCACGTGGTGCCAGAGAGACAGCGAATGCGAAATACAGGGGGACCTCCCTATATGCTTGTAGATTGAACGATAGCCTATGTATTTGTCACATCCCCTATGTTTTTTGTGGTAAAACAAGAAGAAGAAAAAGAAGAAAGGAAGAAATGAAGGAAGAAAACAAAGAAAGAAACAAAAGGAGAGCCCATTAATTAGGGAATGGTAAAAAAAAATTGTGCTATCTGAATAGGAGGTGATGTTATTTCTCAATAAGGAGCAATGAATATGAACTGATAAAAATACAGTAAGCAGAATTAGGATAACAAGACATGCACTGACCATAATAAATTGACACAAAAAGAGCACCAGAACAAATCTAGACCCTGTGTAATTGTGATAGTCAATGCTGGTCCCAGAGAAGAGGGAGGAAGTGTGTCTCTCTTCCTCTGCTGGTAAGGTAGAGGGCCACGGGAAAGGAATTTGGCACGTGTTTGTCATTCTCATAACTTTTATTTATTGATTTTCCTAAAGCTGTAGGTCTTGTCATTCTGCTCAAGGTTTATGACTAGATGACTTATGACTTCATGTCCTCTAACCTTCCTGCTCCAACATTTCAAGATCCAACAGGATCATATTAATTCATCAACCAACAAATATTTAATTAAACACTTACAATGTGCTAGTTATTTTTGCTGTTGTGACATTTCAGTTGTGTCCAATGTGACCCCATTTGTTTTTTTTTTTTTTGGTAAAGATATTGGAGTGATTTGCTGTTTCCTTCTCCAGCTCCATTTTATCTATGAGGAAACTGAGGCAAATAGGGTGAAGTGACTTGCTCAGAGTCATCCAGTAGATGAAGGCAAATAGAGGGGCCCACAGCTAGTAAGTGTCTGAGGTGGGATTTGAACTCGGGTCTTCCAGATTCCAGGCCTGGCACCCTATTCACCGTACCACCTAGCTTCCCCAAAGAACGTGATTAGCTTAAAGAAAAGTTACTTACTGAAATGTCTTGGCAAAAAGTAGCCACAAAACATCACTTTCACCAAACCTGGGCTGTGTTCTCCCACAAATACACATAGTGGTGGGGTTCTCTCCCCTGTATTGGACTCTGGCATAGATGCCTAAGGGGTTTCCTTAACTTGTTGGGGCAGAGTTTTTGTGGATCTTGATGCTGGATGGTACAAACAAACTGGAGCAGGAGGTTCTGTCAGCGCTCCTAGATATTATCATCAAACCTGCAGCCTTCTTCATCTGTTCAGTATTTGTCATAGGAATAAAGATCGGGAGCTGAAAGGGAATGTAGAGACCGTTTAGTCCAATCCTTCCATTTTATAGATTAGGAAACAGAGACCCAAGGGAGTTAAGTGATCTGTTCAAGGTCATAGTGTGTTCCAGAGTTCAAATTTGAACTCGAATCTTGTGACTAAGTTCATTGCTAAAAGTTCCATGCTCTTTCCGCTGCTTCCACCCCACACCCTGTAATGCAAATTCTTTATGCCCATCTTTCAGCTCTGAGAGCAGTCAAAGAATAGTGCACAGAGTGTTGGGCCTGGGGTCAGGAAGACTCTTCTTCATGAATTCAGATCCAGTCTCAGACACTAGCTGTGTGATCCTGGGAAAGTCACTTCACCCTATTTGCCTCAGTTTCCTCATCTGTAAAACAAGGTGGAGAAGGAAATGGCAAACCACTACAGAATCTTTGCCAAGAAACCCCCAAATGCAGCTATGAAGAGTTGGACATGACTGAAATGACTGAACGACAACATTGGTCTTCTCTAATTGGGACCAGCAGTACTGTCCAGACTGAGCAGAGGGTATGTGCTGTTGTTCTGATGACCTTCTGTAAGAGAAGAGGAGAAATGTGTTCCTGTGGTTATAGTTTCCAGCCCCAAAGGGTAAGAAGTTAGTGGCTTAGCAGCTATTGCTTCATCACAAGCTTAAAAAAAATCCAGTCACCCTGCCTGGATTTGTGTGAATGTAGACAAAACTCCACCATTTCGGTAGGGCTCGAATGGGGACCAATGGTGAGGTGCATCGGCCTTATCATCTTACTAGATTATAAACTGCACAGGGGCAAGGACCCTGTCTTATCTAAATTTTCTATCTCATAGCACCAAAGCCAGTACCCCATACATACTGGGCACTGGGGGTATGCTTGTTGAATTGAATTGGGGCACTCATTTAAATTATTTTGAGGATCTTTTGATTGGCAGCTCCCATTAATTACTCTCTCTTCCTCTTATCCCTCTACCTCCTCCACCCCATGGTCCTGAAATGGGGCCTCATGAAGAGCATTGGGGTTGAGATTGGCTTGCACCACAGAGCTGTGATATGGTAGAACAGATAGGAGAACTGGGTATAGCTAGTTATTCAGTCATCTAGTATTTGTAAGTGCATACTATGTGCAAAGCACTGTGCTAATCCTTGCAGCCATAAAGAGAGGTTAAACAAAATAGTCCCTGCTTTTGAAGAGCTTATAGTATAATGGAGCAAATACATGAAGACAGCCACGAATAGACAAGATATACATATCTATCTATCTATCTATCTATCTATCTATCTATCTATCTATTTCTCTCTCTCTCTCTCTCTCTTTTTCTCTCTGTTAAATTGGGCATAGTCTCAGAGGGAAGGCTCTCGGAAAGGTTTCTTGCAGAAGATGGGACTTGTCAGGGGAGTGTGGAAGAAACTGGTTCATTGGGAAGGCAAGAGCAAGATTAGGGAAAGTTTTTCTTCCTACATCCATGCTCATGAGGTCATTCATAGCAATACAGCAGTGCTACAATCATGGAGGCCGGTGCTACAATAAGTGCTGCAATGAAGTCATGAGCCTTACCAGCTTCTGAAATAACTGAGGCAGTGATCAGGGGAGCCATACTCCAGCTAAATTTAAAGGTTGTATCTCCTGTCCATCTTTTCCCTGCTCCCTCTCACTCCTCTACTTTTCGTTGCTTGTCTCTTTCCCTCCCCATGCTGGTAGTCCATGGGACAACTGGGAGCTGGAAGACCTGGCTCCTAGGAAAGGAAGTGTAGGACTGGCTGAGGAGTCCCTGGAGTAGAAGACCAGTTGAAAGGCTTCTTAAAGTAATACTGGAGGGCTGAGCTTTTCTCTATCTTTCTCTCTTTCTCTCTCTTTTTCTTCCTTCCTTCTTTCCTTCCTTCCTTCCTTCCTTCCTTCCTTCCTTCCTTCCTTCCTTCCTTCCTTCCTTCCTTC